>JAEQBH010002769.1:0-491815 GCA_016808115.1 Tetrastigma voinierianum | reverse complement strand
TCATTTCACCAAAATTGTGTAATAAAACCAAGATTACTGGGTTTAATGAGGCCGCTGATTGATCCCAAAACTCGGGACTGAATTGCTGGGCACTTTGAGAATTTTTGATTGGAATGCGACAAATGTACCTTAATGGGCTGCTCAGGTGGCAAATTATGCACAAAATCATGCCGATTGAAATCAATGGAATGGTGTCGTGAAATGCGGGTTCACAAAGTGAACCGATGAATGGATGTTTGTTTGAACCGCAAACCCAGGTTTTTACCTGTTCATAGGGAATATGACACAAAAAATATATTTTGGGGTAATGTGTTTGGTCGAAAAGTGATTCCCAAGTCGAATTGCTCGTTTGATCATTAGCCAAGCAGCTGCTAATTTCGATGTATGGAGTTGTATAATTACATAACATGATTGTGTGATTTGAATTATGCGTAGTATATTCACGTTTATATATATTTGCATGTGATTGGGATCAGACGGGAATCCGGCATACATGCATTCCATATGCACCGGAACACCCTGTGTGATTATGTGAGGAAAATGAGCGAGCCCTGTGGTGAAAATGGTTCTGAGGGTTGCCTAGAAACATAAATTATCGGAGGGTAGTCCAAACTAAAAATATCACCGGGTCGAGCTGCCCAATTGATATTCATCGGAGGTAGTCCATTAAACAAAGAATATATCAAATCGCCTGAATTTTTCCCACCCCAGATATATTCATCTGAAAGAGTCCAAAAACAAATAATAATATATCAATCGTCTGAGCGCCCAATTGAGTATATATATATACATCGGAGGGCTGTTCACAAATAAAACAAATTAATAATTCTCATGGCTTATAGCTTTAAAGTGAGTGAGTGGTTTGTGAGGACCCTGATCCGAAAGCTGGTCATGCATATCCAAGCAGATCATGCATTTGCTTGAATGCGTGTTTAATTTGGAACATTGCACCGCACTTAGGTGGTGAGTAGCCCAATTTAGGCGATTCTCCTACCGAGCATTAGCTCACCATGTGACTTCTTTTACAGTACGGAGCGTGCGAGAGACTGCCGTCCTAGAGAGGTCGAGTTCTAGAAGAAAGCGAAATGTGGTTGTGGTTTACATGTATTAGAATTCGAGTATTTTAACATATATGTTGTATAAGAGTAAATATTTTGAACTCCCAGGAATTATCGGATATAGTTGATTCATAGTTGGTATGTTTCTATGGATATCAGAAGATGGGTCCAAGAGGCCGCTTTATCCATATTCAGATCATTGTGACTATATCGACTGTCAGACAAAAGTTTCATGCAGTGATCCATTCGTGGTAGAGCCCTCGCACAGCTGAGACTCGCCTCGATTCAAGCGGTGCACCTGCAACCCGACATCCTACCCCATTCCGCGAGCCGGGACGGTAGTCAACGGACCCCCCGCGGCCTTAGCCACATATAAGCCTCATCACAAGCTCTTAAAAACAAGTGCTTAATTAAGTTCTTTACTCTAACAAGGTCAAATCCTCATCTAATAAGCTCTTATAAATAAGTACTTAATTAAGTTGTTCATTTCCAATAAGGGCCAGTTATTTCTTTGATCCCCTTTCCATTATATCAATATGTGCATGTATAGCTTTTATTGCTCATCATAAGCTCATGGCATTGGCAACAATTTTATGATACCATAATTGATGTATACTTCACTAATCCAATTTTTCTGTAAATAATTTTTAAATTTTCTTGTCATCATAAAAATAACTATTTAAACATTTTATTAATATAAATGTTTATATGCCTTAGGTGGTAAAGGTGCAAGATGGGTCAGCAAAGGTCCAGGTTTGAGTTCCTCTCTCCTCTCCTCTCCCTTCTTCGCCATCATATTCAGAATAGAACACTATAATGATGTAACTAAAGTCGTAATATGGGTTGAGCCTAATGGGTTATCCACTTAACCCAAATTTTTAAGTGCTAAGTCAGAAAATTTAAGGTCCGAATAAAAGTTTACCAATTTTTGCTCTAATTCGCTTTGGGTCTTAGAAAGTTAGCCCTTATTAAGATCGGGAATACTTTTTATTTAATTTTTTGAAGTAACTAGCTAAGTAATTGAGATTTTCAAGAATTCATATATAAAATTTTGATATTTTGGCTATCTCTTTTGTATGGTAGGGGTTTTAAAAATAATTATTACTATAATATATATTAATATATTAAACTTTGTTGTTTTAACTATTCTATTTTCAATTTCTAAATGTATTCTTTTAATATACTTATATGATAATTTTACTTATTTAAAAAATCTTGTATGGAAATTTCCCTTATTAAATAAATACATTTTTAATATAGAATATATTTATTTTATCTATTAATCTATTTTAAATATTTACAATTTTATTTTTTATTTTTATCCTTTCAAATTTTTATTTAATTCATATATGCTTCATAAATTAAAGTTAAAATAGTTTATAAATTAAAATTTTAATTTAATAACTAAATTATCAGTATATTTTAAATGATTTTATGACTTAAACTAGTGTTACTAATGTATGTTATTTTTAAAAATGTAATTTAATATATATATACTAATTTATTTCCCCAATATGATTATATCTTTCAAAGAAATGATTCTTCAAACAAATAAGACATTTCATTATTATAATGTTGATGGATTTCTTTGAAAATATTTTTATTTTCAAAACATAAACTGAATTTATAAAGTGTAATAATATTCAAATTTAATTAATAGATAATTTAGATTAATCTAAATCATCATCCAAGATGCCATTTTACAATAGAGAAATCATTTATAATGTAATCCACATGTTATTACTCTATATAAATGATACCAAAATATACATTATAAAAAAAGACATTGAGATTCTTTATTCTATTACTTTTGTCGTTTTTCTATTACGTTATTTAATGTTACTTTGGTTTATTTTAAATTATTTCAGCTAATTTAGTTGTTATCTGTTATAAATGTCTGTCAACGACTGATTATTGTTTATTTATTATTGTCATATTATTTAAATCCAATCCATTTATATATTAATTATTAATATTTTACTCAAGACCGTTTAATTATAAAAGCAATTTTTTTAGAAGATTTTTAAGGTTTTGCCACTTTTAAACTCAAGAACCTAAGATGGTTTAGGCCAGGTCATTTATTGTAAAGATTCAACTAGTCTAATATAAATGGTTTGATTATTCAACTATTTTTGACTTCGTAATTTGAATCTTGCCAACCCAAATTGTCATTATTTATCACTTCTGAGATGTAACGAAAGATTTAATATAAGTTTAAAGCAAAAATGATTATAATTGTTTGATGTATATTTATGCTAATTTTATTA
Source organism: Tetrastigma voinierianum (assembly GCA_016808115.1). Classification (NCBI taxonomy): domain Eukaryota; kingdom Viridiplantae; phylum Streptophyta; class Magnoliopsida; order Vitales; family Vitaceae; genus Tetrastigma; species Tetrastigma voinierianum. The sequence continues at coordinate 488,490 of JAEQBH010002769.1, read as the reverse complement.
TGATAATATTTTCTTTTATAACTAAATTTCTGATCAGTTTGGTAATTTTGATACGAGCAAGGATGCTTTTATAATGATACATGTCATAAAAAAGATTATTAGTATTCTTTTCCACCATAGAAGTGTTTTAAGAGAAAAAACGTTTAGTAATTAAAAACTACTAATGAAAAAAAAATAGAAGTACTGAATGCCTTAATATCTATGCTTATAAAATAGATTTTTATATTCTCAAAATTTTAATATAAAATAATACTGATTTTATTTTTCCAATATAACCAAAACATTTATTTAACATATTATATAATACAATTTATATTTGAAAGAATCAATAATATATAAAGGAAACAATATATCATGTAACTCAAGTAGAATTTATATGAGATATTTTTGGCTTTATAAAAATGAGTAGAGGGTTGTTACCTGATTATGTTATCTAAAACAAAGAAAGAATCTAATCCCCTCAAGTCATCATTCCTCACACCTTGTGTAATAAATTGATCAAACGAACTTCACCTCCCAATTATTCATCTCCTCAGCTGCAAGAAAACTCTGAAATGACTGGGCGCTGACTGGTCACATAGTCAGCTCGCCAGGGAGGTCTATAATTACAATATTTTCATTTTAAGATTGGTCTGAGCATAAAATGCATCATAGCAGATGATATTGTGAGATTGATTGATCAGAACCATTCCCTGTCCATACGAGACACACATCCAGTTAATAAATCTCTCCTCTCCACATTCCACCTGCAGCTCGTTTGTCCCAAACAGTGAATATCTGAGCCAAAACCCATGTCAGAAGTGATCTGTCGTTGATCGAGATATTTGAAGTTCAATTTCAACGTCCTATATAAGAATGGAAAAATAAGATGATGATTCAACTAATTTTTAATTTGATCTAACAATCAAAAAAGAGAGAAACTTTGTGCTTTACTGCAAATTGATATAAATAGTTTACATCATGATTTGCACCATTATTGCTTGAAACTGGGCTTCCTAATAACCACATCCATAGGCATGATCTCATGGTCAAGATGCGGCTGATGATCCATTATCTGCATTGGGAAACATTGCAATAGATTGATTCAGCCTGCTCATAGATGTGAACAATGCAAATATATATAGAATGTCTATTTATGTAATATTTCTGTCCAATCTGAAAAATATCTACTTACATTGTATAGATTTAATTAACTTTATTACATTGGGTGTATATGATATATTGAAATGATTTGGTTTCACCATATAATCCTGGTTCATCTGGAAACATAAATTCGAATGAATATATGATTTACACATTGTAAATAAACCAATTATGTATATGTATATACATATGTGTATATAGAAGGTAAAATCTTTATTCACTATTTGTCCATCCTGCTTCAATGTAAACAAAGGCTATCTAATTTTTATTCGACTCGGAAGGGTATTGGAGAGTTTTAATATAAAGATTCATACACATGAAATTATTCCAGAACTCTAATCATCATAATTAATTGTTTGATTTTATGATTTGAACCTATAAAGACATTCAAAAATAATAACATAAGGGCACTGACTGAATCTTTATGAGGTGTATCTTATATTTACTCATCATCTTTAATTTTCTAAAATGTACTATCAATTAAACCTTTCCCACAAAAACAATGAGAGAGGTAAGGAACAATAGCAATTGATAATTAAAATGATACATTTAAAAATTTCTTATTTATTATGTTATAAAAATTATAATCACATGGAGCACCACTATTCTTTGGCCACTCCACATGAGTGGATTTAATTCTTCACTAATATATCGCAGAATGCAATTCTACTTCCAATTATGAGGATCAATTTTTAGTATCTTTCTTAGAACCAAGTTCCAACTTATTATCCTCCATCTTCAAAACCCTCATATCACTAGATTTTGTGGCCAAGATTTTGGCATCGTCTTCCCTGGCCCAGATCCTGTGATGGGAATGATGTTAATCATTCACATCAAATTATCTCAATGAACATTTTAATCATGATTATGATAGAAGTGAAATCTAAAACATATCTCAAAATCATGATTTTTCATCAAGGATTGGATCAAACATATTTGTTGTAGAAAGTCCACTATACAATAATCAAGATGATATTCCATATTTTATTCACATGAATAAAACAATTATTAAATTTTTACTACTTGCCAGGGAATTTGTAGTGTTTAAAGCATTGTTTTGGAAAAACAGAAAACACTGGTTTTTATTTGTTATTTAAAATTGGTTCTAATTGTGTTTTGCCACTTAAAAGAGAATGTAAAAAATATTTAAGAACTCAAACATGTCTTCCTTCTAATTTCTATTTTTATAATGAGAAAGCTAGTTTTTGAAAAGCACAAAACATACCCCATTTTGGTATGTTTCATTTACCTTACGTCTTCAGTTATGGTCATTGGTCTAAACGCTTGTTGTTCCTCCATTTCTAAATCTTTCTTCTTTTGATACTTCCTATATCCTTCAACCTCATTTTTGATAGAGGAATAGATAACAAACCAACAAATACAATAGAACAATCCTCAAACCCATGAATTTGACCTGCATATCGTGAAAAAAATTCATAAAAACAATATTTTGTCAAAATACTTATGACTGAAAATGATTTTGGTAAATCATTTTTACACTTTCCCAAATGAGCTCTTGCGGAAAAGTGAATGAGCTGGTATTCAGTATAATGTTAACTCAATCTTTCAAATTCTGCTTTTATGTTGAAAATAAGTTCAATTCATATTAACAAATCTCTTACTTTACCTGCTATGACAATGAAGAAAAACATAGTTCTAACAGAGAATCACTTTATTCAAATAACACCAAAATAAATAAAACAACTATGAAAACAAAAGATCTAGAGATCAATGAAGAGAACAAAAAAAAAAGAAGATCCTTACTCTTTTTCCTCTGTACAGGAGTTCTGAAGTGAACGAAAACCACTCAGATTTGAGAAGATGTTTATCCATTTATTCTTCATGTCACTATGTGTATGATATATTATAGAAAATACTCTATATATCCAATAATATTTTATTTAAAAAGAATATTTTATTTTATATATGTTATAAATCTTGCTTCAAATTTTCCATAATTTAAAATAATTCTACAATTGGTTATGTAATAAAATTTTATCATTTATTATGGAAATGAAATAAATTCATATAATAAAAAAGAAAAAAAAATTAACATATTAAGTATGGAAATTTTAGAAAAAAAATCTCATATATCCTATAAAATTTTATTTTAAAAGAATATATATTTTATATATGGTTATAAATTAAGTTTGGTCATGTTTGGTTCGGTTGGTAATTGATAGGTGATACCTAATCATAAATATACTACTTTGTAAAATAGCTTATAGCGGGTAATTGATTAAAGGTAAATTTACATATATAAACATGATAAAGAGATATAAAAACAATGAACATATATAACGTTGATAACTAGTTCTGATAAGTGATTATTGTTTTAATTTGGAGTGAGTTTGAGTGAGAGGTAGATATTGTCAAAGGTAAAATAAAGTTGCTGAAGTAAGACCACACTACCCTATATACGCTAAAAGAATATTTCTTTTTCTATCTAGTAACTCCTGTGACTTTGTTGGACCTTTTTGTTAGATTTCCTTAGTCCCTTTGTATTTTCATCATACCAAAGCAATAATATTATTATTATTATTTTATTATAATGTTACAGAGATTTGGATAATCATATTAAGCACGCATTTGTTAAATGTGTATAATTTATGATAAATAAAATTAATTGTAATATTTAAGTTTTTCATTTTCTTTTTTTTATTTATTTTCATTTCTTTTATTTCTATGTTAATATATATTTATAATCATGTCATAAAAATTCATTTTGAAGTAGAGTTATGATTTTATGATATTAAATAACTAAAATTAAAAATTAATATCAAATTAAAAATAAATTTTGAATCTTTGTAATTGCCACAAACAATCAAAAAATTATTTAAAATATTTATGGATTAAACAAAGATAAACTTAAAGATAAAATTATTGAATGTAAAATATTATCTCAAAATTATAAAATAATTAGGGTAAATATAAATAGTTTATAAAAATAAAAGTTTACTTGAGATTTAAAATTTTTAAATATATTTATATATATTTTAAACATGGTTTGTATATCTATTTGCCTTAATTTTTTTGATTACTTAATTATTTTCTATGCTGATAACTGCTTTTTGACATAAATAAAATAAATAAATAAAATTTAAAAAATAGTCTAAAAATATCTTTTTTAATTAGTCAAAGTAGAAAATATAAAATAATTATTTTAATTATCAAACAATATTTTTATATTTTTTATTGTTAAGAATAAAAACATTATTCCAATACTAATTATAAAAAAATTGTGAAATTAATTTTTCCCATGGATCTTTTTCCATATAACCAGTTTGTTAAAAGATATAACCAATTTTATTTCAAAAAAAAAACAAAAGATATAACCAATTTCTTAAAAAAAAAAAAAGAAGGTAAAATAAAGAAAGAATGATTTGAGTGAAAAAATGTAAGATATTTTAGGAGCTTTTCGGAAAGTTATGATTTGTAACTTTTCCAATCAAGAGCTTTGTAACTTTTTCCAATTAGAAGCTTTACCCTTAATCGCTATCAGAGCTGATTAGTGCTCCTTTATCAAGCACCTTATAACTGCTGATCAAAGCAATCGCCTATCAACTCCTTAGCTTTCAATCAGCCTCACGCAGTGGCCTAAAAATAAGGGCGCCTACAGAAATGAGCACTGCTGGGATGAGTATTTTATCTCTTGATATCTATGTAGATTAAAAAAATTTCTGAGAAAACACAGATCTCAAGAAATAAAATCATTATCTAAACATTGTTGTAAATGTATCGACCCCAAAATATACCCTAGCGCTTTAATTTGTTTAGTATGATATTATAAGTTGAAATAGAATTTTCGGGAAATAAACGAGAGACCTCAAATGAATATTATAAACAAGGGTAAAGTGGTCATTTACCACTGATGATTATAAAAGGCATAAACAATAAGGTTATATGCAATTACAATTTAAAAGATGAAATAGAAATTGGAATGAATGGAAGGACTTAAATGCAAAAATGAGAAAAGAGTTTAAAATGCAAAGGCCAAACATGGCCTTAACTCAAAAAAATTGGAAAAGAAGGCAATTACATATACAAACACATGGCCTTATTATTATACAAAATTATCTTTGGTCTACAAAATAGAAGGGGGAGAGCTCAAACGTAGAGAAGAAGAGAAAAGGAAAAGAGAGAACAAAGCAAGAAGAGTAAAGAGAAGAGCAGGGAGATTTCTGTGTATGGAACTATGATTTTAGTATGGATACATGTTTTGAGTTGTGGCGAGCAACTGAGATAAAGATTTTTGTTCGCATTTGATCTTTCTAGGGTTTTGTTAGATTTCATCTCAACCCCGGGATTTCTGAAAAATCTGGGTGGTAACCCTAAATGGCACAAGATGAGTATGGAATCCTCCCTTTGCTGCTCATTCATTAATCGTAAAATACCCAGCCAACAAACCCTAATTTAATCCTTTGTTTGGTTTGTGTATGGGTTATGACCTATATTAGAATTTCTTTTCGGGGAGTAATTCATGAAAGGTTTTGAAGAAAGATATGTAAATGAAAGATGATTCGAAAGGTATCGTAGGTTACGCATGAATTCGGAGCCGTTTTGATGTATATATATAGCATTATTGATTTGGGTAGCAAAATATGGAAAACAGAGAAACCCACCTTTTTGAAATTCTTTTGAGGGGCGGGTATCGGTACAACGTAGGGTACCGGTACCATAAGTGCTCGTCACTCCCGATACCGCACCCAGAGATTCTGGCATCTAATGCTCTATTTTGACCGTTCTAGCTTTGGCCATAACTTGGTCATTATTATCCGACTGAAATGTATTCAAGCTTCTGGTTAAACTATGGTTTCCCAAGGAGAATAAAACACCCCGAATACTACCTTCTAATTTCCGACTCTAAGGTGCACCTAAAAATTCACTCAAAGAGGGCTATGTTCATGCAAATTTCTCGTCAATTTTGATCATAGAGTAGCCCCGCTTGAGCTTAAGGATAACACCAGTTTCTGCTCACGATTCGCGATTCCAATGTGAGGCAACCTCAGCACTTAGCTTCGCTAAGGAGCATATAAAGAACCAGTATCAAATATGAAGTAAGACCCTGAAAATGAGTATTGCCAAACTGTCCCTAGTGTAACATTTCTCCAGAATCAATTAGCTGGCAATGAAAATGTCATAACTTTAGTTTGGCACATCTAATTGGAATGATTCCAATTTCTGCTAAGGTAGATTCATAAAGGAACAAGAATAAATGAATGAGGTGTGAATACATAGGTCATGGGTATATGAACTCCGCCATATATGGAATAGGCATGAAACATGAACCTCGAATATGGAAGGAAATATGACATGAACACATAATGTGGCTAAGAATTTCCTATTATAAAGATTTTTAGTTACCGAACTCACATAATTATAGATCGCTTAAGCACCGCATTTGAATGACATGGCACCTCTGCACATGCAGTAGCACGTATAGTACTTCCTAAGACTTCCCGATTAGTGCAACTGCACTCTCCACTCCAGGCAAAGATGACACATACTGATACTCGATTAGTACTCGCATTTCTCCGACACGCTGACCGCACCTCCGACCGTGCTTCGGAAACACCAGTACTTCTCGTACCTCCGACCAGTGCGACGACACCCTTCGCGCCGGTTTCAGACTCCTTCTCGGCCACAAGACCTCAAGACCGGCACCGGCACTCCTCTAGTACCCATCAAGGCTATGTCCTACTCATTCTGTATTACTAGTATAGGCAATCCAACAGTTATATGACAAGACTCTGAATAAAGATTAAGAGTAAAGAAATGAATACTTCAAAGAAAGATATGAATGTACTACGGTACCTGTAGACTGTTTCATAGTACCTACCAGTACTTTTCAGTGATGCTAAAATCTCCTCAGAGTACCTACTGCACTGCACGTAGAATAAGTATAAGTTCTGTAATACAAGTATATGATCCGAAAGACAAGAATAGGTTCCATACTTATGCTACATAAGATCCAAAATAAAAGAATAAGCCCTCAGATCATAAAGATAAAGCCCATAAAGACAAAGATATCCTACGTAATACACAAGCATAAGATCCGAAATACAAGAATAAGCTCCGTAATACAAGTATAAGATCCAACTACAAGAATAAGCTCCGTAATACAAGTACAATATCCGTAAGACAAGGATATACATAAGTCAGAGTAATAAGCACAAGATACGAAGTACAAGTATAAGTAGCACTCAGTACCTTTTTACCTGCACCTTCCTACAGAGATCTGATATGTATTAGTCCGACATAAGTAAAGTAGATGTCCTTTCGGGGAGATCCTTAATAATTATAAGTCCGGTGATGCAAGTATAAGAATAAGTCCAATATGTATGTTCTTCGGGAGATCTCGCACACGATATCGTCCGATACAAGTACAAGTATGTAAGTTCGGGGAGAGTTGAACAGTAAATTGATGTATACTTCGTACACAAGCCCGCACACTACTATGTCTCGTACACAAATATAATTTCTATAATATCACTAAGATCTTTCCGAACAAGTAAATCATAGTATAGTATAAGCTCTCATGTATACGATAAATTTTTGTAGTGTTTCAGAAATTTATACATAAGCCTTCGTGAACCTCACTTTAGACCCAGATATGAGGCAGTCAAGATATTACGTATAAGTACCTCGTATAAGTATATAAGCTTTGTAATCCTCATGAGATCGGAACAAGTATAAGCTTGAGATAAGTATTAGTATGTGGATAAGTACCACCGTATAAGTATATGTATAAGCTCACATACGAGGAAATCTATATAAGTATGTGTCCTACGGGAGATAAGTATCAATAGGTGTCACACCCCGATTCTCGGTTCGACCCGATCGCGATCCGAACCTGCTGTGGCGAGACTATATACTGGGACTCTTTAACTGATTTTTTTTTATAACAGAATCAAAATATCATATACATATCAAAAGAACTACCACCGGAGTGGTGTCCATCAAAATCTATACACATATACCGAGTCCCATTTACAAATACAAAATTGTACTTTTACATTTACAAATCAGAGCGCGGAACCTACATGTAGTGAACTCCTTACTAAGTATACGCCCAACAAGATGCGGAAAGTTTTCTGACGCCTTCTCCCGTATTCACGGCTGAAACCCGTGTTAAGTTCTTTACGCTTAGTGGGAAACATATCTTATAACTTATACTGATACACATGCATTTATACTGAATCATAATAAACATATAACAGAAACATATATCAAAATTTCATGAATTTATATAACACATTTACATGCATAATTATCCTTGTAACAAACTTATGCTTATTTAGATCTCTTGTATCCGATACTGAACTTATACATATACTTAGACGGAGGTACTTATCCACATACTCATATCACTATCACTCTTATACTATCTCCCGTAGGTTGGCGTAGAGCTTATGCTTATACAGAGAGTGCACTTCAGTACTACAAGGTTTATACTTATAACAACATAGGGCTTTGGTACTATACTACTGAGATTACACTTGTTCGGGAGGTACCCATAGGTACCACAGAGACACGGAACTTATACTCGGTATTATGAACTTATCTCTTATACTAAAGTACCCAAGTACTGCAAAGTGTCTATGGAGGTTTATACTTCTTATCTTATACTCACTACTAAGCATATCCCGGTCTTACGGACTTATACTTGTATTATCGAATCTTATTTCTGTATTTCGCATCTTATACTTGTATTACAGAACTGATACATGTATTTCGCATCTTATACTTGTCTTATAGAGCATATACTTGTTCTACGTAATCTTGTACTTGTGTTATAGAGCTTATTCCTTGTATTTCTAATCTTATTCTTGTATTTCGGATCTTATACTTGTATTACAGAACATATACTTGTCTTACGGATCTTATACTTGTGTTACGTAATCCTATTCTTGCATTTCAGATCTTATACTTGTGTTACGTAATCCTATTCTGTCTTACTATCTTATACTTGTGTTACGTAACTGATTCTCGTATTTCTCGGATCTTATTCAGGCGTACCTGATAAAAAACATAAGTCTGACCGCATCGTAATCATATCACATACAAGGTCGATCACTAAGTGTGATACTTTAATATTAGTCCGTATAGGTACAAATCACAACAAATACATATACCAAAGTTCATATGTATCTCAACATATCCTAAAACAAAATGTAGTTATCGGTTTATATCAAAATCACCCTTTAGACTTATACAATTTCTTATGCTTATAAATGTCACTTATGCTTATTCTCGGATTTTCCTCGTAGGACTCGCACTTTGTCACTTATAGCAACTTTATGTTTGTCGTGATTCCCGCAGGCTTATTACAAGGCTTATTCTTTGTACTGGATCTTATACTTGTATTAAGAAACCTCATACTAGTATTGTGGAACTTATTTTTATACGGAAGTACCCGTAAGTACTACTGTTCTAATCCTCCCAAGTAAAAGACACATACTTGTGCTTGTATCAAAACTTATATTTATTTAATAGTGTCTGGGAGGGCACTACTAACTTATACTATGCGAGTAAAATTCGTAGGTACTAATGGATCTCTACTTATATTACAGAACTTATACTTATTTTACCATATGCAAAGCACCCATAGGTACTAGCGTAGATTTTACTTTGTACAAAAGTACTATGTACTCATGTAGATAAAGGTACCGTGAGGGTACATTCGATCTTTACCATATTCATCTTACTTTATTTTTTATTCGTAGCCTTATCATATAATCATCACTACCGCACTCAAACATAAAGAGATATGGACGCAAAGACAATAAGCACCCGAAGGTACAATATAGCATCGAGGTGCCGTAGAAGATAAAGCAAGAGTGTCGGCTAATCGAACAGGAGTGTTGTAGCACTAATCGAGTACCGGCATCAGCAGATGCTTCGCAGACCACCAGAGTACCAAAGTACAATGTAATCAAACGCTCACGTATCGCCGTGAGAGTGTCAGAAGATTAACAGAGTGTCGGGGCACCGATCGTAACGTCCACTCATTCAATTTTTGCCCTTAGCTATACTATCATACGCTCTTTCGGGAATCTCATATAACCTATCCTTATCAATGCCTGTGTTCATGTCATATTGCTTTCACTGCCTGTGTTCATGTTTCAGCCATTTTCATATTTCATATCATATTCATGTTTCACGAACACGCCTATACATATTGCATTTCCTATATTTTTCCGTTACTATTATTACATATATATTTATGTACTGGTATTATGATGCATATGTATTCACACAATGGTCATCATGTGTGGCTTCCGGTCCTAGCGAATCTATTTGGCCAGAAATTGGAATCATTTCAATTGGATTTATCCAAACTAAAGTTATGGGCATTTTGGTGCCAAATTAAAGTTATGGCATTTTCATGCCAAACTCAATTTACCGATATTACACTAGGGACGCTTGTAATACTCATTTTCCGGGTCTCAACTCCATACCTCGACACCGGTTCTCTTGTATTCATTTGAAGTTAAGGTGCTAAGGGTTCTTCTCCAACTGAATCACCCAAATCGAGCACCAAAACTCGGTTAGTACGTCCTAAACAACCCGAATATCATGATCAAAACCTAAGTATAAATTTGCCAGACATACTCTCTTGAAAGTGAATTTTTGGCCACACATGTAAATGCACCCAGGGTACCTATTTCTGTGGATGTTTATTCTCCTTGAAGTCTAGTTTAACCTCAAAGAACTTTAATCACCATATCAGTCAAGAAATGAGATGCCACGCCAAACATCTAACACCGGTCAAAATAGAGCAATGGGTACCTGCACTCTGACAAATCAAAGTGGTACCGGTACTCTTCCCTCATCTAGTGACTTTACCACCCTTCCAAAATTGTCTAGAATGCGGTTCTTCTCCCATTTTTCCATGTTACTACTCCAATCAACTCAATACTCTATATACACATCAAAACCACTCCATATTCATCTCAGAACTCTTTTTAACAAATCATTCTTCAATACTTGCCTTTCTTCAAAAACCTTCATGAAATTACCCTAAACTATCTTAATACGGTCATGAACCTGGCATGATAAGTCCTAAACGAAGATTAGTTAGGGTTTGCTCAAACCCACCACCATTGTATCAACCATTAAACTAACTTCAGTACTGAGATTTCATACTCATTTAGATTATTTAGTATTTTAATTAACCCTACTTTCAAGAGTTCTTCTACAGATGAAACCTAAAAACCCTAGGTTTGGGGCAAGCCATTAATCCATCCAATTGTATGAAATTCATACAAAACTTTGGAATTCCATACAAAATTCATGGCCTGCCACTCTGCTTCTTCCCTTCCTTCTCTTTCTCTTTCTTTCTTCTTCCTCTTCCTCTTCTTCTTCTTTCTCCCTTCTTCTCTCTCTCTACTTGCTGTCCTCAAAAAATTGAGACCAAATTTGCTCTTATCCAAATTTTTGACTTAAGGCCATGTTTCGTCTCTCAAAAACCCATTTCGGTTAAGTCTCTCTAATCGCTTTCTGTAGCCCTCCCTCTTTCTATTAATTGCACTATACTTTATGTTATTTCCACTTTGGCCTCTCATCTTATCAACTTATGACTTTTAAGATCTTTTTGACAAATTACAATTTTGTCCTTATGTCTTGTACAATTTCCTGCTTTCGTTTTGGCTTCGAAAATTCATATTTAACTTTTATTAAACCCTAAACATGTCCGAAAAACTCCGCTTATGGTATATCGCAAGTTGATGAATAGTGAACCACGAAGATCTAATAAAGAATAAGTCTCGCATAAAGTGTAAGATCTCGAGTAAGTCTGCTGCTCTAAGCATAGCTTAGTACTCAGGATTAGAGATCCGTTATATATAAGTTTGTTACAAGTGATAATTATATATAAATCAAGCATATGAATTCAAGGAAGATTCTCGAGATCTGCATCAAGTATATGTTTATTATGATTCAAGATAAGTGCATGTGTTTCAGATAAGTCATATGTTCCCACTAAGCCGCAAAGCCGGAGCATGGGTTTTTAATCGTGTAGTACAAGAGAAGACGTCCGAAGCTCCACACATGATCAAGTTTGTCATCACACTCCCGATTCTCGAAGTCCGACCCGACACATGATCCCAACTCGTTCGTGGCTCGAGACTATACATCGACTTCACCGTTTTTCTCAGCTTCAACCAGACTGTGTATACAAACACCACCAGAATAAGAAAAACATTTAAGGTATACAAAAAAGAATCATCGAGGTAAATGCGTCCATCAAAATTCATACACATAGATAATAAGTCCCATTTACTTATACAAATACTTATACATGTACATGTCTAATACAAACATTAGAGATCATAAAACAGTACGCAGCAACTATCTTTGCATTTCATCTTATACCTTTTGGGAACTACATGTCTCTTGCTCTTCTCTCTCTTCATTAATACTCACCTGATTGAACACCGCGTTGCTTTACGCCTTTAGTGGGGAACATATAAACGTGATCACCAATAACAAATAATCGTCGGCCACACCTACATTTACTCTTCCTTATGCATATAACGAAACCTATTCTTATGTGACTTCTAACTTATATCATATTACACATGTAGGTTTCATCCCTTTCAGATTCCAAATCATTATCATGTTCAGACATTTTCTACGTGTTATGTGTCTTTTGGTTGTGTTGTAATTCATATCCTTTTACATGTAAGACATGTCGGGACATATTCGTAGCAAACTTATACAAATACAATGGCCATTCTAACATACGAGTCATATCAAATACATAGTGGTCAAATCGTACTTATACGTATATATATCATAAACCCGACATTAGGTCCATAGTAGGTACGCTTTTTCAATAACATATACATATACTCCTGTTCATACATATTCTAATATACAATAAAACAAACATTTATCGCTTATATCATAATTACAGATAGACGGCAAGATAATCATGTCAAGGCATCCGATCTTATTTCTTTCTGCATGTATCATGACTTTCTCGGATTTTCAAGTCGTGTTCCTATTCATGTCATTTACATAATTCTGTCTACTTGTACCTTATGACTTTTAACAGAATTCTTACATCTCCCATAGGAGTATAGAACCTATACAGAGATACCTGTATATACAATCATAGCGGAGCTTAATTCCTTTCTCACTTGTTGTTCATTATTCCAAATTTACATGGTTTATGTTCCATGGCTTTATTATACAAATCAAAACATATTCTTATGCGAAGGTACCCGTAGGTTCATACCGGGGTCTATCTCCTCGAAGGACACACATATTGCACTCGAGCATCATATCTGCCATACTTATACAGTATTTGTCCTTATCGAGAGACATATACTTCATCAAATCCCGTAGAGTTATAAAGCATCTATGTGTACAGAGGTACCCTTAGGTACGCTGTATTATTAGACTTTGTCTTATGGAACTTATACTCTGTATTAATGGAGCTTATTCTTGCATTTCTGAGACTTATTCTGTATTTCTCGCATCTTATACTTCGCATTTCGATCTTATACTTGTATATCAAATCTTATACTTATCTTACGTAGCTATTATACATATATTATCGATACGTATACCCTGTGAGGTGCCACAGAGATTTTTCTGTACAAAATTACCCTTAGGTACCTGGCGTAACGTATACAAAGGTACCAGAGGTAATGGCTGTAGATTATAAGTACTATATTACGAAACTTATAATCGTATTACGACTTATTCTTATATTTCGACCGACACTTTTATATTACAGCACGGGCATGTATATGCTAAGCATACCGGGTCTTATTCATGTACTTTCACATCTATAGTCGCTACTCGTAATCTTCAGAACCATGAATGAGGTGACATAGTACAATTCGCCATAACCAAGGTATGGTACGCAAGATAATCTAATACGCAGTCGCTTCATCGCACGTATGTCGTAACATCAGCAGAGTGCCAAAAAGCACCGATCGAACGTGCCCGCCCACGTGCACGGGCGCCGCAACACTAAGCAGAGTGTCGGCATATACGTAACGCCTCGCCACGCACAAGTGTCAGTACCAGCGTGAGTGCCGGCACCGATCGTGAACGTCCACTCATTCACATTCTTCGGTCCTAGGTAGTCATACTATCATATGTCTTTCGTAACTCATATCTTAACTCGTTACTTCGTGTTCATGACATATCGCCTTCATGTTCATGCGTTCATTTTTCAGCCTGCTTTCATACTTCATATCATGTCATCTACTTTAACATCTTATATCTTTGCTACTTATATCTTCATGTACTTTATCGACCGCCCTATCTCCCGTAGAGTACAAACAAAGACTCTTCCTTTGATACCCTGGGGAGGTACTTTTCTTTTATCATTATGCTCCTCTTTACATATCAAATCTACTTATATTGCAATTTCTTGTTCATATCTACATCCTTTTCTTACCATGTATTCCAATTAACTTTCAACCAAGCGATTAGTACATTTTGGGTACAACACCAAATTTGCAAAAAGAGGGCACCTAATGTCATTAAATGGCATATGGTTAGATTCTAGACTCAATTAGCTTTCCATAGAGTCCAAGAATACCCATAATGGAGTCCTAACGAAAGAGTTATGCAAGTTGCTAGCCGTGAAGAAAATCAGCTACTTGCAAAGACTCAAGTAAGAAAGAAGAAGTAAATCACTGCTTTTTAAGTTATTTTCGTCTTAACTTCATATTTGTCACTGGTTCTTTGTACTCCTTTGAATCTAAGGTGCTAAGGGTTTTTCTCCAACTAGAATCACCCAAATCGGAGCACCGAAACTCAAGTTATGTCCTTAAACAACTGACTGGCTCTTATGTTCAAAACTCGAACTAAAATCAAGGTTTGAACATAAATTTCCACTTTGAGTGAGACTTTTTTTGACCACATAGAGTCAGAATTTATGTGCCTGGCTGAGGGTGTTTTGTTCTGAAGCCCAGCTTAATTAGCCACTTGAATAACTCAAATCGATAAGAAATGGAGCAAAGCTTATTGCGCCAAAATACGAACACTCCATTCAAAATGTAGCATCGGGTACCAGACCGGCATCGATGGCACCGCCGATAACCAAAAGTGGTACCTAAGAGCCACTGCTTGGTACCGGTACCGGTACCACCCTTCAAAAATTGTCCAGAAAGGTGGTTTTTCTCCCATTTTTCCATATTTTTCTATATTCAAATCAACCCAATAATCAATATACTCATCAAACCACTCCATATTCATCTTCAGAATCTCTATTATACTCAAATCTTCTTTCAATATTTATCTTACTTCAAAAACCTATCAGCGAATTTCTCCCCAAAATAACTCTAAAATGGGTCATAACTCCATACACACAAACCAAACACAAGACTTACTAGGGCTTGTTCTAAACCCTAACTCACTTACTTCACTTAACCATTTAATCCAACCTCAGCTTATGATTCCATATTCTCTTCACTATTTAAGGTTACCAACCTTACTTCCATAATTTTGGGTGGTTAGGATGAAACCCAGAAAGATCAACAATTCAAGAAATCCTATATCCAAGGTTGTTCCATACAACCCAAAACATGTATTCCCTCCAATAGTCATAGTTTCATACCTCGCTTTCTTCTTTTCTTCTTCTTCTCGCTTCTTCTCTTTCTTCTTCTTTCCTTCCTCTTTCTTTCCTCTCTTTTCCTCTTTCTCTCCACGTTTTCTTTGGTCTCTCAAAAACGAGACCACCGTTCTTATCTAATCTGCTTTGATGTTAATACCATGCTCGTCTCGTATTTTTAAAACATTTTTCATTTTCGTAATTAGGCCTTTCCATTCTTTCTAATTTATATTCCATCTTTTCCTACTTTCATAATTGCATAAAGCCTTATTGTTTTATGCCCTTTGGTTCTCAAGAGGTAAAATAATTCACTTTACCCTCACTTCTAATATTCATTTTGGGTCTTTAAGGTCTTCTATTTAAGATTCTTTATTCTAAAATATACTTACTTTTATTATACCCAAACATTCTAAAACTCAAGCAGAGCAGATATTTCATACATACTGGTCAAGACACTAGTAGGGTTCACTACATGTATGTCTTCATACGGAATTTGTAAACGTAGTTACGCTTTTTTATATATGTATGAGACTCAAGATACGTATAGATTTTGACGGACACCACATTGCAGAGTTCTTGCGCATGTAAATGATTGCTATTACGTAAATTGTTTGTATACCCGCCAGTACAAGTTCAACTCGAGAAAAAAACAGATAAAGAGTTCTCCAGTGATATAGTCTCACGCCCTAAACCGACTCCTCGACGGGCCTATTCGGCTTCTGAATGACCGCATGCCATAAAGAAACTCATTTTCATATAAGAACGAACTTTTTATAACTGAATCCAAAAAATGATTCTACAGTTGGTTGGTTATGCACAAAATCTTTATCATTTATTATGGAAATGAAAATTCAGATATGGTTAAAAAAAAAAATTTGAGGAAGTATATGATTAAGTATGAAAATTGACTCCTCAATCCAACTGCAACAACATAAAGAAAGAAAGTCCAGTCAGGATAAAAAAGAAAGCCCAGTCCTCAGTCCAAAGGGAAGAAAAAGTCCAATCCAAATAGAAAAGCCCAATGTCCGTCCCCAATAGCAAAGCCCACGTCCAATCCAACATAATAGCCTCGCTGCATTCTCTCCATAACCAATTCAACCCAAGTGCGTACCAAACACTCCATATCAACGTTTTAAAATTCAACCACTATCAATCGAAAAATTACTCTTGCCTACTCGCTTAATTATTTAACTACTTATTAATCCACACATTAAATATATTATTTATATTTTACTTAAAATTTAAAATATATAATTAATACTTTTTAAGATATTATTTATTACTTCTTATATAAATAAAGTATTTTAAAAAAATTTGCTTGAAAATATGTATAATGTTTAAATACGAAAAACATATTAAAACGAAAAACTTATTTATATAAATATATACTTAATTTGTAAGAATATAATTTTTGTTAACATCTAAAATAATTATAATGACAAAGATAAATGATGAATGCTCTCAGAACTTCTCCCTCCCCATGCTCGAATTACCCGCCATGTAGTATTTGATCAATTTTTCTTTACATGTTTTAACCCTGTTGAAAACGAGTGACGCCATTTCACGTAAGATCAGCAACCACTTCTTGCTTTAACTCAAAACAAAAAATAAAAATTGTGGAGAGAACCGTATGATCACGAGAAACTACCGGGCCATCGATTCAATCGCTGGGCTCAAATTCGGCTTCCATCTTGCTCATTCACAACCGGCAGACGAATCGGAATAAAGTTTGTGGTCGACGACGGTCCCAATTGGCCGATCCGATTCGTTTTCAAAATTATTGTCCAAATTATTTCAGGAAAATCGGCAACATGTAACAAAACCATCTAAAAAGAAAATTCACAAAGAAGAAAATCATCCTAAAAGTAACATACAAAAACACAACCCATTTCTTGCTGGGCCATTCGCATCAAGATCAAAACCACTGCGCTAATTTAATCCATTTTTGTTTGTGATAACTTTCGACGTTTCTCACCAACCCATGCCACAGATGCAAGGGTGTATATATATGCAAAATCTTATTCAATTACTCTTCAATCGGCTTCCATGTTTTCAGCACTATTCTTACCTTATTTGACCTGAAGTTTAGTGAGGGACTCTTAACATGAAGATTCCATGTACTAAGAACAACCCAATTCCATCATAATCGATGTATTTTAAAGTTTGAGCTACTGCATACGGAACAATACAATATAAGGTATAATTAAATTTCTGCCTTTATATTTTCTACTTTCATCATTCTTTATTTTCAAACACAAAACTCAACTTTATCACAAAAATAATATAGTAAAAATTTATAATGAAAATAGACTTAACATTTCCTATTTTGTTATTGCCATAAAATTATAAAACCATGGCACGCATTGGCTGTCAGCAAGAGGTGATTGATTTTGGGAGCATACATCTGTAAACGCAATTTGCCTTAACGAGATTATTCCTAATAGTTCTTCTTATAGGAACCTGCTCCAATCGAAATACTATCCTACCCCTTCCAAACCCATTTTTGTTAGTGACAAGATTTTGCATTTCTTTCTTGAGTTCACAGCCCGCTAGGAATTAATGTTGACCTCATCTACATCAAATTATTCTTCACGAAGATTTTAATCATGATTTGCATGAAGTCAAATCTTAAAACATACCTCAGGGTGAAAATTATGATTTTTCAATAAAAATGATGATCAAATGCTGGTTGATGGTGGAAGTCCACATAATTATATATATATATATATATAGAGCAGTGAGGTAGAAGGATATATATGGTATATATATATATATATATATATATATATATATATATATATATATATATATATATATTGTCTATATGAAATAAAATAATTTTATTAAATTCCTGCTTACTTAAGCTTAGAATTTAGTTAAATATTTAGAAACAAGCTTGGCTTCGTTTTCTTTTGTGCAAATTATTTTTGGTTAAATCTTTAAAAAACACAAAAAAATACTATTTCACAAGGCTTATTCGAAACCGTTATTCAATTTATTATTTTTGTGTACTTTGTGTTTTTAGAATAAAAAATATGAACAAAAAATGTTCTTCATATTTTCCTTATTATCAATATTTTTAGCATTCAAAAAAAGGAACTAAACATAGCTCTTTACTTATAGTTTTTTTCTATTTTTACCTTAATAGTCTCTTGCTATATATATAGTTGGCATACTTAAATGCTAAGTTGTTCCCTCCATTTCTAAATCTTTCTTCTTTTGATAATTTCCCTAACTCTTCAAACCCTAGTTTTTATAGAGGAATAGATAACAAACCAACAAATATAATATAGAGTAATCCTCAAACCCATGAATTTGGACCTGTATAGCAGAAAAAAGATTAGAAATGCATAAAAAGAATAATGTCCGAACTAATTTTATAATTGAAAATGATTTCGTTTCAAAGCATTTTTTACACTAAAGTATTATTTCCTTAATAAATAATCCTACAAACGGTTGAAAAGAGTAGAACCACAGAATCTTTAAACTAATATAAGGCCATATTTTGAGAAAGTTGATCACTAAGCATTTGAACTAAATACCTTAAACCTTTTAGCTAAAGACAATTAATACCTTATTTGCTTCTTTATAGATAATGTTGACAATGTTAACTCAATTTTTAAAATTTTGTTTTATATTGGAAAAAAATAAGTTCAATTCATACTAACGAAATCTCTTACTTTACCTATGCAAATTAATGAAGAAAACCAAGTTTTAACTAGAATCTTATTTACTTAATAAAATAAATAAATAAAAACCATGAAAAGTACAAAGGATCTAGATCGAATAAGAGATTTAAAAAATGATCCTTACTTGGTTTCAAAGAGCTTTCCAAAGTCAACGAAAAGCCAATGAGCCTTGAAAGATGTCCATCCATCATCTACTTTATATTAGCATAATATAGAAAATATCAATATACCTATATATTGTAGAAAAATTCTACAGCATCCTATAAAATTAATTTTAAAATATTTATTTTATATATGGTTATACCCTGCTTTTCAACTTTTCCAATTAAAAAATAATTCTACAATTGGTTATGCACAAAAACTTTATCATATATTATGGAGGAAATGAAAATTCAGATACGGTTAAAAAAAAAAAGAAAATAAAATTCAGCCAGTATATGATTAAGTATGAAAATTGACTCCTCAGTCCAACAGCAGCAACATAAAGAAAGAAGGTCCAGTCAGGATAAAAAAGAAAGCCCAGTCCTCAGTCCAGCAGCAAAGTCCAATCCAATAGAAAAGCCCAATGTCCGTTCCGAT
Source organism: Tetrastigma voinierianum (assembly GCA_016808115.1). Classification (NCBI taxonomy): domain Eukaryota; kingdom Viridiplantae; phylum Streptophyta; class Magnoliopsida; order Vitales; family Vitaceae; genus Tetrastigma; species Tetrastigma voinierianum. The sequence goes on along the minus strand of JAEQBH010002769.1, from coordinate 468,501 downwards.
AGCAAAGCCCAATGTGCAATCCAACCCATTTCGAAGCACCATTCTGCCACAGGTCAACACTTATCATGTTCTCACTGGATCAATTCCTCCCATCTGCAGCTTTCGATCAACTCACCTCAAATTTATGTCATGGGCCAAAAAGCGATTAAAACGACAAAACCTTAAAATACTAAGCAAGGTTAAAAATACTCTTGCAAATTCATAATTTTTTAAAAAAATATAATAATAATTAATATACAAAATGATTGAGTTTAAACAATATAATAATAGTAACCAATCTCAAATAAATAAATAATACTAGAGCGTTATAACCAAAGCATCAAACTAACTAAATAAATCGTATTAAAAACAATAAAATACCAACTTAATAACATTCGAAAAACAATCTCAAAGATAAACAGAATCTCATATGCTTCTAATCTTTATCTTCATTTTCATTATATCCAATAATAACATGATATTCTACATTAGAAAGATGTACATCTTCGATAGTGGTTGAGTTATCATCATCTATTAATTAAAATTTTATAATCTTAACAACATAAATTTCATTTATATTTGGAATAAAAAAAATATTTTTTCTAAAAATGCATTGAAAATTTGGAATGAAATATCCTATTTGTTTTGAAAATCCATCTTGCTAGAAGATATAATCATATTAGAAAATAAATGAGTGGATAATTTTTGTTAATTATTTAAAAATAATGATATATTGTTATTAAGACTGATTTAAGAGGCTAATTTGTTTATTTAGTCATTAAATTTAACAATTTATAAACTAGTACAACTTCATTTTTATAAAAAAAAAAATTGAATAAATTTGAAGAATAAATAAAAATAAAATCAGAATATTTAAAACAGATTAATGGTGATAAATAAAAATACATTCAATATTAAAACTGTAATTTATTTAATTCAAATGCATTTCGTATTTTTTCATACAAGATTTTTTACATGTTAAATTATTATATAAATTATATTAAAAAAACATATTTAAAAATTAGAAATAAAATAGTTAAAAAAAAAGTTTAATATATTAATCATATATCATAATAATTATTATTTTTAAAACTCTTATGCCATAAAAGCTCCAAAATACGGAATTTTATGGGATAAATATTCAAAATCTCAATTACTGCTCAAGCATTTAAAAAAAAAGTTAAATAGCATGCTGAGCCCAATAACTCGAGTCAAATCCATATGAGCCATGAACCAAAAGCGTCGCCTAAGTCGCTCGCTTATTCGGGATCTTAAATTTTACAACACAACCTCCAAAAATCTCCGGCTGTGCGAACCAAATTTTTATCTGACCAACCCATATTATCAGCTCTAACTCCAAAAGCATAAAAAATAAATAAAAAAAATAATGGCCCAACATTTAAAAAAAATGTCTCTATTCACAAAATGGATCAAAATTCGGCCCGGATTGAGAAGATGATGCATCTAAAGATCCATATGCTATGCCCGAAACAAAATGTGGAGTGAAGTTGATGTTGTCAAAATACCAAGAATCCATGTTATTCATATGCAAAATTAGAAAATATCTGTAATCCATATTAGAAATATTTGGTTAAAAACCCCAAATAATCCAAAATTGTAAATTAGCATTCCTATGTTTTTCTTAAAATAATTTTTTGGACAAAATATTATTTTTCATTTTATGTATTTACATAAATTTTTGAGTGTTGATGTTATTTACAAAAAAATAAGAAATGTATTTTTATTAAAATATGGTAAAAAATTGATGGATGGTCAGATTTCCAAAATTAGGTTTTAATCAAATCAGCCTCACTATTATGCTATTATAGATACAAAGCTCAAAAACCCATATACTATAGATACAAAGCTCAAAAGTCATATACCAATAAAAGAAGAAATCATGAACTGAGTCATCAACCACAAACCAGAGACAACAACTTCTAAATTCATTTTTAGCTTTAAAATCACCAATGTAATAATAATGATAAACATGATAAACATGAGATAAGGTACACAAATGTTGGTTGTTTGGTCATATATTTAATTAGGCCTTAAATTTATTTTGGATCAAATATTACTCATAATATTTGTTTCGCACTACTACGCTCATATCATTAACCCGTATGAACAACAAGAAGCGAAACGCCTAATTCCATCGAAGGGTTATTACCCACACGCGACATGCAATTTATCGACGCTACGTAGCCGACGGGTGACATGTCACGCGCACATTGTTGTTAATCTATTCACTCACTGACGATATAAATATATTTCAGCTTACTTTAACAAACGTTAGAGGCAACATTAAACTTAAAAGAAAGTTTAAGAAACAATTTACACATATTGCCGAATACGGTAACATCTATTCCCTTATCCTAGAGCAAAGTTGATGATTTATGCATATACCCACTTTTGCCGTCCTCCCCCCTTTCAGGACTCTTTCATACCCTTTTCTTCAAAAAACAAAAACCCTAGATCCTAAGTCCCTACACTTGCCAAGTGGCAAAACTGAGGGCTCTACATTTAGCAAGATCCATTACTAGGTTAATATAAATGTTTTAAAAATATGATTAGATATTAAAGCGGAAAAATTACTGGGAGTGGCAATTGATATCAATGATGCTTAATCATGTAGACTTTTTAAATCGTTATAAAATTATTATATCTCATTGACCAGAGCTCGATATTGTTAATTATTATATCCCGTTGATATGACCAAATATTGTCAACTATTATATCCCATTGACATAGTCAGATAATGTCAACTATTGTATCTCGTGGACAACGCCAAACAGTATCAAATATTATATCTTATCGAGAACCGCATATCACACAATTATTATATTCCGTCGATTGTTCAACCAACCGTGAATAAAAACTTATTTTCAAAAAATTTCCATTCACAAAATATAATAACCTCATAATTTTTGTCACAACAAAACAATCTAAACATACATTCATACAAAAATCACCATTTGATCCATGTATAGTCAAATGAATAAAAATCAAAGCTTTTCAGAAAACAAAATGATGTATAATTCAATTCAAAACTTTTTACCATCCAAATGACATAAAACAAATACTTATCTTGGAAAAATCTTTATTAGTATTCCTTACTTCAAATGAACACTTAAAAACCTTGAAGAAGCTAATATGAAGAATCACGATAAAATATTTCACCCTTAGGATAATAAGGAGGAACTATCATCATTACTTATTCACCTATTTGAGAATCCTAGCGGTTTTATAATTTCAATATTATTAATCATAATAATATTTTAAACATTATAACTATTACTAAATTTAATTAATGAGTTTCAAAACTTTATAAAGTCTAATTTCTTATGAATATGATTTCAAATGTTTATTTATCTCATATTCTTAATTAAATCAACCACTTACCAACAAAAACATTATTATTAATATATTTCATATCATATTGTTCCCCAATATTTATCTTAATCATGATATTATCTAATTAATTAACAAAGATTAGCAAATATCTACTTGTTAAAATATATCCAAATACTTATTAAATACATATAGCTATAAAATTTTAGTTTTCAAACTTATCATATTTGTTATATTATTATTCTTTAAGTAATTTATAACCAAATATTTACTTCTTTTTTAAAACTAATTAAAATATTTACAAACGTTGTTTTAAACATTCATCATTACCTAAATTTTCTAGGGCATACATATAATATGGCTCTGCCTAGTTTATAAAGTTTTAAGACCTATTTTTTTTATATATATTTAATGATGTTAACCATAACATGTCTCCTTTTGCTTTACTACATGCCCAGTTTTGTCTTTTCAATTTCTGCCAAATCAGTACTATGCTAAGACCCCTTTTGACATTTCTCAACCTACTTACCACACTCCCGCCAAGCCATCCCTTCCGTTCCTACTTTGTCTCATCTCTAATTTTTGGCTTATTTCAATGTGGTCCCCTATTTCTTCGGTTTTGGTAGGATGGTCCCTTCTTTACTCCTTTTTTCATTCTTTTTTTCTTTTTATTCAGAGTTCAAAGCTCTGCAATGGCCCCCTATACTTTTCTTGTCTTTCACTTTACTTATTCTCAAAACAATTTTAAGATTAATAATAGAGTTGATAATCATTATTTTATTTTATTTTTAAGACACAAGAAAATCTAAATCTGAATTTTTAATGTTGATCTAACTTAAATCAAAATTAGTTAATTCACATCAAAATAAATTAAAAAAAATAAATAACACCGATCTTACCTTTTCAATTTCTTTCTTAAACCCTGGGATTAAGGTCTTATGTCTTCAAATATTTTTCAAACAAAAGCACTACATAAAGAAACAAAAAGATTTTATCATTAACAATATAATTTATTTTTCTAGAAAGGAATATATATGAAATCTCACCTAACCAGTTTTTAGATTGTTATGGTCAGAGAGGCTAGCAAAGAATATTAATATATTTTTTATTATTTTGTTTTTTATTTATACTTAGGATTTCCGCCCCTAATGAATCACCAATATGCCTTTCATAAAACACTACTTATTACCCCCTTTTAAAATACTGGTGACACAAGGACACTACATGTGTCATGGATCGAACTCAGTGGGACAAGCCCTCTGTTGCTACTAGGGGCATATTTATCTCTTGATTCCTGAGCTTAGCGCATAATGCTAATACATGTACAAATTCCATCTTGGCAAATTTAATACGTAGAAGAAGGCTCTTGTGATCGGTAGGATACTTGACTTGTGGGAGCCTCTGACCATGACTTATGATGAAAAGGATTTGTCTCAACAAAAACTTATCCAGTAATTGGAGCTGGCATTGTGGTGTTATCACCTAAAATACCTTCATCCAATACTCTTCTTGTGCCTCCCCTTTCCCATAAATTATTATTTGTGAGTCAAATTACAAAAAATCGTGTTGTGTAATAATTATTTACCATGACTACTTGCTTCAAGATAATCCCACTAAGGAGATTAAAGCAAGATAATCCCATTAATTAAGGAGATTATTAAGTGTGTTCTGAGAAGGGGGACTCTGCTACTTAGAAGATGTCAAGAAGGTATCATGCATGCCGCCCATCAATCTGTAAGATAGATCGGAGAAATCTGGCTTTTTTGAAGAATTGGGGAGTAAGCATATTAACTGTTAAATAAAAATCGCTAATACTTACCGCTTGGCCCCGATCAGTTCGAAGAAAAAAACTCGATCAATCGACGACGCTCTTCAACGCCTGTAACGGTTATTCCAATTACTGGTGAACTGAAACTTCCATACCCGAACACCCTTTTTCTTTCTGCGCAAAAGTCTGAATATTTTCGCTTTTCAGAAATCCCTTTATCGGCTATCCTCTGCATGAGGCTTATCGCATTTAAGAAGTAGAGAAGAAGTCAGTTCCCAAGACAATCGCCTCAACTTCTTGCATATGGGCTGGGTTGAGTCCTACTACGCGCGACTCCAAATTCTCAAGTCCAACATTAACTGTTGTGATTAGTTATCAATATATTTATTTTCTAAGACTTACTGTTATTGGTTTGTTGTATCCTGTTTCAAGTGAACTGCTTTGTATATAAAGCTGAGATTGGGTACTGATAATAACACATGAGAATTCTTTCTCTCTCATCTAGTTCGTGATATGGTATCAGAGCATGTTGACTGCCCATTTGAGTGCTTCTACACCTTCAACATCTGATGGAGAGATTAATTCAAACTTCGTTTACAGCAGGCATGTGCCGGGTAACAATAATTCTTTCATTCCCCCTAAAATCAGTATGGGTATTAGATTCAGGCGCCTCCAGGCACATTTGTGCCAATCGATCTGTCTATTTGGAAAAACTTAGAAAATGGTAAATCCGCAGGTTAAGTAATGCCTTAATCATACCACCATTCCATTCTTCGTGGGATAACAAACTTCATGGTAGCCGCACAGATTTCGGTTAATGCCCACACATGCCTGGTTTCAAAAACAGATCCTCCCTCTGTTAGTGCACTCACTACCAATTCCAGTCTTGTAGTCTTGTTCTCGGATCCTGATTTTGTTATTCAGGATTTGAGGATCAAGGAGACGATTGGCAAGGGTAAAAGATGGAACGATCTATACGTATTGGAGGTTGCCACACGTGATTTTATATTCCAATCAATCCTTTCTGGTAAATAAAACTTTTTAGCTCAACTGTGGTACGATCGTCTTAATACCTCTCTATGCAACGATTACTAATCTTGAAAATGTTTAAATTTTGGATTATAACAACAATAAACCTTGCTTCATTTGTCCTCTTGCAAAGTGGCAAAAACGTTTGCCTTTTTGTTGCACATAATAGTTTACGGTTGCCATTTGATCTTATACACTGTGATATATGGGGTCCATTTCTATTGACCCTTCGCATAATGGCTACAAGTTTTTTTCTACACTAGTTGATGATTGTACACGTTTGCTAAAGTATATTTGATTAAAGGCAAGATCTGCAAGAATGATGTAAATCATCATGGCTCCCGGTTTTACAATATGATTGCCACTCAGTTTGATGCAGCGACTTTTAATCTGTGATAACGCAAAGGAACTAGCACTTCTACTTTTCACAAACTGAACTCTACATCAGTACACATGTGGAATGTCCTTGAGCAAAGAACCCTGTCGTTGGCGAAGTAATCAAACACTCCTTAATGTTGCTCGTGCTTGAAAATTTCAGTCCCGAGCTCCATCTTCAGTTTAAGAGTTTTGTACGAAATACATCATTTTTAAAAAAATTAAATTAAATTAATGTTGGTTGTAAAAAATTTTCCAAAGTAGAGCTTATTACCGACAATACGAACGCCGGGTTTTGAATCACGCAGGTTCAAAGAATTTACAACGGGCGCGCTTGAAATTGAGCACTGCCGCCGCCGAACGGCGGCTTTTGAGATGAATGCACTGCCGCCGCTGGACAACGCCGGCAATTGAATCCACCCAAATACCGCCGCTCTCAACGGCGGCAATTGAATCCAATTCGTGCCGCCGCTCGAACGCGGCAATTGACTGCGAAGTTTTCGCCTAGGTTTTTTTTCCCATTCTCCCCTTCGCTTGCCTTCCTCTTCTCTCTCGCTCCGCTGCGCTCCGGGTCCGACACCCGCCCCTGCCGAGCCTTCCCTCTCCTAAGTGGTCGCCCCCTCTCGCTCCTAAGCCCACGAGCCACCGCGATTTTCAAATTGTCGACATTTTTTTTCTTCATATTTTCGTCTTGCTGCCCTCTTGACAAACATCCACAGGTATGCAACCGATTGTTTGTAGTTCATTTTGCGTTGTTCTTTCGCTCGATTTGTTTCGCTTTTGAATACTCCTCGGGCTCTGCCGACCTTTGATATTCGGCTGTCGAGTTGGTCTCGAGATTTATTTCGAGTTTGTCAGTATGTTTATATGATTTTGCCTGTGGGTTCAGCATTTCTCCCGTAATGGTGGAGTGTCGAGATGAAATCGCACTTACAATCTGGTCTCAGTTTCATTTTCTTGATTAATATGGTTTTCCAATTTTTCACGCTTTTTTGTATATTTCGTCAGGAATGTCTGATTGTTGTAGGATTACTTCAAGATTTTTCAAAGTAATTATTATCTGCTTATTTATATTTAGAGTGTTTTCATTGATCGCTTATTACCAAGTTTTCCCAATTGAATGAAGTCTTATATGACCATAAATATTCATGTTAGAATTAGAAACCCCAATTGAATAAGAGAAAGCCGAGATTCTATTCTAAATTAATAATCTTAGTATTTATATAAGATTGTTAGAAGAATCCTAAAAGGAAACAAATAAAATAAATATCCTAAGTACTAAGGGAAAAATAAAAACTCCGATTTCCTATTGAACTTCTCTAAATATTAATTCCTCTTCCTATCAAATATCTCCTATTAACCCTCTCACTAATCATATCTCACATAAATTAGCTCTCTTCAAATATCTCATAATTAACTCTATTCTCAATAATATTCTTATAAAACACTCTTCAAATATTCTAATATACCCTCTTCAAATATTCATATAAACACTCTTCAAATATTCTAATCAACTCTCTTCAAATATTCTAATCAACCCTTTTCAAATGAACTAATTCAAAAGCCGTCGTTCCGAACGGCGGCAATTGACTGGCCTTAAGTTTTCGGCCTAGGGTTTTTTCTCCCCATTCTGCTTGCCTTCTCCTCCTCTTGCTCATGACCCTCATATAAAAAGCTAAGTATCGGAGTTCGATTTGCATTTTTACTATTATTGAAGTCCCCTTCAAATCGGGCCGCCTCTGACCGCCATACAAGGCTCTTCCTCATCATCCACTTTGCTTCAGCATCCAAGAGGCGGAGGGGGGGTTTTCTCCTTCCTTTTTTGGCCCTATTCCGATTGTTTGGTGAATGAACGTGGGAAAATTTCAGCATATTAGTGGGTTACCAAAAAAACTGGGATACAAATTTTGGTTTTTCTATTACTTTACTCATCTTTATCTTTAGCTGATAAGGTATAAATTATAATGTCGATAAAGCACAAGATATTTTGTTATTTTCTTTTGAATTCTTTCGATACGATCCTCGTATGGATAAAGGTCAAGCCCATGTGATGTGATTTGATTAATTCAAAGTTAACTTAAGCATTACTTTAGTGAGCTTGTAGCTGTCTTTTTTTTATAAATCCTCTGACTTTCATTTGTTTGTATGATATAGAGCCATAAACATTTTCATTTTGTTTTCACATTTCACATGTCAGGCCGATACAGATCGCCATTTCATTTCTATAGATGTTGCAATGCTGGTTTTACCTTTTATTATTATGCTGAATTTCAAGTTCCTTTTCAGAAACCAAATGCATGTTAATTTCTACCCCAAAGATATCTTTTGGTTGGTAGAGTTGCAAATTTTCTTTGTGACAAGACAAATATATGATGTGATGTGTTTGTCGCAAGACAAAATGCACATTGGTCGGCCAACAAGAAATGGGACATATCAAGGCATATGCTTGAAATAGAGGGTATTTAGTCGCGTGTTTGGTGTTTGTGATCCAAATTTTCGTGTAGTATGAAATTAATATTATTAATTCCTCGGGCAGTTTGTTATGTCTATGATAATTTTTAGATATGCTTGTTGGTCGGGTTTGCCGCTTACACTTTTGAATAATATGGGAAAGATGTATGTTCATTCGGGCATATCTCTACTATCCTCCTTTCAGCAGTTGTTTTATTTAACACATGGGTATTCTACAAACTCATGAGATTTGAAATGGCTCATCGGTCACGTTTGCATTAAACTCGAATCGATAGTTTGCTCAATGGGCGCAATGGCTTCTCGCGCTTCTAATAAGTAATAAAATCAAATACTATATTGAATTAGAAATCATTTTAATCGTTAAAATGATTGAAAATGGAAGGGTACTATAATTGTTTTATTTATGATGTTGATCCGATATCAAAGCTCAATGACTTCATATTATTTAATTCATGTGACACCACATGCATGTGTGAAATATGTCTCTGCTTCAACAATTCCTGATATGTTACTATAATGGACAAATAGTGAGGCCTAAAACAGATGTCGAATATGAGGGGAGCGAAACTTGTATTGCACCTCTGAAGATACCGATTGAATGCACGTTTCAACAATTGGTTGATATGATATACTCAAAGACAACCATCGATTGTGCTGAAGGTTCAAATTACATCACTTAGGTATCCTTTAGAAATGGAAATAGGTTCAACCTTTCAAAGGCGGATGATAGTAGTAAAGGCTAAATGTCGTGGATCTTAGTTAACACAACAACTATCGAGGAAATTGAACTGCATTAAAGTTGTTTTGCGTCAAGGCACACCGAATCCAATCGGTGGTGGCCATGAAGATTTATTTGCTCGCGACCATTACAATGTTGCACAATCTGTTTACGGTTGTGGGGCTAGTACCGGTGCAAAACCGAATACAGGACCAGATGGAGATGATGATGACAGTGTCGATGAAGAAGGTAATGATGAAGATGTTAATGATGAATGTGCTGGAGATGATGACGATGTTGACGTTGATGGAAATGCATTCTCCTTTGGAACTTTTAACCAAGTTTTAGAGAATGAACAAGGGATATATGTCTCGGAAGATAAGCACCATCTTTGCACGATCAAATCACCTAGATGATGTGGTTACATTGACGAGGCATCCTCCAGTTATTTACCACCAACGCTCACTCAACATGTAGAGAACATGGAGCACGTCGCAAAGTTGTCGACTCCATGGGTGCAGCGTAGTACCGGTTGTTCGAGCTGAGAATCCGTTATTGGCCAAGTTTTAATTCGAAACTGATGAAAGAGGTCGCAGTGATTTACTCACTATAAAGACACCACGAGTATGTCACTATTAGTATCTTCAAAAAATTGCTCGCTTAAGATGTAAGAAGGCGTAAGAATGTCACCGTCCATGGAAGCTTCACAGGTAATGGTTGTGAAAGATACTTCGTTATTTGTTATCAACAAATGATATCAATGCATTCTTGTGTCAATCCTGTTCAACCGACTACCACCAACTAGACTCGAAATCGGTCGTCGCTAGTCATATAAAGGCACTAATTAAGGCACAATTCACATTGCCTATGGTCATATTCGCTATAAGCGGTATGGCAGCCGTATTATCAAATATCATACAAAAGGCATTGGATGGAAAGCATAAAGCAATTAGACAAATTGTTCGTGATTTCTTCGCCATACGTAGTCGCCTCGCTTGTTCGGGCATGTAGCAATTAAATCCTCAAGTATTGTGATTGGAAAACACTTGAAATTAACATGCCAAACACTGATATTACAACGCGCAGCCCCGCCATTACCTGCCATCACTGAAGGGTTCACCATTGTCAGTTCCGTATCAGCATACGATGGTACAATATTTATGGGAAGCATAAAGGGAAGTTATTGATTACATGGGTGTGACGAAATAATCACCGCTTGTTTCCATTGGCATTTGCAATTACGTATGTGAGAATACCGATAGTCAGGATGGTTCTTGCACGCATAAGAAATACAAGGACTCAACGGATGGGAATTTATGCGAGCATTCGATCACTATCCAGTGCATCATGGCGCAATGTCCGATCCTCATCTTGGTCAATAGCACCATCGCCCATCACAGATATGCATGCGTCATTTTCGCAAGCAATTACTTCGACCGTTCAAAGACAACATTTTGAAAGGCCTGTATGCAGAAAGCAGCCTTTAGCGAGTACAGAACGCAAATTCAATAAGCACATGAATACAATTGGGAGAATTAATCCCGTTAATCGCAATGGCCGGCCGCCCCACTCAGCTACGTGGCTCTTTCACACGACGGAGGTCGAAGATATGGGTTCATGACAACCAATATTTCAGAGGTATTTAACAAATGGCCCTAAAAGGAGCTCACACAGAGCCTACCGGGCAATCGCAGCAGTACTGTTGACCTTCTTCCGTCTTAACGGTTACTTCGTTGCAAGAAGGGAACTAGGTGCTGCTAGATTGGCATCTCATGAGCGGTTCACCCCGCATACCGACGCGCAGATCCGGGGCCTCGTGTCAAAGGCAGTCTGGCTGGAAATAGTGCTTTACTACCACGTAGCGCTTATTCCATGTCAAGTCAAGGAGAGGTCGAACTCATCGCCCGAATCCTTACATGAAAAATCTCAGACGTGTGGAAAGACACTAATACATGGGTTCCCATAGCCATATGATGTTACATGTCAAAGATCGATGCGTTGATTTTCGCTTGCTCGAGGGCTACTACACTACTTCCAGCCCTACTATGAGACATGGGCAAGCCTTTTCCACCCAATATTCAATGAAGATGAGTGGCCTCTTTATGGTGGTCCGACGATTGTACCACTTTATTCACTCGCAGCACGGCGTGGATCTTTATATCAACCCGCTGCATAATGAGACGGACGTTAGTGGAGGGGAAAACATCGATCACATGCGGTTCGTGCAACAACCTGGTCACAATCGTCTGCTCTTGTAAGAACAGAATCAAGTTTAGTAAATGAATTTGAGCAATATACAAATGTAGCCGGCCTCCTATCTAAGTGAACCCAACTGAATAGTCCCATGGAACTACTATTATATCTTCATTATATTCGACTCTCTTTAAAGTTCAATGATCAGTACATTATCTATTATTGTCATGTTATGGAACTAATAAGGGGTTTTGATTAGTACATTATCTATTTTATCTGAAACTGTTTTCAGCTACATTAGTTGTTTACGCTTCATTATGAGGTAACTTACACTTGATTGACTCAAAATGGGCCTGCAGAGCATTTCCTCTCTGTCGCTTCCCCATTTTCCATTACTGCTTTTCTAACAATTTTTCCAGGTTGTTGTATAATAAAATATACTACTTTCTATGCATCTAATTTCCTTCGCATCCGATTTCGGGCCGGTCGCTTCTCTTCCCTGCATTGTATTGATGACATGCCATCGGGCATGCCATTTCAGGAACCACAACAAGACCCATATTAGACTCATCCATGAACTCGCTTATGTTTATGGTATTTTACAATTATGTAACCTCAGAATCGTTTATTCGCCTTGTTACTCATCATTGGTTACCGCTACTTTTCCCGATCAAATGCGGTCAGGCAAACACCTGGGCCACAATCGTCAGTTCTTATAGAACATAAATCAAGTTTGATTAGTTCATGTATCTATTTTATCTAAATCGTTGTCGCCTACATTTAAAGCAGGTCTCGCATTTGTTCTCGTTTTGTGGTTTTTGGTTTATAACATGTTTTTTTCGCATCAGATCGAAGCCTCTGTTTTGCTTCTCGGATTGTTATTGTCGTCTCTGAACTGTAGGTAGTGAGCTCCCCGCGATAACCCACGCGCTTTAACGGCTATGACCTGATGCTATTCCCATTCCATGTTTAGTTCGTTATTTCAATTTCGCATAAGCTTGGGGCACATTTATGAGCTGGTTGGAAGAGGTGGTTTGAGTTGTTTGTAACAATACTGTGCTTTGCCTTCAGGCTTTTTGTCATATTAAATATGATGTTTGTTTTCTAGTGTAAAAATCTTAATGAAGACTTTTACTCTTTTGAAAGAATTGAAAGAACCTTAATAAACTAACACTCAATTTTCTACCAAGTTTGTGTTAAAATTTTGTGGTCGCATGCATTTAGTGTATGGAACATTACGAGTGGTATTGCTTTAAAACCATCAATTTTCAACCCATCACATTTTAATCAGCTTCGCATGTTTTAGCATATATACGCTGAACAGAGGAAGACACCACTTCATGTGATTCCAAGGTGAGCTTTTTCCTTGTGTCTCTTTTGCAGGGAAAAACGGTGAACATGGGTGTCTTAGGTGAAGTGTCTCTCGATTTGGGCCCTTTAATTTGGTGTAAAAAGAAGGGCATAATAGGTTAATACACTGCACCAAAAAGGATCACTTGTGAATCATCCACACTTTTTTTCTTCCATCTTCACATCCAATTAGGAGGAATTCGTATACGCGCTAATGCAGGAAGACACCTCTTCATCTTTTTCGTATTTTTATCAAGATTCTTCTCTGCAAAGTTGGTAAATTCATATGAAGCTTATCAAGGTGATCGACTTATCATATAGTGTGCCACATGAGGGATGCTTTTAAAAACCCCGCAACTTTTCACTTCCTCGTCACGTGAACTGTCAGCACATTCGGCATCCGCTTGTTGAATGAGAAACCCATGATCCATCGACGCAAGACTCAAGCCAATCTATTTTCCCCAAAGCCAACTCAAGAACACACGATTCTCATTCAATTTCGCACATCCATTGGGCTTGGTGGTATCATTAAAAAATCATGAGAATATTTGTAAATATGCAACAACAAAAACTGCATATGATATGAAGCAAGTATTTATTATTATATTTGCATTATGTACCTATCCGTATGCAGTTTTTCCCATTTTTTTTGCAGGAATTACATGTAAATGCACAACCCGTACTTGATATGTGCAAGCAATGGTTGGCTTTTGATCATTTCAATAATTTGTCATTTGAGTCAAGCTAACTTAGTTAGTTTGCTCAGATATGTCTTGGAATAAAATCATACATGTTAAGTGTCGCCTACTCTCTTCTCGGTTCTCGAATAAAACGATTAAATATACACATATTTACGATCATCATTACTTTTTGAAAATACTCCATAACCGGTCAGGTATTTCAAAATTGATTTGTAAGGCAATTAAAACACCATCAATGTGATAAATCCAGATTTTCGCATAGAACCCCAATCCAGACCATAGTACCTGGGTGGGTTTTTTTCCCCTTCTTATTTGAATATAATGTTGTTTGTGTTATTTTAGATGAAAAGAAATCCACAAAGGAGCCTACACAAATGTGCTTCAGACGCTTATGAGGACAATTTGGTGAGCACAATTTTGACATGATCCCACAATATTACTTCAAGTAAGATACTACTCTATGGGTTCAGATTTTAGAATAGTTTAAAATTATGCTCTCATGTCAATTCCATGTAACATGAATAAATGTGGTGATTTCACTTTGAATACCTTCCCGTGGAGCCTGTCCGGGCATAATGAGTGTGGATGGGAATAATGTCCCGTGAGGACGCCCTATCCCTAATCCGAACCTCTTAGGATTACATATCTAGTAGTGGATTATGAATTACAATCATATATCTTAAAACAAAAACAGCTTCAAATCATGTTTGTATACTTTATCAAATTATTCATCAGATAAATTTCCTCATGGTTAAAGAGCTGTGGGGACACGGAGGGGAGAAGGCTAAGGTATGAGTCCACAATGGGGATAAAACAGGAAATAGAAATTATGAAGTAATGTAAAGTGAATAGATATGAAAAAATATTAATTATTAATTGTATTTTATTATTAACTATTTTAAATGTGAAAAATGTAACTTATTATCTAACAAAATCATACTGTCAAAAATAATGAATAGTCTATTCCACTGGATCAAAATCGTGTTTGTTCTGTCATGATCAATTTTCTTCAAGTAATTAATGTTGTTTTTAGTAAACCCGGATGGATAACTCATTTAGTTTAACCAGCCTCCGCACAACTGAATTTTGTCGTATTTGATTTTTGGTGGAAATAGTAGGCATTACAATTATGATTTTTGTTCATAATTATGTAATGAGGCTTCATGCCCTAACTTTAAAACAGGTAATGTGTTATAATGTAAAATAAATCTAACTCATTTTTCTTAAAACCCATAACAATCAAAAACCACAAACCCTAAAAAACCCTTTGATGCCAAATACCACAAGAAGGCACATGTATAAAAATAAATCATATATATACTATAAAATCATCTATCAATGAGTCTTCCACAAGAAGGCGCCCTAATAGTTCGCTAGAACGGCGCCTAGAACATACGTAATCGGTAGGCAACAAGATCCCTCGGGCGGAGGCGGCAATCGAGGAGCCGATGGAACAGAGTCGATGGGTTTCGAGGCAAGCGGTGGATTTAAGTGGTCGATGCACAATGCCGTTCGTAGCGGTCGCCACTGGAAGTCTACCCCACTCAGTAGATGGTCTAGTGCGGTGTCACCACGGGATGATGGTGATGCATCGGTGGGTACGAAGCGCTGACGCATTAACGCACATGATATACGGACGCGCATTTAAGGTGATCGTCAATGTGTGCGGATACTTTAATGGTCCGAAGGTGACGTGTCAATGTGGGGTACCGAATGGTGTGGAAGGTGACACGCCAATGTGCTAATAATCGTGATGTGGATGGTGAGGGGTAAGTAAGGAGAGGGTAACAAAGTAGCCGCAACCGCATCAGTGTGCATGTACCGCCGCCACTGCCTACGGCGACCCGTCGCGACCATCTCCGAAGACGACCTCTACGCCAAGTCCCCCTCCCTCCGTCTCTCCCCTCGCCCCTCTCGCCCCAACGGGCCAGATAATGGATCTGAGTCGATGACACCGAGGCCTACTGATGGTGCATTTGATGTGGATGCCTCCTCGAGCCGCACTCCACGATTCCTTCGCCGACCAGAATCGCCGAATCCGCAATATGGTATATTGCCGCATTACAAGCACTGGGCCAGATGTACCAGACCGATCGACGATGTCAACCATGGCGGCGATCTGCGTGATCCAGATAAATAATTATAATTACATACGATCGACAAAATTAGTAAAATATTATATAAAAACGTCATCCACATTCATTACATTCATACTAATACCGTGAGTGATGAAATCCCACATCATCTCTATGCAACCTCAGGTCATAAAACGCCGTAATACGACGCATACCACCCATGGCGGATCCCCGAAGTCCATCATACCCACCAAGCGTGAATGTATGACCGCCGATTGTGGTTCCCATAGCGTGCTATGTACGGAGCATTATATGTCGCCCAATCGCCATTGCGTCGCCCGCTGCATCGACTCTATGTAGGTGATGGTCAGAGCAAGCCGGAGGTATCTCCCCGATGCTCCCAAACTCAAGGGGCTCCGATGCCACTCAACAAAGATCGAAACATATGAGTGGTGACATCGTGCGCTCGTATCTCCGATCGCCTACATATATCGGGGAGCTGGTCAACCACCTCTCCGACGTACGGCTGCCATAAGACCTACACATTAACCATTAGCCAAATACTTTGTATCAACAAAGATTAAATTACTATACGAACCATATACTTTGCGGTATCACATTAATTTCAACCATATACTTTTACATATAATTACCTCGTCCTAAGTTCTGTATGTTTAGCCTGGGACAGTCTCTGTGATAGAGGAGGACACGGACGGGTTAAGTACCCGTGTCAAAGGTACTCTCCACCTACACCCCAACGGAAGAGTCGGTTCGCCGCACTCCTCACCCTCGGTTCGCTGAACGCCAGCTCACTGTATCCATCGTCCATATCCTCGGCCATTTACACCATCTGGTCGCCATTATCAAGGGCATGCGCAAATGGTGGTGCTGGATATGGTGCTGATCTCCCAAAATCGGGTCGGCCCACGTGAAGCCTCTCCCAAGACCATAGCTGAGTATACAATAAACATAAATGAAGCGATCTAATCTCATAGATGAAATTTTATGAACTTACAATAAAAATACATATACGGCTCGGGATGAGCGTAATAATACGACACCGCATCTACGGTCCAAGCCGGGCACCGACATACCCTCGATATGTGTGCAAGACGCGACCACCCCGGCCTATAGGTCGACACCGCCAAATCAATGGCGGCCGAGAAAGCACAGGTGAACATGGACCCCCTTCTTGTCCGAAACAAGAAGGATCCTATCAACGCTAATAAGAACCCACGCACTCCGCTCCAAAGCGACCTCATCAAAGACGTCCCGTGTCGATAACTCGCCGACAACCACCACGGAGATGGTCAATCCTCCTCGAGCATCGCAGGGTGACTCGCCCACAACATAACTGCTACATCAAGCATACATGTCCTAGTCACGGCGGGTCCGTCGATACGGAGGCCTAGGATGATAGCAACATCCTGTAGCGTGATCGTCATCTCACCAACTGGGACATGGAATGTGTGGGTCTCGGGCCTCCATCTCTCGACGAGACAGGTAATAAGCGGCCAATCTATGCTGATGTGGCCTAATCGGTATATACCGTAGAATCCTGCGCGGATCACGTATGGACGAATACGTGGATCCATCCTCCATAGGCTGAGGAAGGCTCTCATCTGCTGACGAGGTCGGAGAACTTCCTGTAACTATAATTAACGAAATAATAATGTTTATAATTCACTATATATATAAATTAGAGATTAAAACTGGAATGTTAATTCATGAGTAATAAAATGCAAACCCCGATCGCCTCAACAAAGTGGGGGATCATGGTCCGGTCTCGCAATAGCGTGCCACGGCATGGATCCAATGGATCGGGCCGCATGTACCCCTAAACACCATATATATATCCTGGATGTCTGAAATACACTATACATATTAGTAAAACACACTTTGGAAAAAGTAGCACAATAATTAAAGGAACTAAGGTTAGAAACTTTTATTTTAGCAAAAATTTATTTATTTTTATATAATGTCACTCATCTTGGATACTATAGACATAACACACACACACACATCTAGCTTTTATTTCACATTGTGAACTCTTTAATTGTCATTAATCATGTCTTGGAAAGCAAGTTTCAAATTATTTATTTAAAACTGGATAAGTACTCTCTAGTAAGTTGCTTATATCATTTCAAACCGGTCATGTAATAAATTAATAAAAATTCAAAATTCAGCAAACCATCAAGGAGGAAGGCCTAGTCATTCTTATAATTGTTGGCACTTTTAAATCGAAGTAGCATAACTCTTCGGGTTTTTGGCATAGTTTGGCCTCAAGGAAAGGGTGATGAATTCAACCCACTAAAATAAGGGACAATCTTAGTCTTCAGCTCCTGTTTGAAACCAAAAATACTAAGAATTTAAAAATATATAAAAAAATTAATTTTCTCAGACGGATTTCAACATGAAAATATAAATATATATAATTAAAATTCCAAATTCTTATATTTAAAACTTCTCCCCCAAGTTGGGAGGCTTTTAAAATACTGTCACAATAACTCATTATTCTTAAGAACAAATCATTTTGTACCAGTACATTGCACAACCTATCGCCTCTTTTCTATTTCTTAATGCTTCTTTTAAACAAATTATCCTTTTAGCATACCTCTCTAATGATATAACAAAATACTTTAGATGTGTCCCCTAAGTTTTGGGTAAATTTACTATCTCCCCAAGTTTCATTCTCTTTAAGGATCTCATTTCCAACATATCTTCCTTCCAATTTAAATTGCTAAGGGGTTCTTTTAGACTTTTTGGAAATTTTGTAGTGGAGAATTGAGGGACCTAAAAATTAAAAGGAGGGATCATTTATGATTTGACGAAACTTGGATGTTACCTTTTTTTTTGTGTGCTCTTAATGTAATTGGAATAAATTGGCACTTGAATCTATTCACATGAAATCAACTTTTCCTAGTTCCAGTTCCAATGCTTGAGCATGGATATGGTCCATGCTTAGCCTTTTTCTTCCATAAGTAGACCTTGAGTTAAGGTGGCTTATCTTAGCCTCTAGATGCCAAGTCCACCTTTGGAATATTAGGCTTGAGTTTGGTTTCTGAACATGGAGATGAGGTTTTTTTTTTTTCGTTTTTGAATAAGTAGACTAGGAGATAGGAGATGGAATGGGGTTTCTCGTATAGGTGATGACTTAGATGTAATGAGAGAGGTAGAGATAGGGATTTGGTACAGACTATTAGTGCAGGTGGAACTTATTGAGTATCCTTAAAATTCTATGGGACATCTTTAACAAATTCAGCATAATGTACCATTTTGATACTTTCTATTTAAGTGAGTAGTTCATGAAAAACATACTACTAATTTTTTTGTTTTTTTTTGTGTGGCTAAATTCATGTCAACCTTGTACAATCATCATCAATAAATGAGATAAATTCAGTCGATGATACTTGTAATGTTGTATTCCAAATGCGGATATCTTTATCATGATACTTTATTTAGATACTATGGGCATGTCTAGGTTGGATTTCTTGGGCTGGTTTGTTTGCTTTTTTCCTTAGCCTTCTCTGTTTGGCTCTAGGGGCCTTTCTTGTATACTCCATGTGTACACTTTTTTGATCAATATATTTTGCTCTTTATCGATCAAAAAAATAAATAAAGAAATGAGATAAACTAGTCCTTGAGGCTTGGGACAAGTGGTGATTTAGGAGGTTTTCAAGTTCAAGTTGCAATTGGGGGACAAAATTACCTATCAATGAATAAAGAAATGATATAAACCATCTGATACAAAAGATATTCGGAATTCTATATTTTCCCATACATCAATATGAATGAGACTAAAAGGCACCATAAATCATTCATCCATTAATCACAAAGTCGTTTCATGATGTTTATTCATTTCACAAACCTCATAATGAAAGGGCATTAAGCTGAAATCAAATGAGGGAGGAAAGGGAAAGAGATGCTCTTTGAAACCATGTCTCTCAACAAGTGTCTAGTAGGGGGGAGGGTGGGCAGGGGGTGGCAGGCGGTGGACAGCGGGCAGCGCGGCATGGGATGTTTTTTAAATCAACTAGGAAGGCAAAAACCCTGTTTTGTTCAATCATCTTTTCTGCAGTTGTATTACATTAGCTGGGTCCAATTCTTGTCATAATCCTTCCAATCAATATATAATACTCTGTCACAGATAACCTTCACTTAATAGAATAAATCTGATTCCTTAAGTCATAAACATGAGCTTTTGTCTCCACCTTGTGAATATGAACAACAAGTCACAGCATCCTATATTTCCTTAGTCACAAAGGAAGGGAAGTGGTTTGTTGATTTCTGTAGCATAGAATGGGGCAGCCAAGGATACCTATAAAAGAATGGGCAGCCAAGGCATGGTTATATTACAGAATTTTCAGCTTCCTATGCCTTAAGCTAGGACCATCATCCTTATGAATGAAACTTTCCCAACAAAACAGCCCATCTTCCTCTTGCTTTTGATACTGACTTGCCAAATTGTGACCATTCGAGAAAATTGTGGCTATTGAGTTTTCAGATTGTCATTTTTGAATTAGGATGGTATTTATAGGTTGGGTAGTTGTTAAGACTGTGACTGGTGGTTTAGAAGAAGATGACTTGGCCATAATTATGAACAAGGTGATGAACAACAACAACAAAATAACAACAACAAGGTTCATAAGTAGAAAAGACAAGGTTTGGAGATTAACACCATAGAGTTAGTACAAATGAAGGAAAGAAGAAAGCTGCTGACAATGGGGTACATGTGAAGAACAGAGCAGAACTCTACACCTGATACTATGTAGAAGAAGTTACAAATTTCATGCATTCTAATATCAAGATTACAATAGGGATACATACATCCTTATGCATACACATGTGTGTGTGTGAAACTATTTTCAGGAAATATCTAATCAGTCTAGCCACTATTCTAGGAGAATTTATTGTCCATTCAGCCCATATCACAAACAATAATTTTATTAGCAAATTATTATAATATGAAACAAAGATCACCCTAAATACAACATTAATTTTTCAGTCAGGAAACAGCCCACTACCAAAAATAAGAATCGAAAGCAAGGGAAAACT
This sequence comes from Tetrastigma voinierianum, assembly GCA_016808115.1. Classification (NCBI taxonomy): domain Eukaryota; kingdom Viridiplantae; phylum Streptophyta; class Magnoliopsida; order Vitales; family Vitaceae; genus Tetrastigma; species Tetrastigma voinierianum. The sequence continues at coordinate 447,435 of JAEQBH010002769.1, read as the reverse complement.
GCTACCCGAGTCAGACGAAGGAGGAGCGTGGCTGACCACCGCTTCTAGGACGGAGCAACTCAGGAGCAGAGTGGGAGAAGAGAATAAGCGCCAGATGGAGCACGCGTGATCGTCGGGAGGCAAAGAGTGGTTCGGGAGAAGCCAAGCAAGACGGCTGGTAAATGAAAAAGCCCTAGCCCGACAGTTTAACTCAAGCAATCACGCCCAACGACCCGCCACCTGGGCTCAATCACGGCTGGCCGGTAACAACCGCATTTGAATTAGTTCAAATGCCTCATAACGACGAATCAACCAACCCAACGCCGACGCTCTAATTCCACTACGCACCAACGTAAACTGGTAAGTTCGCCGCTATTGACGACGCTTCACCCTCGAATCAAATCCCGCCGCCGCTTCGCACGCTCGACATTAAGGTATAATTTGGGAAATTTTTTTGTTGCAACTGTAATTTTATTTTATTTTATTTTATTTGCCGTATTTCCGTACAAAACTCTCAGTTTTGTTCCAAACGTGTGTTGATAGCGACATATCTCATCAATTGTACACCTACTCCACTGCTCCATGACATATCTCCATACGAGGTTCTTTATGGGAAGGAAGTAGACTACTCATGCATTGTTATCAAATTTTTATGCCAAAAGCATGGCGTATTTTGATCATTTTTTATTATTTTTACTTCTTATCATATTCTACCGTGGACCCGAACTTTGTGGGACCTTGAGTGTCTTGGGACTGTTCTACTTTCTTGTATAGTCTGAGACTTTTGTTATATATATATATATATTTTTACAATCAACATTTAATTATAATAATAAATTATTTTTATTGGTTCCTAAACCTGAACTTCTCCGCCTTTATAAATTCTTATTATTATTATTATTTCGTCAAGTCACGGCCCTCAACATCTTCGCAGAAATATTGCATATTTTTAGTCATATCATACCCAAACTAATCCCTATCTCAGCCTGGAATTTCCACCACAAGAAATGACAAAGCCTCTACCATATACACAACCGCTCCCTTCATTTTAAACGTTAAAAGGCCTACTACATGATCTAGATATAATGGACATATCTTCTTTATTTTATAATACCCATTTTCAACCCCCTTCACTTTCACATTTTTTTGACATTTACCCTTTATATTTTAAAATGTTAAAACTAACCTTTGCACTATCCAAAACATGAAAAATAAGTCATTTTCTATCCTTTCACCGTTATCCATACTTCTAACTTAATCCTCACACATTCACTTTTGTTGATGTTTTTACTCTCTCTGTTTTGAAATGTTAAAATTAAATCTTTACATTATTAGAAAGTATTTTTAATTTTTATTTAAAAATTAGATAAAAAATTAAAATATTAATTTTTAATTTTTTAGTTATTTAGATAATTATTTATTTAAAAATTAATTTTCTTAAAATTTAGATAAAAATTTAATTTTTTTATGAATAATATATAAATTTAACATTTATAATAAAGATATTGCCAAAATATTTATAATTAAGATACTTTTTCTCATGATATTTAATTTTTTCAAAAATTAGTTTAAGAAATAATTATTAATTTCATTTTTATTTTTTTCATTTTGTAGAATGTTAAACAAATATTGAATAAATTAAAAGAGATTTTAAAAAAAGGGTTAGATACAATAATTTTTATTTCAAATTTTATTTTTTGAGTAAATTCTTAGATAAATGTGAGTTTTTTTTTTGTGATAATATATGAATTTAACATGTATAATGAGGATTATTTTTCTCATGGTATTTATTTTTTAGATATTTTTTAAAAATAACTGAAAAGTATTTATAATAAATAAATTTTGTATAATATTTTAAAAATTATAAAAAATAAATAATTATGATTCATAATTTATTTTTAAGTTATTTTAAGAAATAACATCATAGGAAAACAAATTATCTTCATTACATATTAAATTAATATATCATCTAAAAAAATAATTTTTATCTAAATTTTGACTAAATTAATCATTAAATAAAATGATTATCCTATATATACCTCATTTTTTTAAAAAAATCTTTTAATTTATTCAATATTTTTATAACATTATGATAACTTTATAAAAAATAAAAATAAAAATATTATGATAAATAATTTATTTTTTAAGTTATTTTCTAAAAAAATAAAATACCATGGCAAAATCATCCAATATTATGTATAAAAATAAATTTTTATCTAATGAGTACATAAATTTTTAAATAAATATAATTATCCTATCTAAACAAAATAATTTAAAAAAATATATTTTTTAATTTTTTATCTAAATTTTAAATTTAAAAATATGAAGTCAATTTTCATTTTTCAATAATATAAGGGATTAATTTTAACATTTCAAAGTGTAGGGGTGAATGTGAATAAAATCGAAAGCGTAGGAGGTTGAATTGGAAGGATAAATTGTGTTGGAAGAAAAGATAACAGTTGTCACCACAACAGTTAGGAAAAGACAAACTTTTCATTTTTTGGATAGTAAAAGGGTTAATTTTAACATTTTAAAGTATATGGGATAAATACCAAAAATTATTAAAGTACAAGAGAGAATGCATTATTCCTTTATTTTAATTCAAATAGTATGTGTTGGGACTTAAAAAAGAAAATCAGTTGAAATTAATATGGACTATATTAAAAAAATTAATCTTATATTCAACGAATTTTATAATTTGGAATAGATGGAGTTAGGCAATCTCTCTCAACATATTATATAGTCGTCATTGCATGTCGAAAACAAAACAATTATAACAAAAGTTTAAAAAATAATTTTTTTTCAGGATAATTAAAAAACAATCATAACTAAAAATTATGATTCTAAGATAAATTAAAAGCCATAATTTGCTGTAAAAAGTAGTCATAATTTGTGATGATGCCTTTTCAATCGGAACTAGGCTGGAGCGTGTTGGTAACGCTGGGTTGGAACTGGAACCGCCACGCTTCGCCCGCCGGCTCCGACGCCGGATTCCTCCGCCGCAAAACAAAAACAAAAAGGGATCGGCAAGGGCTCGCCCGTTGCCGCTCCGATGTCTAAGTCAGTTCCTCCCTGATGAGAGAAAAGATAAATTGCTTAGAGGACGAATGTTCTGCATACCTTTCATCGATGGGGTGGCCTGGTACTTATAACATATGTTTTTCCCAAATTTGAAGGGTGGTAGCGATTCTCTTTTCTCATCGAGTGATTTTTTTGCCTTTATCACTGTCAGATTAATAAGGGATAATTAGGGAGCAATTATTGAGAATTATCCTACTTCCTTTATTGGTGAGATTTGGTTTCGATTTACGTGATAAGCGCTATTAGAATTATCCTACTTCCTTATGGATGAGATTTGGTTTGATTTGATAGATATGGGCTGTGCCGGTCCATGTTATCGCCCTAGGGCGAACGAGCCGGGCTCGCTTTTAGGCCGTTGTGTGGCCCCGGCGTTTCACCGAGCTTGGCCTTTTCAAGCCTCGTGAGAGGGCTCCGGCGCCTCATTTTTAAACCCCATCGCCCCCGCACTCGGGTTATGGCGAGCGGGTAAGAGCTATATGGGTTTTTGAATCGGGTGCGACTTCCACGCGGTCGCTCGTATCGCTTCAGCCAGTGGCTTCTGCTTCGCCGCCAACCCAATTCCATGATACGATGACTTTCATTTTCGCCACTTCCTCTATAGCGTTCCCTTCAATTTCTTCTGTAAGAACATCCCATGATCGCAGAGCCGTGCCCCTCCTGGGTATTAAAAGCTTTTACTTTCCCGCGAGTTCCCAAGCTTCATTCAAAGGTCCTGACCTTCCTGGTCTAGAACTTTTTACGCTTTTGTGATACCTCGCCTTTTCGTATTCCGGACTCCGGTGCCTTCTCTCCGTCCGTGTCTTCTTAGTAATATAGCGAGACGCTAGGGCTAGATAGGTTAAGTCTTGTTCTTACTACCTGTTACTCTCATGGGTCCGAGTCGTCCCTCTTCCTTGCGTATAGGAAGTGACTCCTCTATTGTATCCGATTCGGGAGGGGCGCGGTGCCTCCAATGCTCAGACGGCTGCCAAGACGCTCCTGGGAACCTCTCCCCTCGCTGGATAAAGGCAAAGGGTAGAATTGACGAGATTAAATACCCCATGGGATCGAATATTCGAAGTCGCGCCGTAATGCACCGCGTGGGACTCAGCGCAGTCAAGCCTCATATGGGGAACCACGAGGCGGCTGTGCCCCCTTTGGCGTCCGTGCTCCGCCTCCCCGGGACATTTTCACCTCCCACGTGGCCCGGCGCCCAAGATGGTGTGCTTCTTCGAGGTGGCCTTCAACAATGGCCTCCATTTCCCACACCCCTTTATAAAAGCGATTCTCTGCAACATTCAACATCCACTCTCAACTTTCACCTCAATTTCGGGTATTCGATTGGTCGTTGGTTTCTCAGTGACGCGGTCATGTTCCAAGATGTGCCTCTGCTCGATCTCTTTAGTGAAAGAAAGCCTGCCGCAGGGCTTTCTTTATCTATCTGCCGTGCCGTTGCTCCTCCGATCATCCGACCTCCCGCTTTTGGCCCTCTCCCATAAATTTTTGGAAAGAGCGTTACTCTCGTTAGTGGGCCGCAAATGGGAGTGTACCGACCCTCAGACAAGGAAGACACTAGCGCCCCTACTGTTTGACCACTCCAGACCCACGTGAGCTGATTTGGCTTAGCCTCTGTCTAGTTTCCGTAAGTTATGTATCCCTAATTTTGCATTAGTTGTGTGTTTTTCAAGTATTCGCCCTGATCTCAGCCCCGAAGATGAGGCCCAAAGCGGAAGCCGGCTGCGTCTTCGCGGCGCTCTCGAACTTATCGCCCGATATTCTGATCTTTAGGTTCGAGGTCCCTCACACTCTGAGGCCTTCACCCTCCCTCCTATGAAGTTCTCACGATGGGCCTCCCGTCATAAGCCCACGCGGGAGAGCTTCGCTAGGGTGGAGACGTCCCGAGGTCTCGAGTGTGAAGCCGAAACTTCTGGACTTTCGAGAAGGCCGTCCGTCCCGCAAGTCCTTAGGCTGTGGACGTCCCCACATCACCTTCTACCCATACCCGAGTGTAAAGGTGTCGCCACCCACGAGGTTCCTAAATCCCAAGTCGCAAACGCTGCCCTCGCCGCAAAGGCTAAATATTCTGGGAGGGCCGAGCCTTCGTTGGAGTTTATGCCTATAACAGTTTGGAGTCCCCTTCACGCCAGAGCACGAGCCTCCTTCGAGGCGTGGAGAGCTTCGGCGAAATGTTTTCCAAGATGATGGTATGTGACTCGCTTCTTCACGCCGAGCTTGCGGTCAAGCGCTGCTCTCGCCCATCCTCGTGGATTTCCCGATCTAAGAGGTCGTGCCCCGCCCTCGGCCTGCAGCCTCGCCCCGGCCCCAGCAGCCTGTAGTTCCCCCGTGTCTTGTTAAACCGGATTCTATCTGAAGGCGTTGATTTATGCGCAGGTCGACTGTGTGGTTACCCATCCGAAAAGTTCGGGAAAGGTCAGACTCAACAAGGGCCACGCCAAAGCCGCCGTAGTCTACAAAGGTGGTCGCCTTACTCGAGCGAAGCATCACAGACGATGCGTAATATGACGAGGAGGCCGAAGCTTAAGTCCGGCTCTGAGGCATACCATGACTAAGACGAGCGCGTTGAGGTAGGAAGAAGGTCCGAGATGGCTTAAGAGTGGCCAAGGGTGAGCCGAGGTCAGGACTCCGGGCCGCAGCTGCCCAAGATGACCGCCGGTGGCCGTGGATGGCCGCAGCGCCTAGACCGAGCTTCATGTAGTCAGGATGAGTTGCACTGTCCCGTAACCCAGCGCCACGGCAACTAGGGAAGAGTTGTGTGCCGCTAGAGACGAGTCGCTGCACAAGCAGCCACTGCTAGATGGAGCCCGTCAGGCTTCCGAGGTCGCAGCTCTATTGGAACGCTTGACCGAGGAGTGCCATGGGTGCAGGGGGACCTGGGTGAGGCGTGAAACCTCCTGTTGTTCAAAAGGGACGGAGTTATACGGCTCAGGGATGAGGCCCGGCACTCAATGGGCTTTTCGATGGCTCGCTTTCGAGGGGCTGATGCACGCTCAATTCCCGCTCGACTTTAACTTTTTGACATCCTAATGATGAGAGTAAGAGTCCTTTTCCTGTCTGACCGGTTTTGGAGAGCTAAACACCCCTACGATGCCCGCTCCCCTTCCGCTCCCGTTCTTCGACATCCGAACTCCTTTCCATAGCTTTGCCTTTTTTTTTTTTTTTTTTTTAAACGCCCAAGCCGAACCCCTGGAGCAGGCGATGTCGTTCAATGAATACCCCATTTTCTATCCCCTCGCCTCTTTTTTTTTTTTAATGTCGCTTTTCCTCTCGCGACTTCGATCGATCGGCTATATGGCCTTTGTTCAGCAATCAAGGGTTGTTCAGGTTTCTCGTGGCTAATCCGCCGAGCCGGGACTGGCTTCGGGGTATTCCGCCCGAGCCGCTTTATACTCTTCGGGATCCGAGCCATTCAGTTTGGGTTGCTGCGCCCTTCTAAACTCGAGCTACTTGGCGCTAGGCGCCGAGGCCTTCCCCGAGCCGTTGCTCGCAACCGAGCCAGCCGGGCCCGCGGGGCTCTGGGGCGGCCTTCATGAGCTATTAAGCTTTGAAACTCCCGAGTACCGGGTTCCGCTGGCCAATATGCCTAAGCCATCGGCTCGCAGCCATGGCCTTATCCGAGCAAACCTGAGCTTCAAATCTCGTCGCGAGGCTTCATGCGGGCTGATCTCGCTCGCAGCTACCGGCTCGCTGCTACATGGCCTATCTCGAGTAGTCGGGTCTCTTTAAAACCGAAAGCACCGAGGCTCCAGAGGCTACACCTCGCTGAGCTACCGGCTCTACTGGCTGTATGGCATTTCCTCAGCGCTGAGCTCTTCAACCGAGCCGCCGGAGGCTCCGCGCCTCGGAGGTCTTCTTGTGCCGCGCTTTGCAACTCGGCACCGGGATCTCTGTGTGCCAGGCCTTCATGAGCCGTTAAGCTCGCAACCGAGCCGGGGCCGTCTGTGGCCTCTAAGGCCTTCCCAGCCGTTAAGCTCTACAACCGAGTCGCTTGGCATCGTGGGCTAATTTGCCCGAGCCGAATTTCTTCTGTTTCGGGCTACTGTGCCTAGTGGAACGCCGAAGCTTTCAAATCGAGCCGTCGAGGCTCCATACATCCGCTCTGAAGCACGTCTTTCCTACACAGACAGGCCTTTCCCGAAAGCAACAAGCTCTTGAACCGAGTTGTTGAGGCTCCATGGGCTCGAGGCCTCTGAGCTATTGCTTTGCAACTTGAGCAAACAAGCCCCGGGGCGCCGAGGCCTCCCTCGAAGCCGCAGTCAGAACCAGCCGGGCAAGCCTCTGCAACCGAGCCGCAAGCTCGCAGAGCCGGCCGGGCTCCGCGGGCTCAGGCCTCCCGAGTTGTTAAGCTCTACAAACCGAGTCAGTCGGGCCGCGGGCTCGAGGCCTTCCCCGAGTCATGCTTTGAAACTTGAAAGCAACTGGTTATGTGGGCTAATCCGCTCGAAGCACGCTCGCTGCCACGGCCTTATCTGGTACCGGTGCCTTTCAAAACCGGCCGCTATGCGACCGTGACTTCCACTCGAAAGATGCGATGCCTTTAATGTCGGTTTATGGAGAATTGGAAATGATCAGGCGATTTTCCGAGTGCTTCGCTTCCTTATAAATGGTTTAATTTCTCCGTTATGGAGCTCATACTAAACCTCTTCCTTTTGGGCGTAATCGAATCCGCGACGTGATGAAGCCAAGGCTCGTCGTCTCCGCCAGGGTCCGCCTAGGGGATTCCCGGGCCTGTGATTCTGGCTCCGATGGTCCTCCGCCATGGGAGTTGTGTTTTTCTCCCTAGCACCCCTTTATGGGAGTTATGTTATTCCCACTCGCGCTGGGAATGCGCCCGAGAAAGAGCGATGTATTTTTAGTACGTTTTCTCCATTTTCTCCTCTTCTTCCTTTCTTCTTCCTCTTTCTCTTTCTTTCTTTCTCCTTTTCCTTCTCCTTCCCTCTCGTCGCACTCCCTCTTCCTCTCTTCCCTCTCCTCTTTCTTGAGATTTTTCCTGTGTTGAGGGAACTGCTTGTACTATTTATTCCTGAGATGTAAGGGATGGCACTATTGATTGTAATCAATTATACCTTCATTGGAATAAAGAAGTTTTTTTTTTTGGCGCATGAATTTGTGTATTCTGATGTGTGTAACTTTCTCGTATGTTCCCCTGGTCGAGTCGGCCCCCGTTTTTTCTTTTACCGAGATGCCCTGCTTTTTTATTTATGAGGATATTAAACAAAGTAACCAACAAACACACAAATTGTCATCTGAAAGCTGATGATACTTTATTAAAGATTACAATCCGAGGTCTACTGATAAAAACGCTTAAGGTGCTCAACATTCCAAGAATGAGGTAGAACTTTCCCTTTCTTCCGCTTCAGAGTTCAGGATCATCCTGCCCGACGACGCGAGATACGACATAGAGCCTTCCGGCCAGCCCTAGTTTTCCATGTGTCGATTTTTCTTCAGAGGCATGAGCTTTTTAAGACTAGGCCTCAAATGTAACTCCCGGGTTTGACTTTTTTGGGTCGTAGTACCTTTGTCGTCTCTCCTTGATAGTCTTCCTCACGTTTTTGTGGTGATTTAATCACTTTTCATCTAGGAGGTCCGTGCTTAAAGGGAGAGTTTCTTCAAGTAGAGGTGCCCCACACTTGCCACCCGATCCTTGGGGACTTTAATCTGATCTCGACAGGGGCCACCGCCTCGGTGCCAAAAGCTATAGCGAATGGAGTTTCCCGAGTTGCATACTTGCGCCTAGTTCTGTATGCCCATAACACCTCGGGGAGGTATTCTACCCATTTTCCTTTAAGATCTTCTAATTTGGTCTTCAATGCTGCTTTAAGGGTTCTGATGGTGACTTCTGCTTGCCCATTAGATTGCGGATGAGCTGGGGACGAGTAGTAGTTCTTGATCCCGAGCTCGGCACAAAAATCCCTGAACTTAAGATTATCGAATTGCTTTCCATTGTCTGACACCAGAGCTCTCGGGATACCAAACCTGCATATTATGGAACGCCAAACGAAGTTGCATATCTTCTGTTCTGTGATAGTAGCCAAAGGTTTGACTTTGGACCATTTGGTGAAATAATCCGCGCTCACGATGATAAATTTGCGCTCGAATCCCAATGGGTAGGGTCCCGATATGTCCAACCCCATTGAAAGAGACCCAGGGCTTGTGGTAGCGTCGATAAGCGGATGGGAGATGAGAGGGTACTGGCATGCTCCACGAAAATTTGCATTTCACGACTAGCTTTATCGGCGTCTTTGAGCATTGTGGGCGATGGTATCCACGTCTTAGACTCTGCGGGCGGCGGCGATGTGATTTCGCATGCACCTTCATGCTTCCCTCGATGCGTGGTCGTCTTTCCACGCAATGCGCGAGGATGGGTGTGAAAAACCTAAGCTTGTAAAGAACTTCACGATGAATAGTAAGCTTAGGTGCGACCTACGTCCTAGCTTAAACCTCTTTCGGTCGTTGGTGTGATCCTTAATTAAGTCCCGAATGGGGTCCATCCGGCTTCATTTCGGACATGAGGAGGCTTCTCGTCATAGAGATCCTATAGGGCTCTGCCGAGGTGCTTTCGATAAGCGTTAATTTGTTGAGATCTTCTTGGGAGGTTGTTGCTAGTTTTGCTAGGGCATATGCTCGGGAATTCTACCCGCTCGGTATGTGTCGGCTTGAACTATACGAACTTCCTCGGTAATTCATTACCTTTTAGGGATAGGATGTTTTTTACCTTTAGCCTCGTAGATGTCTTCTATTTGCTTTACTACCCGATTGGGAGTCATTGCATGCCTGGTAGTCGACTTTCCATTGAATGGCGAGGTTGAGTATGGCGACCTCATACGACCTCGTTGTTGGGCTTAGAACCCAAATACGAGTGCATGCTCGATATCTATTATTCATACAGGGTGAGAATTAGCCGGCGCGACTCCGCGGGCATTGGCGGCCCCGTGCAGATGACTTCCAAATGGGGAGGTCGGCGTCATTTCGGCGGATCCTTAGCGAAGCTCTGGGGTGAACTCCATGGCGCGAATCTTGCCCCTTTTATTGCGGTTTTTGGTTTATATCGATGTCGAACTCGCTCAACTCCTGGGCCCACTTCATGATCTTCACAGATCCCGGTTTATGTAGCACTTGCTTCATTGGGTGATAATTGGGACTTGATAGTATGAGCTTGAGTAAGGGCGGAGCTTTCGAGCTGCCAGTTACTAACGCGGGATGATTTCTCATCCTTAGATACCTCTCCTCTGCTCCTCTCAAAGCTGAACAACGATAGTAGGCCCGGATGTTGCCGGTCTTTATCACGATAAGGGCCCGGCCTTTGATCAAGAAATATGAAACTGCAGTGCAGCGTAGGAGTTCCCCCTTCAGAGGGCTTACGAATGGGGAAACTCGAGATAAGTTTTCGGTCTTGAGAAGCGCTTCTTAACAATGTGTATCCATTGAAAGGCTTTCTTTAGAGACACGGAAGAAGAGTGATATCATTGGCCTTGAGACTCATCGGCTTACTTGGCTATTCTTCAGAGTTAGGCGTCAGGACTTCTTTTATGTTTGTGGTGGCGACGCCGAGCCTGACTTTTATCTTGTGCGGATTTGCCTAAATTCCTCGGTTGTTGACTATAAAACCAAGAATTTTTAAATTTGAGGCTCAGCGCATTAGCTGAATTCAACTTCATGTTACTCGAGGATGCAGATGCTTCGGACATATGAAATTTATGGAGCTCGATCGTAGTTGATTTCGCAACATGTCATCTATATATACCTCCATGGATGCCCCTATTTTCTTATGGAACATCCTGTTCACCAACCTTTGGTAGGTAGCTCTTGCGTTTTTTAGCCCAAAGGGCATTACTCGATAACAATAGGTCCCTTGCCCCGTGGAGAATGAGGTCTTTTCTTGGTCGTCGGGATCCGTGCGTCACGGTTGTAGCGGAGCGATCCATGAAGCGAGGTTCATGACCCGGCGTAGCATCTATGAGGTCGATCAGGTGGCGGAGAAGCTATCTTTTGGGCATGCTTGATTGGCGTCGGTGAAGTCGATCTCAGTCGCCATTCTTGGATTCGCTTTTTCGCCCGAGTCTGACGTTGGCCAGCCATTGAGGCACCCCGCCTCTGGTGCCCCTCCTGGAGGAGCTTGCCGAGCTCCTCACTTATCGCTTTTTGTCTTTATGGAGTGAAACTCCTTCTTTTTCTTAAGCGGTTTTGAAGTGGATGGCGTTTAGTCTATGAGTGATTATTGGATCAATCCCTCCCGCTATCCTCCTGGCACAGCGAAGACCTCCCCTTGATACATTTTGAGAAATTGGGTAAAGCGAGGTCTTTCGCTAATTTGGAGCCAATGTAGGCGAGGTGTTCGGGGTTATCGTCAGTATGCGGGCTCCGGCTCTTAGGGCTCGAGGTCGGGTATTTACCTCATCGCGCATGTCATTCGTCCATAGCGTAGGTTTTCGACCGCTTTTTAGCCGTGGATGCGGGTAACACTCATGGCCGCAGCTGGTCTCCTCGAACCATTCCTACTCCACTTGTGGTAGGAAACTTGATCATCATGTGGTAAGCGGAGGGGATGGCCTTTATGGCTTTGAGAGAGGGTCTGCCCAATAACATGTTATAAGCAAATGAGGCATCTACTATGAGAAACTTCACTGTTGTTGTTGCCTAGCACGGGGGGTTTCCCAAAGTGAGCACTAGCTGTTTTGACCCCAAAAGTATCACTTTCTCTCCATAGAATCCTCGTAGGTGGGTGTGGCGCCCTAAACCCGGGGTGTCCGTTGACTACCCGTCAACCTGCGAAAAATCTATACGTCTCGTCACAAGAAGCATGCACAGTAAAAATGGCAGCGGGCCTCTGCATGTACTCATCAAATATACTTGACTATATTCCAGTAGTTCAACTCACCAATCATGCTCCGGCCAAGATATATTACATGGTTGAGAGTTATAACGTTTATCTTATTACAAATACGTATTAAAATCTATAATTCCTAATATATTATCCAAAAAACATCAAAGCCACAACCCGGCTTTCTTAATCGGTCTCTAAATGAGTCTTCTCGACCTGCACGAAAAAATGTTCCCTCGACGGGGTGAGCTATCGCGATAGTAGAATCACCCAAATGGGTTACTCTCCACCTAAGTGCATATGCAATGCTCAATTTAAACACACACTCAAGTAAATCGTGATTACTGCCAGATATGCATGCCCATTCCCATATCTCGGGTGCAGAGCTCCCTCACACTTACTTACCTAAGCCATGTAGCAAGAAAAATATCATTCAAAACAAAACTTGTTGTTCTTGAAAATAAACTAGAGTGTCGGTAAAAATATGGGACTACCCTCGGTAGAATTGATTGGTGAGCTTTCCGAAAGCGATCGAGTCCTCATCACGTCTATTGGCCCATCTCAACCTAATTCTCGGAAATCATCTGTGAAATTCCTTTCGCAACCATGCTCGTTTTAGGAAAATTCATGTCATGCTTTTAACACCTAATCTAGGTTACGGTGCATATGAAAATGCGATATCACCATTTAAAACCATTTATACAATATATATACCAATATATTAATTATCGACATTCTCAATTTGCAATTCACCACATGTAATTCAACAATATGGATCAATTCAATTTCATCTCAATGACCTATACTCACAATTATATTCCATATAATTGAGTAAATCTAATTTATGTCCAATAGCCTATACACACAATTATATTCCATATAATTGAGCAAATCATAATTTTATCTCGATGGCCTATACACCAAAACACTGATTTATTATATAAATTGCCAGTCTGACACCCCGAAACAACCTTACACGATCTGGCTTGTCAGATGGGCTTCCCCAAGAATTCTCGAGTTTTTCACCTTCGGTTCCAAGATTTGGGACCGATCAAACGGCCCCTCACGGCCTCAAACCAACACAAACATTTACAAAACACTTAAACAAGGGGGTAAAACAAGTAAGATAAAACTCTAACTTTTTGGTGTCCACGCGTAGCTCTCATCGTGTAGATCGCTTACCTTTGCTTAGACGGAAATCCCTTGATCTAATTTTCTTAGATACGAAAAGAGCTTCAGGAGAAAAAATAAAAATCTCTTATCAACCTCTCTCCTCTCTCTCCCACGCTTTCTCTTTCTCCCAACGAAATGGTTCATGCCACTTTTTATGATTTTTCCTTTTATTATTATAATATTATTATATTATTCTTATTATTATATTATTATTTGGATACATAACATATTACCTCTTCGGGTCCGTTTAATCTTAGAAAAATTTTATTTCTTTAGGTTCAATTCTTTTAAATGAACTTTAACTCATGCATTTTATTTCGAGATTTTCGTAAAAAATTTGAACAATATCAGTAAAGAGATTTATCATAAATTAGTAAAATATTCAAAGAACTATCTGAACGATGAAACTTCTGGATCTTAATTAAGTTAGATTTAACGAAACATTAGTTTAAATCATCAAAGATGCGAAATTTAGTTTTTCTTGAAGTGCAGTTTTATGTTTGAGAAAAGATAGGAATTTTTCTCGGGTTTTCACGTCTCCCTGTAGCAAATTTAGTCACAGAAGTGCGCATACTCTACATCACTCATGCATATTAACACCTTACGCAACTCGGTAGGTGTAAGTATGATGGCAAGCCTCATGTCACAATCATGACAGGTGGGTTGTCAATTCATCCATGTCAGAATGACATCAAAACGAATATATGCCATATCGAACCATCTCACCTAGATCCTAGGAGAATTTTCTCATACAATGGCTTTTTCCCAGGCCTTAACCTCTAGCTGCTTCGAAGAAGAAAGTGATCATCTTCTCTTAATACCCGAAACACCTATCACGGATTACCTCGCATGTCGTCTACCTCTCCCTCTTTGCCCTCTTTGGAGGATGAGGTGCTTCATGTTGTAGGTCGTCGACCACCTTGGTTCCACCTTTGCACATGCATGCGGGTAAGTGACCAGCCTGTCTTTGGCCTCGGCAAAGGCTCTTGAGTCAGCAGAAGCGGTGCACGACATTCTTTCGTGGACGCCCTCGTCCTCGCCCACCGACTAACCATCTACGAGTTCAAATGGCAGTTCAATTTCAATACGTATCTCTACGGTTCCAAACCGACTGAACCATTCATACACAATGCCCATGCATTCCGTCAATAAGACATAATTCATTTTATTAAATCATTTTTTTTTTTCCTATGTGCTAATCACTAAGCACCGCAATCACCTGACACATAACAATTCATCAAACAATCACATGTTATACTTGATCATAAAAACACCATGTATGCAGTGTTCTAATCCTGTCCCTTGATTGTCTAGGTAATGACATACCTAACTCTAACAGCCGAGGCCACGCAAGTGGTGATGTTCTTACCTTAATAACTCTGGCTTTATTGAATCCCTCGAGCCACTGAGTAATCGTATACCTAACTTATCAACACTAAGCTCTAGGTGTTGTAAAAGCCTGAGCTCGTGCCAAGCTGTGAAGGCGGTGTCGAGGTTTACCTGCTCTTCTGCCCTTTGAGGCTCCAAAGATTGTCGTTTACCTTAGCTCGATACCAGGCGTGAGTGGGCTAGCGGGATTTCAAAGCGCCGAGGGTAATCCTAACTAGGCACTACACTTACCGGCGCATATCAGGCCCGGTACCCGACCGCGCTCTGGGGTAATCGTATCACCTTGGCTGCGTGCAATTTGTGGCCTTGAGCCGGGGTGTCAGTTGACTACCGTCGACACAGCGGAAAATCTATCGTCTCGTATCACAAGGCATACAGTAAAATGACCCTTGGGCCCCTGCATGACACTCATCAGATATACTTGACTATGAGCAATAGTTCAACTCACAAAATCTATATCTCAACCAAATATATTACATGGTTCAAGAGTTATAACATTTATCTTAATACAAATACATATTAAAATCTATAATTCTAATACATATTATCCAAAAACATCAAAGCCACAACGACTTTCTTGAAATCGGTCTTTAAGAAGAGCGTCTTCTCGAACACCCTTATTTTGAAAAAATGTTCCCTCGGCGGGAGTGAGCTACTCCTTGATATTAGGAATCACCCTAAACCAGGTTGCACCACCTAAGTGCATATGCAATAACTCCAATTTAAACACACACTCAAATGCATCGTGATCCTACTTGTCTGTACCATTCCATGTTTGAGTCCTCCCATAGGCTCCTCACACTTGCCTAAGTCATGTATGAAGAAAAATATCATTTTCAAAACAAAAGAAACATTTGTTGCGAAAATAAACTACTTTGAAATTAATGGTAAAAATGTAGGACTACCCTGCGAGGTGAATTGGTTGAGGTGAAGAGCTTTAAAAGCAGTCATAGTCCTCTTCGAAATGATCTATTGGTCCTCATCAGAAATGATCACGTTGGTCAATCTCGACTAATTCTCAGGAAAATCATCACAGTAAATTCCTTTCGCAACCATGCTCATTTTGAGAAAATTCATGTAATGCACTAACACCTAATTTCTAGATTACAGTGCGTAATGCGATATGCCATTTCCAAAACCATTTATACAATATATATACCAATATATTAATTATACAACATTCTCAAATTTGCAATTCACACCACATGTAATTCAACTATATGGTCCGAGCAACACCCCGAATTAGCTCACTTGAGCAATTCAATTTCACTCTCCAATGGCTTATATACAAATTATATTTCCATATAATTGGTAAATCTCTCCAATGGCCTATACACAAAACACAATTTATTATATAAATTGTAATTACAAACACACGGCAACTTCTGATCCTGAATTTGTCCCGAATGAGCTCTAAAAATTCTCAAAAAATTTTCACACTTCGGTTCCAAGATTTGGGGCAGATCAAGCAACCCCTCACGACCTCAAATAATACAAGCATTCCTAGCAGCTTATGAGGGAGTAAAACAAGTAGGATAAAACCCTGTATCACAGAGTTTGTCTAAACTCCGACTTTCAGTGTCACGCGTAGCTCTCATCGTGTAGATCACTTTTGCCTAGCCGTGAAATCCAGCGGTGGAATTTTCTCTAGATACGAAAAAAACTAAAAGAAAAATAAAATCTCTCATCAACCTCTCTCTCTCTCCACGCTTTTTTCTCTTTCTCACAACAAGAAATGGCTTCATACCTTTTTATGATTTTTTTCCTTTTATTATTATTATAATATTATATTATTCTTATTATTATATTATTATTTGGATACATAACTTATATTACTTTCATTGGTCCGTTCTGTCGAAAATTTTATTTCTTTTTCGGTTCAATTCTTTTAAATGAACTTTAACTTCATGTAATTTGCTGCCCAGAGAGATTTTAAGTAAAAAGCTTGCCCTTGAAATCACTGGCGATTTATCATCCAGAAATTCGTAAAATATTAGACTATCTCGGAATTTAATGAGAGAAACTTACAGGTCACTAGATTTGTGAGGCAATTTATGACATAATCCAGTTTAGATCGTAGAGATCTAGAAATTTCGATTTCAGCAGAGTGCAGATTTACCACTTTTGAGAAAAATTGAATTTTTCTCGGGTTTTATCTTTGTTGGTTCGACTTCTCTCTTAGATGCCAATCCTAATAAAGAAACCGGCGAAGATGATTTGACTGAACTCCCATTATCGACAAGGACCCGATGGATTGTTTTGTTAGCCATAAGCGCCGCATTACCAAAGGGATCCATCATGGGGTGTTGGTATCCCTCACAGGTGCGAGTCAGGGAGATATTCCAGCAAAATGTTGAGTTGAGCGGTTTTAGACACCACTTGTACTTCCATTACCTTTCTCGACCCGATGCTCTGTAGTGAGCCTTCCTAACGGTGGACTCCCCACCTCACCGCCGTCCTCCAGAGATCACGTGGATTTCCCTAAGGTGGTCTTTGAGTTGTCGTCTGGCGAGGTGGTGGTGGCTGCGACTCGACCACTTCCAGAGCTACCGAAGTGGCGGAGATACCCGCGTCAAATCAAATATTCTATTTCCTTCCCGAGTTATATGTCGTAGTTAGGTGCTTTCGTGGTCCCTATGGAACTCCGCGATACCTCATGTTATCTCTTTTAGGTGGGCCTCATCTGGGCGACCATCTACGGCTTGTTCATGTTGCTGGCGCCAAAACTGCGTGCTCGGCCCGTCAGAATTGAATCGTAGAGTGAACATCTTAGTTATCGCGGCTTCGAGTGAGGTGGTCCTGGCGGTCGGCGCTCTCGCATCTCTTCGGGGACCGTTCTCTTTCTTTCTTTAGGGATCTCTCTTGGTTTCTTTGTCTCTTAGGGCTTCGTCCCTGTTGTTTGTCAGTCCTGCTTTTCTCTTTGTGGGTCGAAGAGCTTTCTTTCTCGGATATGAGGGCTTCTTATTGTTTATGTAATTACCTCGACCATGTTTGCTGTGGATTCTTGGAGATAAACTTATCAAATCTTTGTACCTCCTAACCGCGATAGATACGATGATAGCGAACTACCGTCGGTATATCTGCCTTCAAAGGCTGACATTGAACCTCTAGACATAAGACCTCGAGGCTTTCTGAATACCTTTGTAATTAGGGAGGTGATAACTTCATTCTATGTTCTAGCTCGATGAAGTGGGAGCCCAGAGCAGCGATGGAAGCTCTTTGAATGAGGCGATGATGGTGAAGAGACTTGTTAAACCAAGTAATCTGGGGCCTTTTGGCGTGATAGCGAAGGCTGCGCCGTCTGGTCCCTAATACCCATGGTTCCATTTAGTTCTTATAGGTGTTAAGATGATCGCGGGGTCAACCGCACCCTTCGAACTCTTATTTGCGGCATTAGACTTTCTTGGAAGGGTGGGCACCTTGGCTGCAATTTGGCGCACGAGGTGTCCATAAAATCGAGGCTACGGCCCTTTACGACTTCCTTTCGTGTGGCTCACACATTGAAAGCTATGAACCTCTGCTCCCCATATTGCTCCCCCTTTCCCTTGGCGAGGAGGGGTTGATTCATCATTCAGATGTTCCCCCCCGGTGTGAAGCCGTTATGCTCCTCTCACGAGGTTAAGGTGTGGTCAGGTGCTTGGCTGGTGGATTCTACTTCCGTTTCAGCATCTCGAGGAGGGCCGAGGTGTGGTTGCCCTTCCTGAAGGGTGGTGTTATGGCTTTCCTGGGTTTTCGCGCTTCCCGCGGGCGTTGTATCTGTCTGGTAAGTTGTTCTAACTCTCCTATCAGGTGTTGGTTGGTGAGCGAAGTGCCTGCGCCGTCGGTGTTAACTGCATCGTCTACGGCAGCGCGGGAGAGTCGGTATCCGTCCTGGCAGTCCTGCTCCTTTTGAGGATTAGGCGTTGCTCACAGCGTATTAGAGTTGATACCATCGGTTGCGAGATCGGCTTTATTTGTAAAGGAATTGTCGTTCCTACGGACGCCAGTGATGATGCCTTTTTTATTCAGATTGGGGCTGGAAGCGTGTTAAATATGTGAGTCAGGCCCAGAGCGCGGGTTTTGGTCGGCTGGCTCTGGACGTTGACTCATCTGTAAAAACAAGAAACAAAAAAGGGATCGGCTGGGGCTCGCCCGTCACCGCTTCGATGCCTAAGTTAGTTCCTCCCTGATGAGAGAAAAGATAAACTGCTTAGAGGGCGAATGTTTTGCGTACTTTTACGTAGATGGGGTGACACAGTATTTATAACATATGTTTTACGATTGGTTAGTAGGATGCTTTCGTTTGATGGGGGATTTTAACGCTTATTCTTTGTCAAATTAATAGGGATAATTAGGGGCTTGATCGTTAAGAATTATCCTACTTCCCTTATTGGTGAGATTTGGTTTGATTTATAGGATAAGCAATTATTAGGAATTATCCTACTTCCCTTATGGATGAGATTTGATTTGATTTACAAGATATAGGCTTTTTAGGCCGTCCGTGCTATTGGCCCTTGGGGCGAGCAGTGGGCTTCGTTTTGGGCGAGTGCTAGGGGCAGAGGCGTTGTTGTTTACCTTTTCTTGGGCTGCGCTATTTTAAATACATCGATTTGAAAGTTAGGACTTCATCTATTATCTATATATGATTTGAAAGTAATACGAGGCATTAATATGAGTGATTGATTTATTATTAATTTAAGATTAAAAAATAATTTAAATAAATTAAAAAATAAAAAATATTTATAGGTTAAAACTTTGTTATAAATAGTGATCAATGGCCATTGATTCAAAAATTTCAAATGAACTTTAAAAATATATTAATTCTTTATCTTAAACATAATAATATTATTTATAGCAAAATTCAAATTTTTATTTTTTATTTACTTTTAATAAATAATATAATCTATAATAATATATATATATTTTTTATAAATTGATTGAATGTATTTTTTTCTTTAAATTATAAAATTAAAAATTTGTCATGTCATCAAAAGTAGGGGTGGACATGATTCAGTTAATAGTGTCACAACAAAAAATCATTGTAAATTTTCAATTTGTTATTTATATAAATAAAAAACCTAATCATCAAATTAATTATTTGGTTAACCAGAATAAAAATAGATTTGCAATTCCATAATTATATATTAAAATTTAAGTTATGATAATTAACTAGAAATACAATAAAAAATACAATATGTTATTTGTGTTATCAATTTATATTATTTGAAATTATCAAATTAATAAAAAGATTATAAATGTTATGTTGTGATATACAATTACTAATTTGGTTATATTTAAATTTATTATTTGTCGTGTTCAAATTTACAAATACAATTGAAAATGGGATATTGAAAGGACCAAAATTGATCGATGAACACAAAATGCCACCCCTAAATTTCATAATGAGTAAAGGTGCAAAACCCTTCTTATTTTTCAAATGTCTTATTTACATTTTAAACTTTTTTTTTTTTTTGTCTAAACAGGTTTTTATTGTATTCTCCTATTTAGAGCTATGCTGTCCAGGCGAGTAGGGTGATGAAATTTGAAATTTAACAATCGAGCCCGGTAGGCGATAGTGGCGAAGTAAAATCGGCCCGGGCAATTAGCCCGAATTTTTCGGGCCAAAATTTTGCGACCATTTCGGCCTAAGCCGTGGTCGGAGAGTAGATAGTCTTTTGAGACAAAAATTCGAGCGGGTCGGGCGTAGGCCATATTAGGCCACAGCCAAATTTGGCCGGTTTTTCGAGCCAATAATTTAATCTTGACCGCCTAATTCGAGGGCGGACCGGGCTATGCCGAGATCGGGGCGATTTTGCGCCTCCTCTGATGCTCATTTAATCCTTATTGTGATAATGAAAACCAGATTAAGTTGGCTATTAAATAAGAGTTGTGACGGTTAAATGTTGATGTGGTATTATGCTATTACTGTTCTCTCTCCTCTCTCTTTACTCTATCTAACCCCTACCTAAGTCTCTTGCCCAGCAAGCCTAGCACCCCAATACCCCGCCACCCAACCCTAGCTAAACTGTTTTAAAATATAATAAACTATCCATTATTTAAAAAATTAATTAAAATATTTAATATCTTTAATATAAATATATTTGTTTATAATAATTACTATTATAATAAATAAATAAATATTAATATTTTAAAATAAATTTGATTTTCTTTTTAAAAAAAACTCATTTATTGATTTTTATCAAAATTTGCATTCACTTAATACATTAAAATAGATTATTTTTAAATAAAATATTTAATATTAAATATTAAAACTCATCAATTTTAAATACTATTTAACTTAAATATTATTTCAAATTCATCCATTTAATTTTTTATTTAATAGATTTAAATTTAACAAATAAAAATAAAAATAAAAATTTAAAGTTAAATGAAAAATAAAAAAAAAAAACAGTAGTGCACAACGTGAGGTGCTGGGGAGGTTAGGGGATGGGTGTCCTATTCAAACCAGAAAAATAGGGCATGAAGTGAAGTTTGGAAATTTTTTTGTTAATGGGAGCAATATAATAAAAATATATTTAAATATTTTAACTATAACTACTGTAAAATTTTAAACAGTTGGGGCATTTGCTTGTGAGCCTATCAATTGGATCCCGTAATTGGGTGTCGGGCTTAACTAGGTTAAGGGGTTAGAGAGGAGGAGAGAGAAAAAGAGAGGAGAGAGGAGAGAGGAGGAGAAAAACGGTAAGGGAGGAAGGAGAGAGACGAGAGAGAGAGAGAGAGAGAGAGAGAGAGTTGAGAGAGGAGAGAGTGTATGTCACATTAGCATTTCAGTGCCATTTGTTTTATATAACAGTCAACTTGACGATTACAAGGACTAAAATGGGAGAAAAAGTAATGAGATATTTGGAAAAACGGTTTTTTTTGGCTCGTTTACCCATTTCACAACTTAGAATGCATGTTAAGTTGACATGACAGGTAGATCATGGTAACTACGAAACACTACCAGTGGGATCCTCACAGATACCGCAGCAAAGTCAATGGGTTTTTAGGAATTACGTCAACCCAAAATATTCTCCACATCTTTGCTTTTGCCGCACTCTCTCCTCTCTACTGCATATGTGAGCAAAGGCTTGAAAAAATCGGCTCTGAATCTTGGACCAAACTTCCAAAGTCTCAGACATGGCTTCTTCGGGTCTTCTCGGACTGTTGCTTATCCACATTACCTTACCTTTGAGCTTCTGTTTTGGTCAATGTTCGCTATGATTTTGAGGTCTCTTCTCCTCTGGGTGTTTCCCATCAGGTATGTTCCTCGTATTTTTCTGTTTTCTACTTTCTCCCCCCAGTTTCCCTAGATTTTGTCACGCGGGTCTGCTTTATTTTGCACGAATGGTTGATGGGTTGGCCTTAGATTTTGAAAATTTTGTGTTCTGAGCTTAGTGGTTGTGGCGTCAAGTGAAAAAGGGCTTTGAAATGATACTGGCTTGCCTTTCCATCTGCATTCACTGCAGGTTATTGCTATCAATGGGAATTTCCCGGTCTTGTAGTTAATGTCTGCGGAAGAATCATGCCAGTGAAGAAGTAGGAATCGCGATTCATCTGAGTGTATGATAGATATCTTTAAATCAGCGTCTTAACGTAGTAGTGCGAAAATCTCTTAGAATGCGGGGCCTTCCCGTGTGCGTGACGGATACGCGTGTAGGCGCACGTCGCAAAAGCTAGATCACGAAAAGCAATGCAAAGCCTTTCGGTTTCTATTTCTCTCTCAAGTGTTTTCATAAACACGGAAATTTGTGGCTCATTTACGGAGGAATTTGAGACCGGTGTTATAAATTTGTATACCCCAACTCTAGTAGGGTTTTATAACACCTTGGAGGCTTTATAACTGCCTTGGGCAAATAAATTTCGTCTTTGTATCTTAATAATCGGATTAAATGAGTACCATTAAATTAATGAAATTTAGGCAGGGATCATGACCCATTATTAATTAAGGCTCTTGATCAACGGTCTAGATTGCTTAAGACATAAATCGACAATCTCCCACTTGCTTAGAAGCAAGTACGGACCATAATCTTATCAGGAACTACTCCACTAAAAACCCAGATGTGAATTCCAAAATTAATAATGTTTTATATCAAATGTATTTTCCTTTGTAAAATATCAATAATTAATTGATAATTTTTTTCTGTAAATCAACTAATTATTTTATTCTCTTGACTTATCAGTTTCTCTAACGGATCCCATGCAGCGGCGATGACTTTGATATCAAGTGCAAAAACATGTCAAGAAGATGTCTCATACAAATTCCATTTTATATATTTCATAAATACTTGATAATCAAAATATAATCCCAATTAGTATTGGTCGTTTAAAATAGGCCTCACTTATTGATAACTCCAAAAAGCCATATTAACTTAATTATCTATTTATAATATACTCGGGATTAAGAAAAATAACATATCTAATATCGCTGAGATTTAATTCCTTTCACAGGGGTATCCTTGATTAAATCTCTTTCGATCCTCTCGAGAATGACCATAATTCATTCCAATATTTTATAATAACCAGGTGATCATTTCGTAAAATATTGCGGAGTCTAAATAAAGTGTGACTTTATTTAATAACTATGAGACAATTCATTAATTATGAGAACTTGTGATCATGTCTTATTAAGACGTATCCATATGATCATATACTACATAATTAATCTGTATGCGTAAATATAATGTGCAAAAACTTCATATTATATCGAAAATGAAGTACAAGTTGTCTTGCTCCTAGAGCACAAATGTAACCAACTCCCACTCACTCTAAAATGGCTTTGGGACCCTCTTAGGAGCCCATACAATTTACATGCTTCTCGAAACACCGTTCTCCAACAAATGGCTCCCCCATTTAGGAGTAAACACATATCCTGATGTTGATTTACTTGAGTCAATATCCCTTAGTGAGTATGGCAAGTGTTTTAAGACTCGACAGAATACACCAACATATAATCCCTCGTTCTCTTTAAATACTTGAGTATATGTTTCAACTGGCGTCGATTACTCAGGGATCGATTAGTGGAAACACCTCCCACTTGCATGCGGATATCGGCTGGTGCATAGCATATGAGACTACCTGACAGTAGAAGCATAAGATTTTTACTCTGAGTTCTTTCTCTTCGGGAGTTTTTTGGTGATTGCTCCTTAGAAAGATGAATTCCATGTCACGAAGGGTAGAAGTCCCCTTTGGAATTTTCCATGCCAAACTGGTCACTATTTTATCAATGTAGGAGGCCCAGGATAAAGTAACACCTTGTCGGGTAACCTTTACGATGCGATAACACTTTCTGCTTGTTTCCAATTAAGCGAGATATCATCTCGTAAAGTACCAAAAAAAGACTACCACTATTCCTTGAATTTTCTTATACACATGGTTCATCAGGACTTTTCTCAAATCCATATAATTTGATAACTTGATCAAACCTGATGTTCCATGACCTAGATGCTTGCTTAAGCCCATAAATAGACCTATGCAACTTGCAAACCATGTGTTCTTGACCTAGAAATTATGAACCCTTTCCAATTTACATATAGATATCCTCTTCCGACTCTCCATTTAGAAAAGGCATTTTGACATCCATTTTCCAAATCTCGTGTCGAGAAATTTAACGCTCTGACTAAGAGAATCGAGACGATTTAAGCATATTTATTAGTGAAAAAGTTTCATCATAATCTATACCCTCTTTTAGATTGTAACCTTTGCCACCAATCTAGCTTTGAAGGTTTCCAGCCTTCCCATCAGTCAGTAGATCCACCCACACCCAATGGTTTACCCCTTTGGGGGTGCCTATGAGAGACCAAACTAAGTTAGAACCCATAAGATTCCATCTCACGGTCCATTACCTTTTCCACTCTTGCACATCAACATCCTCCAATGCCTCTTCGGTAATAGCCAGTAAGTCGTCATCAGTTATCCCAAAGCGACTTGATAAGTCTCTACAACAAAGGCATACCTTACGGATTTTACGTGTCAGTCTCATTCTGAGTTTCTTTGCATTGGTTGTTACATGTAAAGAAGGATCGAGTTTGCGGTTACGGTGGATTACCAATCTCTTCATTATGTTCTTGTTCTTGAGTTTCTTTAGATTTGATCTGTTTGTTTTCACGTGTTTGTTCACCTTCGGGTACATTTTGTACATTTTCTCCTCTTTGAACATCAACAGGAAACAGGGGTGGAAAAATAGGAGTTTGTGGTGGATCTCTAACTGAGTCAAGCTCTTCAAGAACCACTTTACTCTTAGGTTTAAAATTGTTCATATAATCCTCTTCTAAGAAAGTGGCATGAGTACTGCTATCACCTTCTTTTCCTTTGGATTATAGAATATTCACACCTCTCGTTCCTTAGGAATTTAGCCTATAAACATACGTTTAAATTCGAGATTCCAACTTTTGTTGTTTACATTGCCAAGTGTGTTGGAGCACTAATCCCTAATATGGTTCAAGGCCTGGGCATACGCCCTTCCATAATGTATTAGTTGTCTTTGAAGCAGATTCCAAGATGGAACTAAATTTAGTATGTAAGTAGCTGTTTCTAAGGCATATCCCAGGCGGTCGGGTAATGATGAATAGCCCGAGCATGACCTCACCATATCAAAGGTTCTATTTCTCCTTTCGAGAGACTTCATTTCTTTGAGGCGTTCTAGGAGATGATAATTGAGATATTATCCCCTCTTGAGCCAAGTAAGACTTGAACTCTCCAGACAAGTATTCACACCTTCAGTCGGTGAAGGCTACGCGATATGGGCGCAATTGCTTTTACGCACCGACCTTATACTCTTGAAATTTATCAAAGCGGACTTATAGGCGCGTGGGTAAACATAACCATATCTTGAGTAGTCATCGATAAATGTGATGAAATACTCGCCAGCCTCGGGCTTGAGCGCTCGTTGGGTGCATGCGTCGGTGTGTCTGGATTCGTATATAGTGGCACGATTTCCCTTTGTATGAAGGAGCCTCTTTGTCACATTTTACGCTACAAACATGGTTCACATCTTTGGTATAGGTTGAAGATCGAGGAATTTAAAATTCCACTTTTAACCAAACCATGAATTCTCTTAGAGAATTAATATGACCCTGATCGTAAATGCCACATATAGGTTTCATTTGAAACCTTTATGCTATTGGTGAAATTGCTCATCATCATTATTTTTAGTAGCATTAATACTATAGGACATAGGAGTTAAAAATATAAACATTTATCAATAATCGAATAAAAGCGTTATTACTCTTTGTGGGCGAAATTAAGTACACCTTTGTTAAACCTCGCTAAACAACTAACAGAAACCAAATTCCTCTTAAAATCCGGAACAAATAAACAGTCTGATAAACATAAAGTCTTATTATTAAAACATAACTCCACTAGTCCTACTGCCATTACGGAGACATATTCCCCGTTTCCCAACTTCAAGCTTCTTTGTCCTTTACTGAGTGGGCTGCTTTGTTTGAACCACTGCAAAGAGTAACAAGCATGGTTAGTGGCTCTGAATCAATGATCCATTTATCATTATAATTCTCCACTAAACAAACTCTTAACCTTTATACCCATACAGTTTTGGGCAATCCTTCAGTGGCCTTTATCGCACTTGACACTTGCCTTTCGGCTTCTTCATTGCAGTTGGTTTGAAAAATTGGACACATTTCCTCGCTTTTGTTCTTCTTTAGCCCTTAGGTTTCCTTTAGGTTTTGAAGAACTTTCGCTGATAAGCACTTCCCACCTTCACGAGACCTTCTGACCTCTGGCTCGTGCATATAAGTTCAATAGGAGTAAGCTTGATTTGTTCATATTATAATTCAATTTGAACTGACCCAAGCTGTGTTAGAGATTCTAGGATCAAGTCGAATCTTCATCTCTTGATCAGCTTAGCCCCAAATCACCTCTGCGCGATCGCTGATGTGCCCACGTCATTTAGACAATGGTCCGCATTTCCTCCGGGTCATACGGTGTTCATTGGTGCCCTATGGTGCGCTTGTCGCGATCTTTGCTACTTTTAGCAAACATCCCATCTAGGAAGCTGAATTATTTCCTATCCTGACTCTCAGGATCCATTAATTTGCTTTCGCGGTGTTGCTGACGGTGTAGATAACAGCAGTGCCATTGTTTGCCGGTGCCAATCGCAAATTAGCTGTAGTTTCCTGCGAAGCGTGCGGTGGGCTCTGGGGTTTGGAGTTGTTGTAATGAATTTTATTCTCTCAAAATCCAGAATGATGAAAAGATTGGTTTTTCCATAGGTCGTAGTTATTTCCATCCAATGGTTTTTATTTCTAAATTGTAGCTAGAGGATTAAATGATGTCATTTTAAAAATTTAAAAAAAAGCACATATAACACGTAATCCACAACAAACATACAAATATGTAGATCCAGCAAACTACTTATTATTAATGTTTATTGCAACAATAATTTGGTTTCCATTACAAATGCTAAGTTGATGAGAGCAGTTTATAATATTAAAAACTTTGAACATGGTAGGGCGAAAATCTGCGTTCAAAACCGTTATAAACGTGTGTTCGAGATAGCGTTCATATAATAAATTATATTTATTATAAATAACCCGTTCATATAATAAATTCTATTTTATTATAAATAGTAGTTCTTATAATAAATTCTATTTATTATAATTTACCCACTCATCCAGGGTACCATCGTTTCAATATTCTTTTGGGCTTTTAATAACATTGGCCAATTGCTCATTGGAAGATTTATTAATATTATTAAAATTGAATGTAATAAGTAATTTTAATTTCAAAATTATCTTTAATAAGCCCAAGTATTGTCGGCGTTGAAGTGTCTGATCACTATTAAAATTTTGAAATTATTTTAGATCCGATCGATAAAATCAGAGCCCGTGTATCAGTTGAAATTATCGCATAACCATTTATTATTGGACCTTAATGGAGCAGAGGTTTCAAATTAATTAAATTAATTTTTAACCTTCACCATTCAATATTTTATTATAAATTAATTAGGGTTTCCATAATAATATTATTATCTAGACAAAACAAATATTATTATGCACATGTATGTATCAAATGATGCAATTATAGCACCACCTATTAAATGGCATGTTAAGCGCATATCACATTTTATATCCATATAATTTAAACAGGAATTATAAAATATAGAATAATTAATAGGCCATAATCCATGGTTTCCTAGAAGAAAATTACAAGCCCGATAGGGCGAAGCGAAGCTTGATATGAGCGTCTTAGTAACTTCTTGGTCTTTGTAAGTCAGTGGGATGTGGTAGAGTTAAATTGAACTTTTAGGGTTTTGGCCCAAAAAATCATAGCCACTGGCATTAATAAAGTATTGAATCAGAAGCATCAACAGCAATTTGCCGATAAATCATGAGACTCGGGTTGAAATTTACGAGGAGGTAGAGCCTTTGTCGGAGATCTGCCCAAAATCAGCCCATTTGACAACGGGCGCCCCTTTTTACATTTTTTTATAATAAATCCCGGTTACATATAAAAAAATTGCGGGAAAATAAATAACCATCGAGAAACCTAATCTTATGATTAGCCTCCTTGTTACATCCCAAAAAAAAAAAATATACAAGCAAAATCTACCATGGATTAAAGCTAAAAAACCAAATCCATTCATTCCTAATACAAAATTATAAATAACATAAATAATAGAATCTAGGTGCCTTATATCTAATATACATCATATATACATGAGAAATAAAATTATGGATTCAATCTATCACACAGATTCAACCAGTGCTACGTCACAAATTGGAAGGAATCACCACGACGGGAAGCCAGAAGTCCTTGATTAAATACAGTGTATGATAGATATCTTTTCATCACCCGTGACTAACTTTGTAGTAGTCACGAGAAAATGCCACAGTCCATGGGACCTTAGTGATACCCGTGGCGGATCTAACGTGTGGGCGCACTGATCCACAAAACTAGATACGAAAAGCAATGCAAGCCTTTCGGTTTTACATTTCCTATTCGAGGTGTTTCATAAACACGGAGGCTGGCAAACTTCTCTCTCTATTTAGGCTAAGGCGGTGTATTTTATAGGCTGCTTAACCTAACATTAGGGTTTCTCTTAGGCAGGCTTCTCTTGCCTTGGGTAAAATAAAATGAAACATCTTAATATCTTAATAATCGGTTAAATGGGAACACGTAAGTAATGAGGTAGCTTGGGGATCCTATGGCCCATTATTGGTTCAGATTGCTTCTCGAGCATAAATCCAACAACTACTAACAACAATGTCGTGGTTTATGAACGAATTGATGAGAATCTACCATTACCTGGCGAGTTTTGTAGTATTTTGTAGTTAAATTGATTTGGAAGAAGGAAGCTTTGGAATGTGATGTTTTGATGCAGAACAGGGCAGGGATTCAAATATGAAGTACTCATGGCAAGATGGTGTTCTGGGCACAAATTGTCCGATTCCACCAAAATTTAACTGGACCTATCAGTCAGGTCAAGGACTGATTGAAGCTTTTTTTACTTCCTCTCTCTCAATTATCAGAGAGCAGCAGGCCGGTATGGAGTCATTATTATAAACAACCTTAGCTGTAATTCCGGATTACTTTAGCTGCCCCAGATGGGGATATCACCACATGATTGGTGATCGGTACACCAAGAACCACACGGTTGTAAAGAAACACCAAATACCAGGGCTGAAACAAAACTTAAGAAACAGAGATGAACCAACAAGAGTGGGATGTTTATTGCTCTAACTACAGTCAATAATAGAGACTCTTACTTATCACAGAACTGGACTGAAACTGGTTACAGAATAACTTTCAACTAATTTATTTACTCCTATTTTTACCTTCCAACTGATTTTAAAAAGAACCAGAACAAATCAAAGAGTAACCAAATAAAAAATAAATTCAGAAATTTGACTGAATCCAACCAAGACTGAAACAAGATTGAAGACCGAATCAAAACAGAAAGGGGAAGAAGGGATGCACTAATTTGTTACACTCCCCCTTAGTGCATTCCCTAGTTCAACAAGACTAAGTCTTCTTTGTAACTCCTCAAACTTAGCTTTTGAAAGAGCCTTTGTAAAACCATCTGCAACCTGCTCGGTTGTCCATATAGCATGCAACTTAATTTCTTGGCTTAACACCTTTTCTCGAACAAAATGATAGTGAGTAGCAACACTGGGTTTTCAGTAAGTTTAATTGCACTTTCATTATCACAAAAAATGGGAGTTGGAAAGTATGAGACCTCATTTATATCTTGAAAGAGTCTTGTAAGCCATATACACTTTTGAGTAGCTAATGTGGCTGCAACATATTCAGCCTCTGTGCTTGATAACGAGATTGTACTCTGCTTCTTAATACACTAGGATATGACTGTTGAACCAAAACTAAAGCAATAGTCTGTGGTGGAGCGTCTGTCATTGACATTTCTAGCCCAATCGACATCGACATAACCTTGCAGAGAATAAACTCTTTTATTTTGATAAAACAAACTATAATCCAAGGTTCCTTTCACATACCTTAATATGCATTTTGCAGCAGCCATATGACCAACACAAGGTCACTCCATAAATGGAGATATTATATTAACTGAGAGTAATATCTACAAGGAGTGATCGTTAGTATAATAGACTCCCCACTATGCTGCGATACTCTTTCACATAATTGAAAGGCTCTCCTTCATCGTTTTGTAGCTTAAGGCCCGAATCCATGGGAGTGGTTGTAGCATTTGAGTTCTCCATGCTGAATCGTTTTAAAACCTTTGTAGCATATCCTATTTGTGATAAAAGGATATAACCATTTGATTGTTTCAATTCTAGACCCAGAAAAAAGCGAGCTTCACCCAAACTTTAATTTCAAAACGGATAGAGAGATCTTCTTGAAGGTGTATGATTTCAGCTGTATCATCTCCTGTAATTAACATATCATCCACATAAAGAAGAATCATAGTGGATAATGATGCCTTCACCTTAACAAAAAGACTAGGATCTGAATTTGAAAGATGAAAACCACAAAATTTAAAATACTTAGCAATCTCCCCGTATCAAGCTCGAGGTGCTTGTTTGAGGCCATAAAGAGCTTTCTTAAGTCGACTTACATAATTAGGGAATTTCTTCGACACAAACCCTTGTGCTTGCTCCATGAAAATATTATGATCTAGTTCGCCGTAGTGAAAATCATTTTTCACATCAAATTGCCAAAGAGTCCAGTCTTTGTTTGCCGCTAAAGAAATAATTGTGCGAACAGTAACCATTTTTGCAATAGGGCTAAAAACCTGCTCATAATCCAAGCCATATTTTTGGAAACCATGGGCAACTAATTGAGTTTTGTGTCTTGCAATGGTTCCATTTGTTGCCTTCTTTAATTTGTAAACCCATTTACATTTAATGACATCGGCATCTTTTGGTTTAGGAACTAGATCCCATGTAGAGTTCTTAGTCATGCTGCTATTTCATCTCTCATTGCTTCTTCCCATTCAGCCTTCCCTTGAGCTTCAAGATAGGTTGTGGGCTCATTTTCAAATGTTTCTTCCATCAAAAAATAAGAGGATCGGAAACAGTGCATTGATTCAGCTGAACTTTATAATCATTTAAATAATTAGAGCTTACTTTGCCTTGATGCTCTTCTCTGGGCGTAGTCCTTGTGCTGGATCATTTTGAGAGGTAGACATCAACCTCCCTTTCTCATTAGATTCAGACTCAAGAGGAATTAACTCAATACTAGAATCAATAAGAGGCAATAAATACATAATTTTCTTCATGAACAGAATCTGATATAAAGTGGAAACTTCATCAAAGACATCACGAAGTTACTATCTTCTTAGTAACACGATCCATACATTTCCATCTCTTCCTGTGAGCATCATAACAAATAAACAAACAAACATTTTCTTGATTTTGCGTCAAGCTTAGTTCTGTTGTGTTTAGGTATATGAACATAACACAAAGAACCAAAACTTTTAAAATAACTCACATCCACCTTTATATTATATAATATCTCAAAAGGGGATTTTGAAGTACCTAGACATGAGGCAATCGATTTATCACATGACAAGCACATTGCATAGCTACTACCCATAGTTCTCAAGGAAGGTTTTTATCATGTAACCAAGATAAGGTGACTGCTGTGAGATGTGCTAACTTTTGTTCAGCAACCTCATTCTGCTGTGGGGTACTCGGACACTTTATTTGACGTTTTATACCATGTTCCTCACAGAAATTTGAAAATTCATGAGATAGAAATTCTCCCTCATTATCTGTACGCAAACACTTTATGACTGATTTGTACTTATTTTCTACCATCAACTTAAACTGCATGAAGTGGCCGAGAGCTTCATTCTTGTTTTCTAAAAAACAAACCCAACTTTATTGAGAGAAATCATCTACAATAATCATTATATAGTGAAAGCCACTGTAACTCGTTGTTCTTGTTGGTCCCATGACATCAGAATGTACAAGCTGAAACACTGAAGATGAACAGTTCATTGATTTCTGAAATGGAAGACGATGTGATTTACCATATTGACAACCTTCACAAACTTTGTTTGAATGTATTGTTTTGAACAAAGGAACACCCTTTAACAATCTGTTTGTAGATATTTGTTGCAGCAATTGATAGCCAATGTGTCAAAGTCGAGCATGCCAAAGTGAGGCATTTGTATTTTGACTTGTTTTCCCAACATAAGCCTCAGTTGCAGATAGAACATACAAAGAATTTTTCTTTCTTCTGTTGAATAAAACATCAGCATCAATGGATCTTAAATTACAAAGAATTCGTACCTCATTTGGACCAAACAACACAAACTTTTTTGTGCTAGGTGATTTGAGAGAGATTAAAGCTGTAAGGTTCTTCTTTAAGCCCGGTACTTGATACACATCTTCAAGAATAAGGCCTTCATCATTCGAATTATCAGCTTTGTAATCTCCTTCTTGCATTATAGGATGCAAAGAATTATCAGCAGTCACTATTACTCGCTTTCTTAGATGTGGACGAACATCATAAAGTAATTTATCATTTTCGGTGGCATGATGTGTGGAGCTCGGATCAACAATCACTTTCATAATCAATGTGCCAGTATCTAAGAATTAGATCATTTTGATGGATAATAGATGCAATATTATCTGGTCGATTGATTACCTCAACTGAAATACATTTCTCCTACTTTGGCTCATCAGCTTCTTTGGCTTCATGTGCTATATTGACTTTTGATTCCACAAGTTTAACATGACAATTTGGCTTAATATGCCTAGGTTTGCCACACCTTTTACACATAATCTTTGCCTGGAAATTTGACTTCATGTGTCCCACCTTTCCGCATCGATTACACGTTGGTTTGGAGGTGTTTAGTTGCTCTCCCTCCACATGTTTATGCTTACTGCCATTGTACAAATGTTTATGTCCATTCTTTACCTTTTTGTCTTGGCAAAGAATGCATCTTCAACATCAGGTACATGTTTGCCAGTCATTTGTTTAACCAGAGCTTCCTAGTTAGATAATAAATTCTCTAATTCGACAATAGATGGCTGGTTCGTCCACCCTTGAATAGAGGAGATGAATGGCATGAATTTTTTTCTCAAATCACGAATTAAATAACGCCGCAACCTTGCTTTTCTTATAGGTTCTTCACTATCCAAATCTGAAATTTCTGCACATAGTCTTAACCTTTAGAAAGTAATTAGTAATAGAAATATTACCTTGAGTTAGAGAAGCAAGATCATTTTCAAGATACTGCAGACGCATTGTACTTTTCTTGGTGTATGGTCTTTCCATAGTATCCTAGGTCTCCTTTGGCTAATTCAACTCACGGACATGATCAATATACTGTTAGGGACAGTGCCCTAAAAGCAAATTAATTATAATTTGTTGCTGAATAATAAATAAAAATAATATTCATTTCATGTTATGTTTGCATATATAATTGTAATATTTTAGAAATATCATAGGTAAATTGATTATTAATGTGACCTTAAACTTAGTATACAAGTGTGTATACGAGAGGATTAAGTTTAAGAATAATAATCAAAATAGTCAGAATTACAATTGGGTTTAGGGATCTTAATTATGCAAAATTATTAGTACGGTCCATTACTATTAAAGAATGAGACGCTTGATCCGAACTGTTAATGTGGTGACATTTTAATGGAGGTACTTTATATAATAAGATTATATATGATAGGACCAGATAAATATATTAATTCTCTAATAATATCTGTTACGTATAGAGAAATATATTTATCATAAAGATGATCATATATAGACAATCTTAATCCTCGAAGCCTTTTAACAAACTCCCCGTTTATAATACATTGCGTTTCTTGGATTTACTCTAAAGGTTTATAATATATTTAAAACTATAACCTTGTATATTGGAAACATAATGTAGTAAATGTATTTGGAAATGTTAAATATGTATAAGGAACCATTCATTTTATAAGAAGTCGTAAAATAGTTCTCAGTGACAATTCAGTCTTGAACAATAGGAGCGCCAATTCATAATATGATTACGAATTTATTTGCTCATTAGAGAATTGTTGGAACTAAGATAAAGATGTAATTAGAGAGGTTACTGCATGTAGCAATTCCAGCTCTAATTATGAACCATTTATGGAGGATTGTTTATATGTAATGGTTATATCAATGACCATTAAAGTTTCTTTTGGGTAAACTGCCTTTAATTTCAAGAGTGCAATTTCAAGTTTATAGTGGAAAGAATATCGAATTAATAAATTAGATATACAATTAAAGAGTTTAATTAATTATCAAAATTTATTGGAGCTTGAAATTATAGGTCCATAGGTCCCTACATCTCTATAAATATATTGAACATAAAGAATATGTAGTATAAGTTTAGAATTACTGAATTCTAAAATTAAGTGTTAATATATAAAACAGGAAAAATGTTTTTCTGAATTATATATATTTGTGCCATTACAAATGTTGTAAAACTAATTAATTATGAATTAATTATAAAATTAAATAATAGTTGTTTAATTGATATTAAATAAATATTAAATAATATGATTATTTACTATACTATTTAATTGTTAAATAATATATATATATATTATCTAATCAAATGTTTGATCTGCTTATATATATATATATAATTGATTATCGATAATAATTATTTATATATATATATTATCTAATCAAATATTTGATCGTTTTCAATATATATAAATATAATTGATTATTAGATAATTAATTAGATATATATTTGTATTAGGAAAGATATTTTGTAAGACCCGAGAAATTTCAATTTCTGGAATAAGGGCAAAATCAGAATTTCTCGACATAAAATTGTAATTACGGTTAAAAATCCGTAATTACCTTTAGATCTCGGATGAAACGGATTGTACCGTTGGAATCGCCTCGCAAATCTAGTTAGCACGTAGTAATTTCATAATTTTCTCGAGACGCTTCTGAGTCTAATATTAATGCTGAGGCATCGCGTTTTCGTGCCGTGAAACGGTTTCGACGCGGACGAAAGTCACATACAAGCATGCACTCCATGTACCGTGAAGTGGTGGCCGAAAGTAGAGAAATGATTAAAACGGACGTCGGTATAAACGAACATCAATTTCAGAATGAGGGACGCAAGGTCACATGAAATTTGATTTTAAGTCACAAGCATTTACGTGCTGCACAGCCACAATCTTCTCTCCTACATTAAACCAAAGCAAAACGCAAGGGCATTTCAGATCCAGTAGCTCCATTTTTGGAGAGCTTTTAGAGAGAGAGGGTGCTTCTAAGATCCCAGCAATCTGACCGCTGGATTTCGACTTGAGCCTGTAAGGAAAACGCCTACGCTGAGCAAAGTTACGCGGACTCGGATTTGCAGTTTTGACAAACCTAAGAGGTAGGATTTTCTCCCTACTTGCATTTTATTCCCATTTTTAAGGGTTTTTCCATGTTTCGGTTGGTTCGAGTCGCGAAAAAGAATTGACGGTCTCCAAAACACGTGAATCGAATTGTTAGAATTTCGGGATTTTCCCACCATCCGTGGATTCCGCCTTAATTAGGGGCTGTTTGGGTGTCTTTAATTCCAGAATTTTTGGCTTTAAATCATGTATTTGTATGGTAAAAGGCCGGGAATGGGCCGTAGGATCGGTCCCAAAACATGGGACCGAATTGTTAGAATTTCTTGGGGAATTCTTGGGCTGTCCGTGACAGTCCAGAAACTGTTGTGGGCTGTTGTGTTAGAATTGTGTATTAAATTCTATGTCAATGCATGAGACCGAATATATGGAAATCGGTTTCAAAATTGAACCGATGTAGATGAGCCGGGCTGCCTGTGGACAGCCCACTCGCTTGGGACCGAATTGGGTGTTTTGTGATAATTTATTGAATAAATTATGCTTGGTGATTAGGAGACCGGAATTGACGGAAGCCTGCTCCATCAAGAGGAACCGACATGAAGTGTGGGCGCCTGCACAGCCCACTTGTTCGCTTTTGGGACTCGTAAAATAGTCCCTGCCAGGAAATGGATAGGAATTGTCCATGCTGTGTGCTTGAAATGGTATGAAACGAATGGTTTGATAGCAAAGGAACTATAGTTACACATTATTTTAATGTGTTAGTTCAATTCATAATACCATAATGGAATTAAATTGTGTGTTATAAGCCATTGAAATGATTATGAGTTGCTCAAGTGAGCTACATCGGTGATGAGTGATGTGTTAAATACATGAGTGTAATTGTAGTTGATTGAAATATGCATATTGACATATCATAGAATGATTTCAAAATGACATAATGCATTTTCATACGCACCGGTGAACCTGGGAATTATATGTGGTTTCGCACGGTATTACTGATTTTTGTAAAAATGGGCATGTTTGCGAAAGGAATTTCACAGGATGATATCTCTAGAATTGGGTTGGGGGAGATGGGCCAAATGTGATCATTTCTGGAGGAGGACCAAGGATCAAGCTTTTAAAGCTCACCAACCAATTCAATTTCTGAGGGTAGTCCATTATTTACCGAACCTTGCAGTGTATTTTCAAGAACAATGGCTATTAAATGATTATTTTCTCATACATGGCTTAAAGTGTGAGTAGCCTGGGTGGAGGACTCGTGACATGGGATGATATGTGTACATTCAAGTGTGATCACGTATTTACTGAGTGCGTGTTTACTGAGCATCGTGACCGCACCTTAGTGGGTGAGAGTAGCCCACTTGTGGCGATTCTCCCATCAGCCTCACCACCCCGTCGTGGACCCCTTATTTCAGTACAGAGCCGAGAAGACATCTCATTTTGAAGAAGCCACTTCATGATTTTGATGGTTTTTTGGATATAACATGTATTACACTGGTAGATGTTAATATATGTTTGTATAAAAGTGTAATCAATTATGTAATTATTAGAGAAAATTGAGAATAGTTGTGATATGTGTTTCTTACTTATTAGTTTATGGGCCCAAGTGGTCAGATTTGATATATTGCATATATTGGATTGTTTGGGACATGTAAATGTGTGTTATTTAAGAATTGTAATCGTAGAGCTCCCGCATGTGAGACTCGCTCTGATGCCAAAGCTACACAGAACCCGACTCCACTTCAGATTCCGCGGTCGACGGGTAGTCAACTGACCCCCAGTTTTGGGGCGCCACAATTTCCAGATCGTGAGCTACAGAACGACACTGGGAGCCTGGGTGAAGAGGTTAAGTTCCGATACCACACATTTGGTATCGAGCTTAGGTAAACGACACCTGGGAGCTCAAGGTGTAGTTATATGTAGTTCATACAAGCCTAATAAATTTTTAGTATCGAGTTTAGGCCTATAAATACCTTGTATTTAGTGGCGATAAGCCAGGCATACCTGCCACCTAGGGCCTGAGGGGATTCGGGCTTAGCTATCTCTTGAAGTGTAAGAACATCACCACTAGGTGTGGTTCGATGTCGAGTTTAGGTATGGGATTACCTAGGAAATCACGGGACAAAACTATGACACTACGTGCACGTGTGTTGATGTGTTTTGTGTGATTTTGTGAATTAATTGGTGATTGTGTGTATAACATGGTTTGTAATGTGTTATAATGTTGTGTGCTTGGTGATTAGCACATAGATGAGTTAAGGAAATATTTTAGAAAATGTTTTGAGGGTATAGTACAAACCGGGAATAAAAATGAAGGAAAATAAATTTTTAATAAATTTATTGGATGGGAATTGAAGAAAATAGAAGAAAATAAATTTGTATAAATTTATTTGAGTGGAGAAAATTTTTCTGAAAATCGAAAGAAAATAAATTTTATAAATTTATTTGGTTAAGAAGAGGAGAAAATAATTTCTAAGGTTTTATATGGTGTAAAATTGAAGAAAAGTAAGAAAATAAATTTTATGAATTTATTTGATGTGGCCATGGAAAATGGAAAAAAAATGATTTAGTATTTTAGAGATTTTTCCAATTTCTGGAAATAAATGAAAAAAAATTAATTTTTGGGCAAAATCGTTTTTTGGGCTACTGCCCAAATATATTGAAAAAAAAAAAAATTTTATTGCAATACAGTTTTTGTATTGCAGGGAAGGAAGCTTGAAGGGCTGGAGGTATTGTATTGTGAGAACAAAATTTTGTATTGCAAGGTTTGAGAATGTATTGCAACTTAAAGGACTTGTAGGGTGAGAATTGTAGCTAAATAGAGGAGGTGTAGGCTAGCCATTGTATTGGGTGTGATTGTATTGCAAGGAAGGCTTAAAGTAAAGGAAATTGTATCATAATACAATTTTTGAAATGTAGAGAAGAAGGCTTCGAGTAGCTTGAATCAGATTACAGAATATCGTATAAATGGGGAAATAAGAATACAACCAGGCTGCAACCTTGGTTGTGTAGTATGTGATTGTATCAAGTAAGAGAAGGAGGAAATTGTATTGCAACATTATATTGCAATATAGTGGGGAAGCAAACAACATAGAAATTGTATTACAATATACAAGAGTGTATTGCAAGGAAAGAAGCTGAAAATTTGGATTGCAAGGTAGTAGTGAATAAGGTAATTGTGTGTTGCAATACAATTTTTGTATTGTGACGAACAAGAATCCATGAACAAGAAACCGTGAATAAGAATCCGTGAACGCACCCGCAACGCAAACCGAATAGTAATCGCTGAATGCACGCTGACCTGGCCACCTACAGAATAAAGAATTTTCAAATTTTTTTTTTTTTTTGAAAATCAAATAAAATAAAATTCTGATAAAATTTTCAAAATAAAATTTTCGAAATAAAGTTTTGTTGAAAACAATATTTTAAATGTAATGGATTGCCTCAGACACGTGAAATGCAAGGACAATGTGTATATTAATCGATTTATGTGTATGATTAGTGTCTCGGTCAGACAGCTCTCAGATACCGTATTGAGTTAACTACCATTTGAAATGGTGATTGCGCGGTAGTTATGTGAGGGAAATTATATGCACGGGTAGAAATGCGTATAGGAAAAGGGTAAATACTAAGGTTATGGGTTACACCTTAGGATTTGATAATGAATGAACAGTGGCAATGCTTATACTCTTGCAATTGTTGACTAGCGTAGTGTTTAAATTGATGCATCATGTGTATCTATTAATGCATCTTAGTGATAGGTTTAGTCTCGATACAAGCTTCACAAACTGGGTATAGAGGCCGAGGCCTTTAGAAAAGCCGTACTATGATGGAAAATTCTTCCTCAGAGATAGGAGAGGTTTGATTTCTCTAAAGATCGAGTCACAATGCAAGCCAAAGAGGACCTTAGGGTGGTGTGTGCACATTATTAAGTCGATTGTCGCTTGATACGGATAGCATTTATAAACCATCTAAGCATTGCACGATTCAGCCTGCCACTCATACCGACACCTGGCCTCGAGTTAGGTGAGGTTACCTATGCACATGGTTGGATGTGAAGTGCCGCTGAATTTCGGACGAAATTCTTTAAGGAGGGGAGAATGTAAGACCCAGAAATTTCACCGGAATAAGGGCAAAATCGTAATTTCGACAGAGAAATTGTAATTACGGTTAAAAATCCGTGAATTAATTTCTAGATCTCGGATGATGAACGATTGTACCGCAATCGTCAAATCTAGTTAGCACGTAAATTTCATAATTTTCTCGAGACGGAGACGGCTCTGAGTCTGACGCTTCGAGGCATCGTTTCGTGTCAGAAATCGATTTTCTATCGGATCTAAAGTCATGATATAGCATGTACCAGCGTAATCGTATGGTGGCTGGAGTAGGAGAAATGATTTTGAAAATGGACGCTTCAGATAGTTCTAATATCAATTTCGTAGCAGAGACAAGGTCACATGAAATTTGATTTTTAAGTCACAAGATGACAAAAGTGTATTAAGTATCAATCTTCTACATTAAACCAAAGCAAAAACGTGAAGGGCATTTTCGCATCCAAATAGCCTCCATTGTTGGAGAGCTTTTAGAGAGAAGCCTCTAAGATCCCTGCAATTCCGACCGGGGCCGATTACCTGAAACATGAAAACGCTCTACGCGGGAAAGGTGCTCACGTGGACTCCTGATTTCATGAATAATAACTAAGAGGTAGGATCTTTCTCCCTACGGCGCTTTTATTCTCATTTTTGGCGGTTTTCCATGTTTCTGGCTGGTCGAGGCCTAGGTCAAGCTTGATCTGGTCCCAAAACATGGGACCAATTGTTAGAATTTCGGGGATTTTTCCACTATCCGTGATCGCCTGCAAATTGTGGGCTGTTTGGGAAGTGATCTCCAGAATTTTTGGCTTTAAACTATGTATTCAGTATGGTAAAAGGCCTGAATGGCTGTAGGATCGCTCCCAAAACATAACCAATTGTTAGAATTTCTTTCTGGGAATTCCTTGGTCAGTCTGCGATGTAATTCAGAACTTGTGGGGCTGTCAGGTTATGAATTGTGCATTAAATTCTATGTTGGTATGCACAGACCTGAATATATGAAATTTGTTTGTAATTGAACCGATAAGATGAAGGCCGCCTGCGATACCCACTTCGCTTGGGACCGAATCAGTGTTTTGTGATAATTTATTGAACAAATTATGCCAGTGATTAGGACCTAATCGATCGGAAGCCTGGCTCCATCAAGAGGAACCGATGTAGAAGTGTGGGCTGCCCGTGTGACAAACTCCACTTCAGCCTGGGGACTCAGAAAAATAATCTGCTCAGGAAATGGATAGAACGGCCCATGTCAGTGTGCTTGAAATGCAGTGAAACAGAATGGCTTACAGTGAACTAGATAATTAAGACATTATTTTAATAATAGTTCAATGGATAGCCACCATATGGAATTAAATTGTGTTATGTCATCGAAATGATTAAGCAGCCGTCGTCGGTACTACATCAATGATTTGAATATATGCTAATTACTATTATAGACGTAGTTTCATTGAAAATATGCATATTGACATATTTGGTGGTAAATGATTTTAAAAATGGTGATAATGCATTTTCATAATCGGGTAACCTAGAATTAGGTGTAGTACGACATGGATTTTTGTAAATCAAATGCTTATGAAAGGAATTTAAGATGATTATATTCCTGCGAGAGACTACCTGAGACGTCATCAGTATCATTTTTGATGAGGACTAAAGGACTGCTTCGAAAAGTTCTACCAACCCAATTCCTTCTCTTCAATTTGAGGGTAGTCCATTATTTTTGCATCGAACCTTTCGCAGAAGGTATTTTCAAGAACAATGGGTTTTGTTTTGAAATGATTATTTTCTCATACATATGAAAAGTGTGAGTAATGAGACTCGTGGATACGACATGTGTGACATTCAAGTAGATCATGTATTTACTGAGTGTGTTTTATTTGTTATCGGTACCTATTTAAAAAGATACTTGATTTGAAGAATATTCCATCGTAGTTTTAGTTCACTCGCTCGGACTCCCTTTGTCCAAAAGGTATTTTCTAGAAGATATCTCATTTTGAAGAAGTTTACCATGATTTTGATGGTTTTTTTCGATATAAATATGTATTACAATCGTATAATATATGTTTGTATAAA
This sequence comes from Tetrastigma voinierianum, assembly GCA_016808115.1. Taxonomy (NCBI): domain Eukaryota; kingdom Viridiplantae; phylum Streptophyta; class Magnoliopsida; order Vitales; family Vitaceae; genus Tetrastigma; species Tetrastigma voinierianum. The sequence goes on along the minus strand of JAEQBH010002769.1, from coordinate 406,087 downwards.
AGTGTAACCAACTATGTAATTATCGGGAGAAAAATCGGGAGAATAGTTGTGATATGTGTTTTGATGAGTATTAGTTTACGGGCCCAACGATTCGATATATTGCATATATCGGATTGCTCTACACGAAACTGCTATGCTATTTACAAGCACTGTACTGGGCAGAGCCCCTGCACAAAGGAGACTCGCCTCGATTTTCTAAAGTGGCGCTGCAACCCGACCTCCACTAGATTCCGCTTGACTGTAGTCAACTGACCCCCTGCCGTCACATATTTGATGGTTCTATAAAAGGGGTGTTTTATGAGACAAAACCCAAGAGAAAAACTAAGACAAAATTTATTACGCTCTTCATGTGTCGAAAGAAAAGAACATTTTTTACTTTTACATATTCATAAGGCTTCCACCCGCTTGCTCGATAATTGGAGGCTTCAAAGTGAGGAAGATCCTGTGGTGCGAAGAAATTGTTTTGATCAAGCTTGTTCATAATCGTATCAAAGGTATGTAACTAATACTTCAATGTTATTAAATCTATATACTTCAATAATAGATCTCGCTACAATTATTTTATGTAAATTTTTTAAATTTACTATGGCCAGTTTCCGCCTAGATCTATTAAACCAACAATTGGTATCAGAGCAAAGCCATAGATTTTTAGAATAAATATGTTTCATGAAAATATATCATTTAAGATGATATATATGAGTAGGCATATATATGCATCGATATATATTTTTTGTTTATGTAAGATTTAAGTCTATGTGGATGAATGTTTTAATTGTACTCAAATGATAATTGTATGGTTCTCGATTTATTTTATTGATTGATTCAGAAATAAAGTAAATTAAATATTTTTTTAGTTTTTTTTTTATACTATATAAATCTTGTAATTGCTGGAGAATCGCATCAAAGGTCAATAAGAGAGACCGACGCATGCAGATCAAGAAAGTATCAACAAGTCAATTAAGGTATTTAAATTAATGTCGCAAATGTCCACTACCGATATATACTACCATGCAGACATAAGTTTTTTTTTTTTTTTTTTTAAATTTGTATTAGTTCAATCTTAAGATTATAGGTGGTTGTAATTTAAAAATCCAAGGGAACCTTACTAAATTTAATTTCTGTTTTTAAATTATTTATGGATATTATTATTATATGATGACATGCATATAACATGCCATATAAATTAGATGTGCCTACTCATATTTAAATAATATGTATACATGCATTAGTGTTATTTATTTTATTAGAATAATATATCTAAATAGTTAATGCAAAATAATTTAATGAGATTGAATACAAAGGCTTATATCGATTTAATCTTAAGAGAGTTAAAAAATTATTTATCCATGATTTTAGATTAAATACATAAATGCAAGATACCCAAAAATAAATATTGGTATTTTTTTATTAGTTCAAGAATTAACTTACATATCTTATTAATTAAAATTGTTTGATTAATTAAGATAAGTAAACCAAAATAAGCCTTTTAATAATAATGAGCGGGAGAAGGCAGGTATGGACAATATGACCTACGCTCCACCATCGTATAACACCTGCTATTAACTGACGCCTCGAGACACTTTGATTCATTCCTCCCTACTCGAAGATGTTCTTAAATTATAACAAGGTCGAATTTAAAAGATAGGAAACCAAGATGGATTTGTAAATTTTCACCTACCATAACAAGTGAGAGGCATTAATTGAAATAAATCAAAATCTGAAACGGTGGGTTACACCATAAAGATATAATTCTAATTGTTAATTATATTCGACTAAAATAAATGAGTTAAAATATGAGATATTTTAATTACTTTTATTAATCGAGAAAGTCTCTATCAATAAGTGTTGTGACCCCACCTTACTGAGGCACACCACTCGATATTGAATAATCGTAGTTTTGTAATCATGCATCATGCATCATGTCGACATTACTAAATTTATTATTTGATATTTCTACATGAAAATAATATTTTAATTATTTATTTATTTATTTCAAAGAAATGTCAAACTTATTCTCTCATTACTATAACCGAGAAATTAACCTATTAAAATTTTGTCAAGTGGAAAAGTAAATATGAATATCAAGACATTCAGGATAACTACAAGTTTGTTCTCACGGAGAATGTCCTCCCACTCGGCCGCTAATGCAACTCGAATCGTTCGAGATGGCTATGATCGCGAATAATGCTAAATAATAAGGCCCGATGTTATCTCGCTAGTCAATGTCTCGACGTGCTAAGAGCTAAAACATGAAAGAATGGAGATTGCACATGAGATGATGGAGTCTCTCCGTACAGATGCTCGCACCCTTGAACAATTAATCTGCACGAGGTCAGTAGCTGCTATGAATGGAAAATGAAGAGAGGTGTTCCGGGGCCAGGAACATGTGATTAAAATGGTTAGTCACATAAACGAGGCCGTTAATGGAGCAAGAATTTGATGAAGCCACCAAGTGGGATGATTCTAGAAACACCGTCCTCGATTTCCTCCACTTTAAAAGCAACTTATTTATGAATAGTCAAGGTGACAATTTGACCGAATTGGTTGGCATCGAGCCTAAACTTTCGAGTCCATTTCGAAGAGGATAAGCCCTACAAATGCTGCCGGTGCAAATATGGCTCAATCCTCTAAAGAAAATAATAAGAGGGAAAAGAAAACCCTGTGGAAAGAAAAGAAAAGCAAAACAAGATCAAAGGAGCAAGAACAACCAAGGAACACCAAAGCCAAAGGAACATGTTTCATCATGCAAGATGGGCACTGAAGAGTGAACTCGTAAAGCATTCCGTGGAGCTCAAGGAGAAGAAGAAAGGTAACATGATTTACTCGTCTTGTAGCTTGTCTCAGGGAAGATGATCATTCCTCTCGATAGTTGATTCAGCAGAAACTACTAACCATGTTTCAGCTCTTCATTGCGTGCTTAGTTCTTGGTGAGAGCTTCTGCCGCGAGACTTTAATACCATGAGGGATGGGAAATGACTCACTATCTCACAAAGCAAAATGTGGATAGTTAGACTTCAGTTTAGGAACAATAAATTTGTTATTTCAATCAATGTTTATTTTATTCCGTGATTTCGTAGGAATTTGATTTTAGTATCTGCTTTGTTTAACAATCTTACTAGTTAAATTAACTTATTTTTATTATTTCTAAAATGTTTGGAAATATGTAATCGGAAGTTTAGATTCTGGCCTTTATATGATAAGATCGAAACTCAACTCATCATGAGATTTAATTGTTCAAAGTAGAACAAACTTAAAAGGAAAAGCAAAAGATTTCATGATAACGATACATACCTATGGTACTTTAGACTAGGTCATATTAACTTCAAATAGATTGAAAAAGATTGTAAAGATGGTCTTGCAGAACTAAATGTTAGCACTTTACCACCAGAACCTCGCTTCGAAGGTAAATGACTAAAAGACTTTTAAACAAAGGGTCAAAGAGCCAAAGAACCACAGCTAATATCTGCATGTAAAGTCCCTATGAATCATAAAGTAGAGGCGCAGAATATTTTGTCACATTAATGTTATTCCGAGGTATGGTTATGTATACTTAATGCATAAGAAATTCACTTTGGAAAGTTCAAAGAATTTTTTTACAAGTTTAAAACAATCGTAAGACTGGTAAAAACTCTTTCGATCGTGACGGTGGAGTGCGAATATCTTGATAACGAAGCTCAAAGATTTTCACTGATATGGTATCTGCCTCAACTCACGAAAGACTCGCACGCCACAACAAAATGGTGTTGCGTAATCCGAGAGTCGTAACGCTACTAAACATGATGATCAATGCTGTCATTACCCACTACCTGTGGATACGCATCAAGTGAACTGCAAGTGTATATTTTAATGCAGACCTTCCAAATCATTCCCAAGACACCTTTTAGAATTATGAATGAATGAACCCAGTTTACGCCCACTTTCATGATACTTGTGTCCAAATTATGCATTGAAAGAAAAATAGAGAAGCTTCGAGTCCTCACTCACCTATTATGCCTATTCAGAGGGATATCCTCGAAAGAGACTAGAGGAGGTTTATTTTATAGTCCTTCTGAAAAAGAAAGGTTGTGGATCGACAAATGCTACTTTTCTTGAACAGACATGACTAATTATAAACCTCAAGCAGATTGTCTTAGAAGAGTTACTCGATGAGATCTACTCACAACCATCAAAAGTTATCCAACGACAAAATGAAGAGACCACATCTATAAATCAGGATCCATTGTCTATCTGGGCCGTAGTGGAGGGTTATTAGACCACCCCGCCTCACAGCAGAGAAGATGGTATGGCATTGTTTGTTATTATCGATAATGATCCATCGACATATAAACATGCAATGGAGGATCCCATATAGAAAGATGGCTAGAAATGATAGACAGAAATGAGTCCATGTACTCTAATTCGATGCAGAATTAGCAGATCTACTGATGAGGTTAGACCCATGGGTTTGCAAATGGATCTCTGAAAGGAAAGAGGTGGATGGAAAGAAGTAGGGACTTTGAAAGCAAGGTTAGTGGCAAGGAGCTATACTGACAAGAAGAAGTCGACTATGAAGAGACTTTTTTAAGCGATGGTATACTGAAAATCATTCGCATAGTCACTTGTCCATTGCGGCATGCCTTGATTATGAGATATATCAAATGGATGTCAAAACGGCTTTTGAATAGCTATCTTGAAGAAAGCATCTATATGGTGCGACCATAAGGTTTTTATTATCAAAGAGAGCGAAGCGAAAAAGTTTGCAAGCTTAAAAGATCCATATATGGACTTAAGCAAGCCTCTAGCTCATGGAACATAAGATTTGATGAGGCAGTCAAAACTTATGGTTTTGAACAAAATGTTGATGAGCCTTGTGTATATAAATACATCAAGGATAAGAGAGTGGTCTTCTTAATTCTTTATGTTGATGATATTCTACTTATTGGGAATAATGTAGAATTATTGTCAGACATAAAGAAGTGGCTAGCTAACCAATTCCAAATGAAAGATTTGGGAGAGGCAAGTTGTGTTCTTGGCATTCAGATCTTTCGAGATCGCAAGAACAAATTGTTAGCTTTGTCACAGGCATCGTATATTGATAAGATTTGCGATGCAAGAATCAAAGAAAGGTAATTTACCTTCTCGTCATGGAATTAGTCTTTCTAGAGAGCAGTGTCGAAACACCTCGAGAAGAGAGCATGGAGTCGGGTACCTTATCATCGGCGGTTGGAGGCTTTAATGTATGCCATGTTGTGTCTGAGCTGACATTTGCTATCTTGATAGGTATAGTTAGTCGTTTTGGTCAGACCACGGATTTGATCATTGGGTTCTTCATTAAGCATATTCTCAGTATCTTAGGAGAACGAAGCTATATGTGTTTACTTTCAATTCGAGTTGTTCCCCATTGGGTATATTGATTATGATTTTCAATCAGATAAGGATACACGCAAATCCACTTCTGGATCTGTGTTTACTCTTGGTGGTGGAGCCATAGTTTGGAGAAGTACAAAGCGGCTATGCTGGCGATTCCTCTTATGGACGGGGAATATATTCTTTATGAAGGCTGCGAAGAAGGGTATGGCCGAAAGTTCTTACTTGATTTGGGATTATTCGAATATGGATAAACCATAACCTTTGTTTTGTGACAGGTGTTTGTGCTGGAAATTCAAAGTAGAAAGCCATAAGGAAAGCATATAGAGGCATAAATACCATGTGATTAGAGAGGTCGTGCATAATTTGATGTGTCGATCTTGAAGATAACTTGTCGGAACAACCTTGCGAGCCCATTTACCGGGGCCTTGCACACTTGAGAAAGTTTTGAGATTATGAAACACGGATTAAGGGACATGTCTCATTTGCTTTAGAGCAAGTGGGAGATTGTTAGGGACAGTGCCCTAAAAACACAGTGTTATAATTTGTTGCTGAAAATAAATAAAAATAATATTCATTTCATGTTATGCTTTTATATATTAATTGTAATATTTAGAAATATCATGAAAATTCCTTGATTATTAATGTGACCTTAAACTTAGTATACAAGTGTGGTATACGAGAGGATTAAGTTTAAGAATAATAATCAAAATAGGTCTGTAATTAATAATTAAAGTTTAGGGATCTTTAATTATGCAAAATTATTAGTACGGTCCATTACCATTAAAGAATGAGACAGTTTGATCCGAACTGTTAATGTGGTGACATTTTAATGGAGGTACTTTATATAATAAGATTATATATGACAGGACCAGATAAATATAATTCTCTAATAATATCACATTACGTATGTATATTATCATAAAGTGAGTCATATAAGGCAGTCTTAAATCTGAGTTTTAACGAGGACTCTTTGTTTTATAATATTGTGTTTTCTTGATTGCTCTGGGAAAGGTTTATAATATATTGTAAACTATAACCTTGTATGTGGAAACATAATGAGAGTAAATGTTTGGGAATGTTAAATACGAGATAAGGAATCCATTCATTTATAAGAAGTCGAGAAAAATAGTTCTCTTGGTAGCAATTCGGTCTGAACAATAAAATTAACCGATTCATAATATGAAGATTCTGAAATTTATTGTTCATTTAGAGAATATTGGAACTCAAGGATAAAGTCTCATTAGAGAGTTATGAATGTAGCACTAGCTCTAATTATGAACTATTATGGAGGATTGTTTATATGTAATGGTTATATCCAATGGACTATTCAAAGTTTCTTTTAGGTGGCTTGTTCTTTAATTTCGAGAGTGCAATTTCAGGATTTGTAGTGGGTATTGCTGGAATTAATAAATTAGATATATTAATTAAAGTTTGGTAATTATCAAAATTTATGGAGCTTGATATAGGTCCATAAGTCCCCTTGCCATCTCTATAAATATATTGAACATAAAGGAATAATAGTAGTATAAAGTTTAGAATTATGAATTCTAAAATTAAGTGTTAATATATAAAACAGGAAAAATGTTTTTCTGAATTATATATATTTGTGCCATTACAAAATGACAAAAACTAATTAATTATGAATTAGTATAAAAATTAAATAATAGTTTGTTTCCATTGATAATTAAATAATTATTAAATAATATGATTATTTAATATAATTATTTGTTATTAAAATATCTCTATATATTATCTTATCAAATGTTTAGCCAGTTTCTATATATATATATATATATATATATATATATATATATATATATATATATATATATATAATTGATTATGGAATAATTAATTATTTATATATATATATTATCTAATCAAATATTTGGCGTTTTCAATATATATAAATATAATTGATATTAGATAATTAATTAGATATATATTTGTATTAGGAAAGATATTTTGATGGTTCTATAAAAGGGTGTTTTGTAGAATAAAATACCAGAAGAAAAAGCGACTGCAAAATTTGTGGATTTCTCTCTTATGTATTTGAGAAAGAAAAAGAGCATTATTTTACTTTTACATATTCAACAAAGCTACAACGTTCGATAATTCGAGGCTTGGTGAGGAAGATCGAGTGGTGCTAGAAGAAAAAATTGTTTTGTCGTTTGTTCATAATCGTGTCAAAGGTATGTATGAATACTTCAATGTTGTATTAAAATCTACCTTTATTCAACTAGATCTTGCCATCTGATTATTTTATGTAAATTTTAAATTTACCTGCATGGGCAATTTAAGTGCTTAGATCTATTAAAACGAGAAACGTTTTGGTTTTAATGTCTAGCGTGACTTTGGCACCATGTGGCCCAAAATTTTATAAATGTGTATGTCAGGCAATAACATTGAAGTAGATTACATACATGTCTCAGGTATGAGCCTAAGCATTAAAAATATTTTTCTTCAACCATGGATGTTCGATGTTGGCGAGAGTGAGGCGCTGCATGCTCAATAAAAGTAAAAAATATAGACTAACTGGCACTGCTCCCGACATGAAGAGCGTGATAAATTACATTGGATGGGATAAAACACAGAACATAAAAATATTCTCACTAATACAATATATATCAAATAGTTAATCTGTGTCAATTATATTTATATATATTGAGAAACGTCAAAAATGACTGATTGCAGATATATATATATAAATAATTAGTATCTAATATCAACCTCTATATATATATATATATATATATATATATATACTATATATATATATATATATGCTATATATATATATATATATATATATATATATATATATATATATATATATATATAAGCATCCAAAATTGGAAATATATATATATATATTATTTAACAATTAAATAATTATATTAAATAATCATATTATTTATAATTATTTAATTATCAATTAAACAACTATTATTTAATTTTATAATTATTCATAATTATTAGTTTTACAACATTTGCTGAATAACTTTAAATATACTATAGCCGAAGAAAACATTTCTGTTTATTAACACTTAATTTACACTAATTAGATAATTCCTAAACATACTACATATTGCTATGTTAAATATTATAGAAATGGCAAGGGACTATGATTATTTCAGCCAATAGACCACGATAATTGACTCAAACTGCAATTAATATCCTAATTGTGTCATCCCTCACTATAAACTTAACTTGAGAATAGCACACCGAAAGAAAGAGAAGCTTTGAATAGTCCATTGATATAACATTACATGCAATCCTCCATAAATAGTTCATAATTAGAAGCTGAGTGCTTCCATCTGTTAACACTCTGTTACATCTTTATCCTTGATTTCAACAATTATAATGAATAAATTCGTAATCTGTAATTGACTTTTCAGCAATTCCAGGAACTTTGAGTGGCTCTCAAAAGAGCAACCACTCTGACTTCTTACAAAGATAGTTCCTTAGCCTGCACATATTGTCAGCTATTCTATTATGTTTCAGTATCTGAGTTATAGTTTACAATATATTATAAACCTTTCGTAAAATCGAAAACAGTATTATAAGCGGGATCTGGTAAAACTTCGAGGATGAAACGTCATATATGATCTAAATATGTTTACCTACTAAATAACGATATTATTGAAAGGTATGTATGCGTGCTGCTCATCCCGCTTATAAGTACCTCAGGCCAAAATGTCGCCGACCAGGTTTGGATCGAAACTGTCGCATTCTTTGTGGTAATGAGACACATATGTTACATATTAAAAGATCTAAACACAATTGTGTGCGAACTTCATACATTCAACCAGTCACCAAAGCAATCTGTGCCTGCACACTTGTATCTTAAGTTTAAGATACATTAATAATCAAAAGGAATTTCATATTTCTAAAATATGCATTATATATGTTTTTCTTATAAAATAGAATATTATTTTTATTTATTATTCAGCAGCAAATTATAGTGAGCACTAATCCTATACTCTCCTTACTGATTAAAGTTCTGAGAGAAAACAAGGCCTTTCCACACTTTATCTTCTATTTTCGTCTTGCATCAACAAGCTGAGGAGTATCTTTTAGAAGTGTGTCATCACCAAAAACTAGGTCCCACAAATCTTGCCCTTGAAGATAGGCCTCCATGCACAACCGCCAATATTGATAGTTACTGCCAACAAGCTTTTCAACAGTCATTTGGGAAGAACCATTGCCTCCATTCATCTTAAAACTTCAGTAAAATGTTGAACAGAGGTGAAAATATCTCTGAAATTTTTTTTCAAACACCTTGAGAGCATTAGAGCAACCTGGCTCTGATACCATGTAAAGAAAAACACCAAATACCAGGGCTAAAACAAAACTTAAAAAGCAGAGATGAACCAAATAAGAAAAGTGGATGTTTATTGCTCTAACTACAATCAATAATAGAGACTCTTACTTATAACAGAACTGGACTGAAACTAGTTACAGAAAAATCTCAACTAATTTATTGACTCCTATTTTTACTCAACTGATTTGAAAAAAGATTCAGAACAAATCAAAGAGTAACCAAATAAAAAATAAATTCAGATTTTTGACTGAATCAAATCTGAGACTGAAACAAGACTGTGCACAGCCGTTCCTGACCCCAACTATCTCAACCATTTGAATTGCTCTTAGACAAGAATCAAACAAAGTAGGAGAAAACTCTATCTGCTTGGGGTTTATCGAAGCTCGCGTTTAGGTGCCTAACTGCATTTCTTGTCGAAAGGAGCTTCTCTTCTTTACGGAAACCGATGGTGATCGTCGGAAAATGCAGAAAGAAAGTAGAGCTACCTCTGCTTGCTTGCTTATCTCTCCTTCTCTCTCCTTCTCTTTTTTTCTCCCTCCCTTTTCCCTCTTCCAACCGGTTTGATCAAGCTTGCGTCAAGTGCGAATCAAAATAGAAAGGGAAGAAGGGATGCACTAATTTGTTACAACGGTTAGTATTTAGATTACCAAAATGACTCCCCTTATGTTGATGTTGGGATATCTGATGTTATGTATGTAACGCTGCTTCTTTATTCTTCTTCTTATTATTTATTTATTTTTAAATGTAGGCTTTGAGGGAGACCCTTAATGCTGGAAAAGAACTTAGTATGCCGAATGGGCTTCTTATTAACGGGAAAGGTCCTTATAGATATAACACTAAGCTTGTCCCTGAGGGTATTGACTATGAAATAATTGATGTCCAGCCAGGTGATTAATCTTCATAGCACATTGTTAAGGAAGAATTTGTTTATAGTTCTGCATGTTCATGTAATGGTTTATTCTGTTTTAGTCATCTACTATCCAGGGATGTGTGTTTAACAGGGCTGTGAACTGGATTTAAGAGTAACAAATAGTTAGACTGGTAGAGGCATTACTGTTTGGGATGTTTAAATGCCCAGTTTCTGCAAAATGTAAGAGATGTCATTCCGTTTGTTTCCCAGGAACTGTTATTTATGATAGGTTTATCTATTTCAAACTTAGATAAAACCTATAAAACTTATAATTCAGGCAATATAAAACCTTTGAAAAAGTATTGTTTATTTCTCTCCCCTACTCTCACATAGGTAAAGTTTTTATAGATGATAAAAGTAACTACTGTTGGAATTTGAAGACGAGGGAAGGAGCAAAATAGAAGTAAAAAAACATACAACTCTCTCCTTATTTTTAAATATTAAAAAGTAGAATTTGCTAAGCGGGTAAATAGCCCATTTAGGCACCGGGCAAAAGCTGGTGTATTAATGCAGGTCAATTTTATTCTGATAGCTTTCGATCAGCCCGACTCAACCCTGTGGTGACCAAAATAGGCTAAAGTGGGCGAAACCTTAAAGAATTAAAAAAATTAATTTTATAAATTATATCATTGTGAAATAAAAAAAAATGTAATAATAATTAATATAAAATAATAATAATAAAATTCCTAGTCATGATATAACAATAGTAAACAAACTTAAATAAATAAATAAATATTGGTGGAGCAATGTTATAACCAAAGTATCAAACTAACTAATTCAATAGTATCAAAACAATAAAACAACATCTTTGAAAAAACAACTTATAAAATGCAATATGATATGCCTCTATTCTTCATCTTCATTCTCATTATATATAATAATAACATGTAACTCCATATTAGAAAGATGTACATCATTAATGCTAGTTGAGTCATCATTATCATCATCTATTAATTAAAAATTTAGAATGTTAAAAACATAAATTTGATTTATATTTGAAATATATATATATATATATATATATATATATATATATATATATATATATATATACCCTTATATATATATATATACATATATATATATATATATATATACCTCTTACCTATATATATATTTTCCCAAAAATACATCTTAATCTTATAATAATGAAATATCTTATTTGTTTTGAAAATCCATCTTTATTGAAGATATAATCATATTAGGAAAGAAATAAGTGTATAATATTTGTCAATTATTTAAAAAATACCAATATTTTGTTGTTAATACTAATTCAAGTAATCTGTAAAAAAAAACACTAGTTAAGTAATAAATTATTTCAAATATCACGATACTTTAGTTATTAAATTTTAATTTATAAACTAATACAACTTTATTTTATAAAAAAAACATATATGATTAAATAAAATTTAAGGATAAATACAAAAAAAGAAAACAAAAAATTGTAAATATTTAAAATAGAATTAATGAGATAAATGAAAATATATTCAATATTAAAACTGTAATTTATTTAATTCAAATGCATTCCGATTTTCCATACAAGATTTTTAAATAATAAATCATCATATAAATTATATTAAAAAGATACATTTAAAAATTGAAAATAAAATAGTTAAAGCAATAAAGTTTAATATATTAATCATATATTATAATAATAATTTTTAAAACCCCTATGCTAAAAAAGCAAAGATTGGCTCCATGTTAAGAGCCAAAATATTGAATTTTACAATGAATCATTGAAAATCTTAATTACTAAGCTAGTTAATTATAAAAATTAAGTAAAGATTTTGGGTCAATTTGGCTAATTAGGCCAACTTGGACAAAACTAACATAGGCCATAGGCCAAAACGGGTTGGGCCAATTTGGCTCGGTTTTATTTGGGCTTAAATTTTACAGTTCAACCCTCCAAAAAGTTGGGCTAGCCCATTGGGCTCAACCAATATTGTCAGTTTTAATTAAAAGTGCCTATAAATAGGCTTACAAAAGATAGATAAAATAAAAAATAAAAAACTAACTTGATTCACTTACTCTCTCATTCACCACTAACTATCCCATTTATCATATTAGCTAAGAACTCTCAAATAAAATCGTGGGCTCTCCCATTAACAATTAAATAAATAAATAAACACAAAGACTTTCTTAAATAATAGGACACTATTGAGAGACGTAGAGATGTAGGCACTTTTGAATAATTCTTCAACTCCCTCCCGATTCAAAGTTGCAGAAATCTTTAATTTTCATAGAGCACTTCTCTTCACATTCTCAAATTTGTGAAGCACTTCTCTTCACCTCATGATGCACTCTCTCATCAACCTTCAATTGTTGTTTGAGCACTTCTCTCTAAAAAATCTTTGTGGTGCATTTCTCACCAATTAATTCAAAAGATAATTTCTTCAACCTCTTTCACCATACTTATTTGTTCCAATTTTGTTCAACAATCTTTTTGTAGATGCTCAAATCTTCTGCAATTGAAGCATTGAGACTTCCCCTTGTGTCAACATTCTTTCTCTTCATGTCTAGTTTTTTTGCAATGATCACACCTATGAATTTTCCTTTTCCCTTTGACTCTTTGGCTAAATATGCTACATCAACCACCTGTTCAATTGCTTATGGCCTCATAGTTCTTCTTTGGTCCATAGTTTGAAGTGCATTGATTAATTATGCAAGACTAATTTTTGAATTCAAGAGAAGAACTTTTGGATTCATACTTTTCAGGCAAGCTTACAAGAAGTTTTTCCACAATTATCTGAGTAAGAAAGTCTTCACCAAATAATTTGATCTGGTTGACAATGAACATGAGTTTTCTACCATACTCCTTCACGCTTTCAGATTTTTTCATTTTTTGAATTTCAAATTCCTTTTTGAGATTTAAGATTTACATCAACCTTGTTTGATTGTTACCTTCAAAATCTTCTTTGATTTGTCCCATGCTTCTTTTGGTGATTCACAAGTCATAATGCTTGTCAAAACTACATATGATATTCCTTCACACTTTCAGATTCTTTCATTTTCTAAATCTCAAATTCCTTTTTGAGATTTAAGATTTGCATCAACCTTGTTTGATTGTTACCTTCAAAATCTTCATTGAGTTTATCCCATGCTTCTTTTGGTGATTCACAAGTCATTATGCTTGTGAAAACTGCATCTAGTATGACTAAATGTATATAAGTTAGTGTCTTTGGTTTTTGCCTAATCTTTTTCATACTTTTTCAGCTGTGTTAGTGTTGGATTTGATGGAAGAATAGTAGGATTAACATCATTCTCAACAACCTCCCACAAACTCAAACCTTATAGATAAACCTTCATTTTAATAGCCCATATGTAATAATTTTCTCCTGTAAGAGTAGCATTAGGAGCAGAATACAAATTCGCTACCATTGGAATCACTCACAGACCCTCATGACCTATATGGAATCACTCACAGACCCTCAAGACCTATATAGCTTTGATACCATGTTGGAATTTGAAGATGAGAGAAGAAACAAAATTGAAGTAAAATAAATGTACAACTCTCTCCTTATTTTTAAATATTAAAAGTGCCTATAAATAGGCTTACAAGAGGTAAATAAAATAAAAAATAAAAAATTAACTTGACCCACTTATTCTCCCATTCACCACTAACTATCCCATTTATCACACTAGCTAAAAACTCTCAAATAAAATAGTGGACTCTCCCACCAACAATTAAATAAATAAATAAACACAAAGACTTTCCTAAATAATTGGACACTACTGAGAGACATTGAGATGTGGGCACTTTTGAATTATTCTTCAACAACTAACACTTCCTAATTAAAAGAAAAAACAAACAATTGGTATGCTAAAAAAATAGCAATTACTAACACCACCACTACATGCCCGATTCATGGGCTACACGATAATAAATAAAATACTAAACAAAGGCGACTTCACTTATTGACTAATTCAAAGCATCTACTAACTATAGACCACTCTTTCATCCCTCCTCACATATCATTTACCATAGGAATTCTTTTTGTTTTTTTTTCCTATTCTTGTTTTTGTTTCTGATTTTGTTTTGCCTTAGTTATATTAATTGGTGCATCTTTGTTGTAGATAAATCATGTGTGGAGATATGATAAATTGGTGGATGCAACAAAAGTAGTCATGGGAATAGAGTTGTGATCTAGATGAATATAATAGTTTTCTTCCGAATGTTTGGTCTAAGATTTACCCTGAAAACCGAGATTATTTGTTGCCTTTTGTTGGGATTGTGAGTGACATGTGAAATATTACAATAAGTAATATTTGGGTGGTTTTGCTAATTCACTGTAAATGTTAGTAATTGGGAGACAAGGCTAATTCATAGGATAAAACAACAATTAGGTGGAAATGTCAAACCTTTAGGAAATTAAACAACAATTGGGTAAAATTTGTGCCAATCACTTGAAATGTAAATAGCGAGTTTGGAGGTTGAGCCCAATCATATAATAAAAACAACGGATGGGTGGCTATGCGGCCTTTGGAAAATAGTGTAGATGGATGACTAAACCCGATCTTGAAGAATAGAAGGGAAGATAGTAATGACACTCTATATAACGTGATAAAACCCTAAGCATGAGAGAAACTTCAGCAGGAAAATCAGGAAAATAATCATGAGATAAAGCGCTGAGATGTCGCACACTCGGGATTATGCTTTCAGTTTATCTCTCGATCTCTCTTTGTGATATACTATGTTTCTTGCCACTATCCCCGGTATAATAACTCCGAATGTTTCACACATATCATTTCAACTCTCTGTGATTAAAAGAATGATTTCTAAAATTCTTTCTAAACTCTTGAAATTCCATTTGATTATGTTCCTTATAACCTATTTATAGGCAAAGGTTTGATCAACGTGGAGAACATTTCTCCCTCTTTACATGGCGATGCAATTAAACTTAACATTTGTAAATTTGAGACCCACACAATCATCCACCATGGCATTATTGGAGACACAAATTCTTTTGATTAGAGACCTTCAAATAAGGAAAATAAGGTGGGGCTCTTTTGAGGGTTACGGATGTATAGAACCTTGTATCACGTAATTCTTGATAACGATAATACCTGCTTGCATTCAGAAACATGTTAATGCATAGTTTCCTACTATACTAAATATTTTATTTAAAAGTGGATATTGCCTTTTTACTTGTCAAAGAACTATTTGAACTGTGGAATGACAAAGTGTTAAA
The DNA here is from genome assembly GCA_016808115.1 of Tetrastigma voinierianum. Taxonomy (NCBI): domain Eukaryota; kingdom Viridiplantae; phylum Streptophyta; class Magnoliopsida; order Vitales; family Vitaceae; genus Tetrastigma; species Tetrastigma voinierianum. The sequence goes on along the minus strand of JAEQBH010002769.1, from coordinate 390,315 downwards.
TTTTAACAGGCAAGACTTATCGTATTCGGGTGCACAATGTTGGAGTACACAGTGCAATAGAATTATAATAGCTTAGATGTTCATGAATTGGAGTTTTGGACATATATAATTTATTTTAAAATAAATTATTAAAATAAATCGAAATCAAAATAATGTCAAAACTAGTGTGTCCTAACCACGTTGGTATACACATCAACAATACCGTCATCGGTGACATTGTAATTTTTTTTTAAGTTAATATCATAGTCACTGATCGCACCAATATCGTTTTGAAAACTAGGACACTCTTTTCTTCTCATCCATTTGCTCTTTCTTCCTTTCTCTCCTTCACTCCTCTCTGGCGACTATTAGGGTTGGTTTTGCTGTGTATTTTGAGATTCATCTTACCGGCTTCTCTCTTTTGAGCTTCAGTATATTGCATTCCTCTTCCATATCAGGTAACCTACTTAGACTTTGTTTTTTAGGGCTTTTTTGGTACCTCAACAGCAGTTACTCTATTCCACAACAACAAAATAACATTATGAACTGTAATAACATGTCTTAAGTTTTGCTACAAGGTCAAGAAACTGACTTTATCAATTTTTTTTAGAACCAAATTTGTAGAGCACTTGAACAGAGTTTTTGTTTGCATTTTTCCAGGAATGAGCTTTTGAGTTCATGATATTCTCAAAGATATTAATTGTGTAGTTTTTAAGTACATTATTATTATCTTCTTTGGAGGCCCAAATATTATTGAAGTGCTATATAGGTTTTCCACACAAGCAGTTTTGTGGGTTTACAATTTTAAGTATTAGTATAACAAAGTCCTTGAGATGAATTTTCATTTTTACTTTTTTCATCAAAAGATTTATTTTGATGCATTTACTAGCTAGGTTTCTATACATAGCCACTTAGAACTTGTTTATTACAACTGAGCCATTAGTTCTTAGAAAGTCGTTAGTTTTAATATTAATGAATCATCCCTGAAATAATTCATTTGAACTTGCAACAAAAATTTCTTAGGATCTTGCTGAGTAGATATGTTGGACAGTATTCTCCCATGAATTTTTATGGTTTTATGAAGCAGAGTTTCTTCTAATCAGTTTTGAATAGGCTGTTGAAAGCATGCTTCGGTATCACACTATATTCTCTTTTTGCTATTGATGTGAGGTTAGCTTCCCTTATTCACTGTGTTGATAAATTTGCAGTGGCTCATGCTGTGGAGCTCTAGAAGCTAATTGTGGATCACTCGTGTTCTCCGGTTTTGATCATTTTGTTTGTTTAGGCACATGCATGATCACTTTTAATTTCATAAGTGACATGATATTTTCAACTCTTCACTTCAGTTTGTCGTGATGATATCCTTTTCTGTAAATTCAGCTAGAAGATATTGCACCATCATATACTATAAACCCTGAAGAAATTCAAACACGATCTGACTGCTAATGTTAAAAGGTCAACAACTAGAATTGAACGATCATCAACTAACTGTTACCCTTTTTTGTGTGTGTGTCCTACATGACTTGAGTCAAGCCTCGAGGGCTAAGAGTGTACAAGAATGTCCAGAACTTGTTACTGTTTTTTCCTTGTGAGATACTCGTTGCTTTCATTAGGGATTTGATTTTTCCGAAGGTTTTCTTGATTTGCTTCGCTATTTTGTAATCCATTTGTAGATTTCAAATCCTTTATTTATGGAATCAAATATCTCTCTCTTCCTTAATGGTTTTTGTATAGACACAAGGGCTTATTTGGTTCATGGTGTTTGTAACTATTGGCATGCCACTTGGTGTGTTTGTTTTGTAAGATAACTTTGGTAATGATATTATCTTATGATTGACATTTTGTGTAGGAAAATAATGTGACTCCACTATTCCCATCGTACGTTTTTATAATGGAAAAACCAAAAGGATTGAAATAGATGTGAAATATGTTGGGAAAAACTGATTGATTGCACATATGATCAGTTGTTAGCTATGATATACTCAAGGACATGTATTGATAAAGAAAGGTTTAAATTAGTCATCGCTTGTAAGTATTCATTGAAAAACGAAAATAGGTTCCAACATTGTCTAATATGGGATAACAATAGTGTGTATCGAATGTTGAAATTGGTTAACACAGCTGGAATGGAGGAAATTGAATTGTATCTTCAACTAGTGCGTGTTAAGCCACAAGTGAATCAATCAGTTGGTACTTACAGAGATTTATTACTCGGAGGAAATTTTAATGTTGAGGAATTGGACTATGGGTGTGGGCCTAGTAGCGCTCTAGTTGCTGTAACTGATAGATGTGAAGTAAATTAGGATAATCAAGATTGTGAAGATGAAGTAGGTGATGAAGATGGTGACGATGAAAGTGATGGAGATGGAGATGTTGAAGCTGATGGACATGTTATCTCTTTCTTAACTATTAACCAACTTATGGAGAATGAGCAAGGGAGAAATCTATCTGTGAATGTGCCAAGTTGTGATGTCTCAAATAACCCAGATCTTATGGACCTTGATAGGAATTGTTAATTATTACTTAGCACCATTAGCTCAGTTTGAAAATGTGGAAAACTTTGGTAATGCTGTTTCAAGTGACTAGACTCCATGAGTGAACTATAATACTGTAAACTAAAGTGGAGAATTTGTAGTTGACCAGGTTTTTACTTCCAAAGCTTCTTTCCAAGATGCTGTTAAGTTGTACTCTATTAAAGCACACCAGCAGTATGTGGTTATTGCATCTTCAAAAAAATTGCTAGTGTTAAGATGTAAGAAGAAGGTGAGGGAGTGTCGATGTGCTCGTGCTATGGTTGTGAAAGATACATATTTCTTCGCAATCAATAAGTATAAAGATCCACATACTTGTATCAATCCTTGCTTGAATCGGGACTATCAATAATTAGACTCCAACTTTGTTGCTGATCATATTAAAGCGATGATTGGAGTAGATTCCTTTGTGTCGATGGTGCTATCCGGCAACCATTATGGAGAAATTTGGATATGAAATATCATGCAAAAAGGCATTGATTGGAAAACATAAAGCACTTACAATCTTATTCAAGGACTTCAATAAGTCATATGCAGAATTACCATGTTTCTTCATGGCATTGGAGTAGACAAATCTTGGATGTGTTGTAACTTGGAAAACATTTGATAGTCATATGCATAACATTGAGGTATTTCAACTCGTTTTCTGGGTGTTTCATCCATCTATTGAAGGATTCAATCATTGTTGGCCCATATTGAGTATTGATGGTACACATTTGTATGGGAAGTATAAAGGCACGTTAATGATTACTATGGGCTGTGATGGAAATAATCAGTTGTTTCCATTGGCATTTGCTATTACGGAATGAGAGAATATTGATAGCTAGGGATGGTTCTTGGCATGTATTAGAAATAAGGTAATTTAATGGATGAGACTTTGTGTTATATCGGCGGACATCCGAGGGAAATATGACAATGGCTTGATGTCTTAAATGCTTGGTTGGGCGAACCATATCCATATCATAGGATTTGCATGCGTCATCTTGCAAGCAACTTTATGAATCGATTCAAAGGTAAAACCTTAAAGAATTTGGTGTGTAGAGCAACTTTAGCATTTGAAGTTGGATAATTCAATAAGCATATGACACAATTGAGAGAATTAATTTAGAAGCACAACGATGGTTGGAGGCAATCCCTTTTAAGAAATGGGCACTTTCGCATGATGGAGGTCAAAGATATGGGATAATGACTACAAACATGTATGAGGTTTTCAATAGTGTTACACGAAGGGCTTCGAAGACTTCACAGATATCATTGCATTAGTTTCAATTGACCTTTTTTAGGCTCAATAGCTATTTTGTTATAAGAAAGGAACAAGGTTATAATAGATTGACATCAGATGAGCAGTATACTCCATATGTTGATCATTGGGGTCAGAGCACATGTGGTTAAAACTGGATCATTTGAGATTGTTCTTTGCGATCACAACCAGGGATGATTTCATGTTAATTCAAAGAGAGGTCGAACACATTGCCTCAACTTACATGACCATAAACGCACTTGTGATAAGACACTTATATATGGATTTCCTTGTAGTCATCTTATAGTAGCATATCAATTTTGCTCCATAGATTTTCGATCATTTGTTCAAGGCTACTACAATACTCAATTATACTATGATACATGGGCAGCCTTATTCCATTGCATTTTCGATGAATATGAATGGCTTCCTCATGATGGTCCAACCATTATGCGTGCGAAAAATTAATAAACGCGCATCAACGTGGACGTCTAAATCAACCCATTTACATGAAATGGACCTTAAATGAGAGACTCTTATTACGCATGTGGGTTGTGCAAACAACCTGGTCATGTCGTTGTTCTTATCAAAATAGAAACAGTTGATTGAAACATGTATGTTTTTTGTTGTTACATTGCCTTAATAATTGCATTGTTATGTATATACTAGTACTTGCTCATTTTTTAGTCATCGTTATTGATTGTTATATGTTACAGATATGGCATTCGGAGGGCCTTATGATGTAGATCTGTTAGATAAATATGTCTTAGATTTACAGGACAGGCATCGGTCTCATTTACTAGATACTACTCAGGTATGCATTTTTCGTCCCTCGTTGATTTATTGATATATTGATATATTTGAGCCGTTAGGTACTCATTTTAGTGGAATTGATTTATTGTTCTATTTGTAATTTGTAGCTTTCGTCGGTACTCACATGTCGACAATAGATGTTGAAATTCATGCTAGTGTGATAGATGGATCCTCATATTAGCGGTATGTGGTGATCGACTTTTTAGTACGTAAAGCGTTGAACCGTGACGTGATTGAAGCCTCATCGCATGAGAGTCTAGTTGAGAGATGGCGTCCTGAGACACACATTTCATTTACCGGTTGGGGAGATGACGGTCACATTACAGGATGTCTCCATCATACTAGGCCTTTAGATTCATGGATCACTAGTCACCAGAACACGTGACATCGATGTGTTGTTGCTATATCGAGGAAGTTCTTTAGGTGTGATCTATAATCGGCGGGCTTAAAGGTTGCTGTCTGCAATGCAGGTGTTTATCTCAGTTGTTATCGGCTCACCACTGGGGCCGCGGATGAGGTGACATTAGAGCCTGATGCACGTGTGGTTTCATCCTGTTGCTGGGATCCTTTCTGTTGCAAACAAGGAAAGTCTCGTGTTCACCTCTGTTTCCTCCCATTAGTATGAGATTTGAACGGCCCCTCTGCCCACAATTAGGGTAGATGCGGTTCAGCACCTTATACAGAGTTATGCGAAGCGAGCTACGATGGTGCTACTAGATGCGAGTTGTATAGGCATTGTTACATGTATGTTGCTATGTTATAAACATACATATATAAAGTGATAAGCTAAGATGTTGGTAATATTGAATGGTTTTTTAGACTACACGTGGGGCCACTTGATTTTGGGCGATTAGTAACACCTCCACGGAGTCCCTCACCGCACCACGTGATGACGATACGGTTGGGGTCTCACGATGGATTACCGGTGAGGCTTGAGGTACGGCGGAGCTCATTGTGAGTCGGTAATCCATTAGGGTTTCGTTGGAGAGAGTACCTTTATCATGGGTGCATAACCCATATGGTGTGCTTGCTTTATATCGAGACCAATTGGATACACAGACTCATGGTCAGGTAATTGAATATTAATATATATTATTTTAACTCATATTCACAATAACGATAATTTTAGTCATATTGACATTGAGGTAGTGTGGATATTTGTGGGTGTTATGGGAGCCATACATCGGAGAGTCGGTTTCCCATCTACTTGATATATGTCTTGTTCATCAGGAGATTTTACGGACGATGCAACCACTTATCTGCTTTAAGACTATAGAGTGGCATCGTCTGAAGCGGGAATCTTTGCGTCGGTTGGCCTTCATTAGGAATACCTGCAATGCTTGCTTGTTAGAGCAAGAGTTACATTTGGTTGACAGATGAGGGAGCCACAAGTACGATTGGGAGACATATCATGCACAATAGGTTTCCTTATGGGCTATGCGTGCAGAGAGGATCATCACATCACCTCCTTCGGTTGGTATTAAGGACTTCCATGATCAATATATGGAGTGGTATCGACGTATTACATGACGTTTGATCACACCACCACTCCATAGGGATCAAATGAGGCATCATAATACAACCACAACATCACACTTGTTGGTAAGTAAGCGTCTTTAAATTCTCAATTATTTTCCAAATTTTAATGCATAAATAAAAAATTTACTTTTGTTTGGTTTATTTTTTTAGATCTCTAAGATGGTAGACATCGCTAATATATTTCATGGGGATTCCTTAAGCTTGCCGTACGACATTCATCATATTGCTAAATCAGTTTTATGCCTGATTGGAGAGGACCATAGCATCGCTGCACAAAATAAGAAGGCATCTACGTTACATGGACCATCTATCAGACCTCTTGCGTCATCTACTGTAGTTAGGATGCAGTTAATCCGAGGTCGATGGGGAGAGAGATGTGGTGGGCGAGGTCGTGGTCGACCTGGTCGAGCTAGTGAGTGAGGTGGTCGTCGATCGGGTGGTCGTGTGATGCCTCAAAAGCCGAAGGTCCCGTTGACCAAGTGTAAACCTACAGAAATACTACCTTAGGTCATCGCTCACCTAAGCCTTGGTACCAAACAGGTACCAATTACTTATGGATACTGAGTTATTTGGCACCACCTCAGTACATCCTTTTTACTAGGATCCATTCATCCATATTTAAGTTGAAAATATGCGAATATTACACTTAAAACAGTCCGTAAGAGTTCGATCACGACTCTCTTACCATTATTACATACCCCACTATATTGACAATAGTCTAAAAAGAATTTAATTACAATTCTTTTATACAAAATAAATGCTAGAACTAGTTTATTCCAAGCACTTTCTACAAAAAGATTTATCAAGGCCACATGTCGGCCTTCTTCACAATCACGGTGTAACGCCCCGTCCCGAGAGGGTGTACGATATGTGTAACCGTAGGGTCGTATATGTGCACCAAGAACTTCCTTAATTATTTTGGTGTCATAATAGAATTTTTGAAAGTTGTTTTGAAGGGTGAAATTATAAAGTTTTCAAAGAATTGTGGCACTTTTGTAATTAAGGAAAGTAGAGGTGTGAAAGTACAAATTATGGAATTTCAAAAGGATACTAATAATAATAAATTGGTTTTAATGGGTTCAGGAAGTCAGAAAAATTCTCTATATCTCGGATGACCTAAAAACGACTATGCCATGAAATTCGCCTCGCTGAATTCAAGACCTGCAGTGTTTCGCTTCGAATTCCGAGACGTAATATTTTATGATTTTCTCGGGTGATAAGTCGCCATGGATCTTCGTGGACGAGATTTTTTATAAAAATCTCGAAGTCTGAAAAATGGCTTGATCTAAGTTCATTTACAATATAAAATGAATCAAAAGAAATAAATTTTTCGGGCAAACGACTGAATTATAAGAATAAACATTTATCCAAATAATAATAAGAATAATAATTAAAGAAAAAGATTAAAAAAATAAAAATAAAAGTCAAATGGGCAGGAGACGGACGTACAGAGCGTGAGGAGAGAGGTGAGAGCGATTTTTATTTTTATTTTTTCTTCTTTTCGTTTCTTTCTCGATGACTAAAATCGACCTAGATTTATCGAAAGGTATGCGTCAGTCTACGCGACGAGAGCTACATGTAGGTACCAAAAGCTAACATTTTGTCAAATCCCAAGAGGTAGGGAATTTTTCCTACTGAGTTATTTTTGCTTCAAATGCTATGTAATGGCTTGAAATTTTCTGTAGGCTATGAAATGTCATAAACTTCAGCTTCTAAAATTTTGGATTGAGTTTAGAATTTAGAATTTTCGAAACTGTGGTTCTACGCTCGGGGTTGAAATTTTGTGATTTTGTCTTGACATCCTAACATAAATTTCAAAATATTTTTAAGTGTTTTTAGACTCCTATGGAAAGTCCCTTGAGTCTAATTAATCCATATGCTCACAATAGTATTTGTGCCCATGCATAATTTCTCGAAAATTTAATTAGCACCACAAAATTGCTTGGTTGTGCTGACGTGTGTAGTCTAATACATCGAATAGCATGGGGTCATTTTGAAAAAGTTGCTAAAACATATAGTTTTTATGGGGCAGTTCATGTGTGGGGCATTTTGGTCAATTTCACCTCATATTATCAATGTCCTTATCGAATGGGACTAGCACGTAAAGTTTTTTTTAGAATCGAAGCTCGTTTCGATATAGTCGCTTTGAAAGCCCTTTGTATGTTTTATGGTTAAAACGTTGAACCGAGGGGCATTTTCGCATTTTTGTATGGATTGTAGGCGATTGGAGAACTGAATATAATCTAGAGTGTTTGATAAGAATTTAAAAGAAATTAGTCGAGAAAAAGGTGAGTACTAAAAATCAAGCTAAAATGAAAGTGTTTAAATTACAAGTTTGTAAAGTGCTTTGAAAATACAATGTAATGAGTAAAACATTTTTTTTTTACCTCCCACTTGTTATACTCAACATAAACTTTTGATTTCAGTACTTAAGAAACGCTTATTCGGTTTAGCAAAAATCCCTAGATGGCACAAATTCGCTTTCGTCGATAATCTCGGATTCAGTATGCATGTGGTTATGGGACATTATGACTAACTATATTGCCTGGTCGACAATTGGGGGTTAGGTATAGTATATATTTATATAGTGAGTCGCCCTCTGCACATTCGGGTTATATAGATAGTTAGCGCGCTGACATAGTACATGACGATGAGGTGTTGGTTCCAAGGTTCCATCACTGGGCATTTTTGTTATGAGGTTCCATTATGTTTATAGAGATCCCGCCGTGTTCACCGGACCATATTAGACGGGTAGTGTTCCGAGGTTCACCATGCATGCCGTGCTCCGAGGTTCCGCGGGCATCAAAATTTAGATATTTCGTAAATGGGCCAAAAGGGGTTGGTACTCTTGATTTACAAGATAGCACTTTATATTAACCATTGGAAACAATTTTCAGCAGCAGAATATTTTCTTTAAATGGTTTTCATTCCAAAAACTCGCTTTCATACTGGGGCATACAACCATTTATGTAATGATTTTCATATTGGAAAGCATACAAGCAGACAAAGAATATTTAGAACTTATAGTACTCCTAATTCAGCCTGCTTGCCTCATAGTTTTCGTTTTTAAATAATTTTTCAAAGTGTGTGTCAAGTCGAAGACCTTTCCAGATCTCTACCTCCTAGACGCCGTGGTTGTATATATATAAGATAAGGTAAAGTAAACGTAGTAAAAGTAAAATGTGACATTTTGTATATGTAAATATCTTTTGTAAAATATGCATGCATGGTTTTGAGAAAAACAGGTTGCGATGAAATTGTTTGATCGATTGTATCTTATATTTGATGAGGACCGCAGGTCCTTTAGCGGTTGTGAATGATTTTGGAAAATATTGGGAGTGTATTTTTTATACAGGTGATTTTGTATTTCAGGCTTGACCACCGTGCAGCCGTTATGTTGTCGGATTTTCGTTAAATCTAAAGGTGTGATTTTTAAGTACAAAATTTTATAACCCACGTTTTCCAAAGACGCTTCACGCTTTAACCCGCTTTAGCTTCATGGTAATTTGTCAATGAGCGAGCTTGACTGGAGGTTACTATGGAGTCACGGGCATATTCCCGTCATCAGAAGGGGGTCCGTCACACGACTGCCCGGTGCGTCGTCCAAAGAATGTACACCCTGCACCTAAAATGTTGTCCAATAAAGGGTGAGCCATGCCCAGTAGAGAATACCTCCTACAAAGGCTACTCCCCACCTAAGTGCACATGCAATGCTCACTTAACATTTCAACTCAACATTCCAATAAAGAACATGTCAATTCTAAATGGAATCCTACATGTCATGCCATGAAATGAGATGCGACTCAATCATGTACCATGCCCCGAGTCCTTACCGACTCCCATCACATCCGGGTCCTTACCGACTCCATCACATAATGCCTAAGCCCATTGTTTTCCTTTTTCTATATAGACTAAAGACCCCTCAAATTAACATAGTTACAAGAGCCTTACACCTCTCTTGCATCCATGTCACTTTGGATAAGTTTTCTTGATAAAATAATCTTCTTAATATTCATGATTTAAAAATAAGGGTCAAGTCTATGACACGGCAAGTGCACAGGTCATACAAGTAGCAAAATCTGAATGTAAGTCCGTATCATTCGTAGATTGGCAAACGAATTAAAGATCAACTACCCTAACCGTTAAAATTCCATACTATTTGGACTAATAACTCATAGTGAAAGTTTTATCTAAACAACAAAAATTAAAGATCCTATACTATTGAATATTATCAAACTAAACTAAACAAAAGTAAATGAATAAAAATAAATTGTATCTATAAGAATGGATTGAATTCAGCCTGCGGAGAAGTGAAAACTCTGCTGAAAATACAATGAAACACTTCAATTCCAAAGACTAAAGTACATTGCTCGCTCTATATATGGATATGGTTTTTGTCCAAGATTTTCAATTGTTGGAATTGGATTTCTCCATATCGGTTAGATATCCTTGCTTCTCTCGGAAGACAAGATCAAACCAATTTACCAGATTCCAAAGTTCTCTTGCAAGATCTCGGCATTTTTCTCTCAATATCATACCCATTTCTTGTTGATACGACCTTTGCTTTTCCTTCTCAGATTTTCGCAAAGCTTTACCATTTCTTAATCGGGTGGCTCAACCTCCAGATCTATGGATTCGCCCCTTTCCCTTGATTAGATCTAAGCTAACACTGGGTTAGGAACTTACTTTTGGATTAAGGTGAACTCTCTGATTATTTATATTGTTAAATACACCCCTCCAACTTCAATTATGAGCGAATGGGGGATTTATCAAAATGAACTCTTAGAGCTCAGCAGTTCGTCAATGGTAGTCTATCATACCAAGAAAAGAATGCTCTTAGCTCTCAGGAATCTCTGTTTCTGTGTCACGCAGAGGGCATCCTAGATATCAGAGCAAGATACACTTCAATCGGCATTCCTATGAATACTATCGGGAACTTATCAATCCAAAACGACACCACTAAGTAAACCGAACCCAAAGTAAGTCCATATTTGTGCAGAAAGATCAGAATTAAATGTAAATCAAATCCAGCAGAGCTGCGCTTCGATTACTGCATTGCGAATTAAGAAATGGAGTATCGATCACTTACAACCACTCAGAATTGCAATAAACCGAGAAGAAACGAATTCCGTAAATTGGCCTAGATTTCATATGCGTAATACCAAGAAAATAACAAATAAAATCCAAATTTACTCATCTCTCGCACAGTCATAGATTCAAATCCGTAAAAGAAATTAAAAAAAAAGAAATAAAACTACTCTAAATCCATACATTGAGTTCCTCTCCTTTCCTTTTTTTCCGGGTAGTAAAGACGGCTACTTTTACTATTCTAATGTCGTCATTTATAATTAAGAAAAGAATTTAGCGACCCCTAAAAAGCTCCAGTGAATTTCCAAAGAAAAAAGCTCCAAATTAATGGCTTTTGGCGTCACGACTCAAGTTGATGTCGCTGACATGGATTTCTTTGCTTGCTGCGGATCGCCGCGACCTCATTGTCTCTCAATGCAACTAGCTTGCAACTACTTTGATCAATGGTCGTGACATTGTTTGTAGTCGCGACCTCATTTGCTCAGTGTTTCTTCAGTGTTGATGTCGCGAGCTCAGTTACATGTCGCGACTTCAATTGGAGCCTTTCATTAAAAACTAGTTGCAACTTCTTTTACTTGCAAAGACCTCTCTTGTGGCTTTCATTGACGGATCCACGTCGTGACATCATAGTGATGTCGCGACATGGATTTCTTCTTTCGGATATTTCCTTTAGTCCCGACCATATTTTCACGTAATCTCTTTCTCTTCAAGCTCGACTTCACTTGTTTAGACTTCTATTTCTTCCTCAAAGATGAATTTGGTATTGTGACTTGAAATGATCGACAACTAAGCTTCATATCGCTATCTGATTTTCGCCATTTACTTCAATTCGCTTTGTGTCGGTCTCTTTTGGTTTATGCTGAAATTTTAGCTTTTGCTGTATTTTCCTGCAAAATGAAATTTGAGTAAATTATCCAAATTTCTGCAAACAAATCAACATTTATCTCGTGAATATACTCAGAAAATGGATTAAAATCAACGAGCTTGAACTCATCAAATTCCCCCAAACTTAATATTTTGCTTGTCATCAAACAAAGAAAAGAAAGAATTGTTTGTCCTCAAACAAATAAGCTCAAAATTTTTAAGGACATTTTTCTCGATCTATATCACAAATTTTCTATTCCACCTTTTAATCTGGAAATAAGGGATACCAGCATCAATTTAAATTTCAATTTCGATTCAAGAATAAGAAATGGTACACTTCTATCACAAATTTCTTTGTGAAATAATGTATTTAAACAGTTTATTCAACAAGTCTTGTTCTCGTGGTGTGTGTGTGCGTGTCTTCAAATCCTTTTCATCTTCATGTTGAATTTAGTTAATCTTCGAGTTTTCGACTGCTTGTCAAAGTCCCATAGGCTTGTTTTTCATATTGATCTCACTAATGTGGTAAATTCAACCTTCAAGATCAATCAGTCTTTCAGCTTGTAATGTCGGGCTTAGGTAATCAGGGTAGATAAATGGGAAGAATTTAAGTTGCAAATCACCCGCCTACATTTTCCGTGCTTGTTGCCTTCCACTTTTACTCTTTTTCTTCTTTGTACTTGTTAATTCTCCACAATCTTAGCCTGATTCATCTTTGTGAATTCTTTTTATGGAATTTCAATTTCCATATGCACTTTATTCGTGCAAGTCTTGTTCCTCGAACTCTTTTGGGCTTTTGTTTTCTAAGGTCGGGAATAGTGCAATGTTTTGTCTTCTTAAGCTTTCTATTACTCTTAGAGAACTTTGGGCTAGCAACTCCCATACCAGTTGGTATTAGGGTACTAGGTGTTAAAACATCCCTACGAGCTTAATTATTCAAGGGAAATAGGCCACAAGACAAAACTTATTCCCTTTTTCAAAAATTTCTGCATCTTTACTTCTTCACCTCCTTCATTGTAACATTTGGAATTATTTCTCCCCCAAACTTGTTTCTTTCTTTATAGTAGACTTTTTCTGTACTGGAAACTGGATAAATTGGGCTCTTTGCTGCAGGATTATTGCAAGGAAGGGAATTTAGGTTTCACTTTCGTCGTTATCAAGAAATATATTTATTTGGCTCAAATCAAGGAACTGAGAATGCTTTAAAGATATATTGAGGGTAGGCTTAAAGCTCAAACTGCCAAGGATGGCCTCTATCACTTTTTGTTGGCTGTTTTCACCTAAGATTTCGCCAATCAATAATCCAACAAGTTATAGGACCATGGACTCTCAATCTTGAATTCCTGTAAGATGTTCCTAATCCCTCTCAAAGTTTCATAAGTTTTGTCGACTCCAAGTGTATTATTTCTTCAAGACTTGTACTTATTTACTGCCTACTTACATTATTTCAACCAAGTACTCTGTTCCATCAAGAATAACCATTTTCCAATTTTGCAATCTATAATCGAATTTAAACAATGCAAGCCGCAACTCCTCAATTCGGGCTTTTAATAATTCACGCCTTATTCTTCCCAAATTTTGTCTTTGGAAAGAAATGTAATTGTTTATTTGATCCTTGCACAGTCAAGGTATTTATTCTTTTCATGCTGAGCAGAAAATGACACAAAAACAAAATTTATTATATCAATTCGTGAACTCAAAAACAATTAATTTGTAGGTCAACAAGGATTTTATTCAAATATCAAAACATTTCGATATTGTACAACCTGCTTTCCTACAACTATGACTATAACTAAATTAGAGAAAAACTCTCTATTTCTTGATCTAAAAATCTATATCTTCCCTCCGAAGGTTGTAGCTTCTGCCTCATTTGGTTCACTGCACTCGAGCTTGCCCAAGAGTGATTCGCCATACAATGCTTGTTCAACAAATTGGCGCCCTTCCTTCCTTTTTCTTTGGAGCTTCTCGGGTTGATGGGTTATAATTAACCCTTCTTCCAATTCCCTTCCCATCAACCACTCTCTTGATTACACAGCGTTTTATGGAATAGTGAATGGAATTGGTTTGTTTTCCGACTCCATTCATTCCATAAGCTCTGTGTTTGCTGCTAGGAACTTTTCTTTTTCTCTCAGTCTCCCTTCTCTTCATTCTTTTTTTTTGTTTATTTTTCCTTTGTTCTCCCATCCTTTTATAGTGATATTGCGTCTCTTGGGAACTACAAGGCCATTTATTCGGTTTTTAAAATTCAAGAATGAATTGAACGAGGCTTTCGACCATGCTTCTTGCTATTTCCAAATGCAGGTTTTGGGAATTTGGTGGAGAATATTGATCGTTTTTCTTGGAGTTATTAAATTCCCTTAAATTATTCTCTTTGAAACTGAGCAGACCAAACTAATTCGTTTAATCATGACATTGATTTCTGTATCTGCATTAATAACTATTTATTTCAAAGATTCTGAATGAGTGATGCGTAATCAAAGGTCATTACTTTCTGAATCAGACCTTGAAATCGAGGGATCAAGCCGTCTAATTTATTTACCGCCCTAGATTTTTTTAGCTTTTTAATTGATGATTTTAGTTTTAAGGAATCCTACTTTTATTTAGTTTTGGACTTTTCTGGTCGCAACTTCAGGATTTTTGGTTGCAACCTGAAATGTGGTCACGACAAGGAATTTGATGTCACAACTTGCTCTTTTCTTTCCTTTCTTTGTTTAAGTTGTGACCTCAGTTTCACTATTTCAACTTTCTTTTCTGTTTTATTGTCTCCAGATCCACCATTATTGGTTGCAACTTTTTGGATTAGTGTTGCGACTAGAAAATTTTAGGTCTTCCTAAACAATCAAATTCACAGCAATTTCAATTTATTCAAATCCAATCAAGACAACTGCAACTCAATTCATCTTCATCATGAAAATATTCAACAAAATCATTCACTATGCATCATATCTAAAATTTAAGCACCAAACAACATAAAGTTCCCCAAACTTTCAATCCATGCCATATCAGAGACAAATTTAAACAAATCAAGAAGAGGTACCTTTTTTTGTCTCTAAGTGCCGATTGAAGTTGATTATGATACCCCTCCTTTCGCTTCATCTTTTATCATTGTCCCGCAAAACTAACAAAATATTTACCTTACTCTTCAATCAAATATGAATCAAATTACACAAAGCTATTAGAAATTTAAACACAAAATTTATAAACTATAACAAGAAAAAAAAACTTAAAACAAACTGATGTGGATTGCCTTCCACAAAGCTGCTCAATTTTAAGTCTTTAGCTGGACTTTCTGCTGCCCTTTTTCTGTTTTTCAATTTTTCTCATTCAGAACTAAGGGTTGATCTTCCAATTGCTTTCTCCCAATGTAGTGCTTTTGTAGCGATCCCTGAGCCCGGCCTGACTGGGTTGGCGGATCCGAACCGATACCCCGGGGACGCTTGTTTAATTATGTTATCAAATCCCTTTAGTTATCGTTTTATTAAATTTTAGTTTTCTTTGCAAGTGTCACACCTAACTTCTCACTAGACCCGATTGGCGATCCAAGATTTGAGTTCGCTGTTCCGACATTTTCAATTATCTTATCAAACATTTTGGCTTGTGTTATTCATTTTAGATTTTGTAATTACGCGGAAGCATTTCATTTTGGGCAAGCCCATAAACATTTACACATTCAAAAGACTCACAACACTTATTTAGCAACATGCATTTTACAAAATACTGATTTAGGAGTTCAAACTGCTATGCGCTGTTAATGTTCAAATAAATGGAGTAATGCATATGACTTTGGCACACTAATTCCTTCTCTATGAATCCGAAGCCTCGATCTCGGGGTCTTGCTTCAATGTCTATCACTCAAGACTGCGCATTGATAAAAACAATACGCTAAGCATTTTCATGCTTAGTGGTTCTAAGGCGCCCGTATTCCATTTTGCCCATATAAATCATGCATTTATCAAAAATAATGCCTTTATACAATATCCGTGGTAATGCAAAGATACTTATACAAATACACTTTTCACGCATTATTTCGCCGGTTTGTGATTTCGGCATATGGCTATAGAATTGGCCATCCACCTACGCATCTCGGGGCCTGCGAATCCCGTCCCGCTTGTCATTCAAAGAGCAATGTGGTTTCACACGCAATATAACCATTTCACATATGGCTACAAAAGTCGACATTCACGACAGATTCACTGGGGGAACTCGGCCCCGCTTGTCATTCAAGAGCAATGTGGTTTCTACATTTACCCCTCGTTAACATGATGAATCTGGGCTTGGTGAATCCCCGTCATGTTGGTCATTCAATAATACGCAAATCACCTTACTTTTATGCAAGAAATTCAATTTATAGTTCAAATATCGCACACATGCATATTTGACAAATGATTTAATAACAATGATTCTAAATCAATATATATGTATATTTCACAAATAGAGAACTAAGAACAAGATAGAAAAACTGAATAAAGAAATACCAGAGAACACAAACCACCATCACCTTGGGCTTTTCTCAATATCAATCCTAGGTCGTTATCGCCTTCACCGCACCTGGGCTAAATACAATTTATTCACTCTTAGTGTTGCCACCTAATCATACTAAACGACATCATTGTTCTGGCGGTGAGGCACGGTACGCTTTTTTGTCGTAGTTCCAATCTTATTTGAACCTCCTAATCATTTAATAAGGTTCTAAACTATCTGAAAATAATCTAAATGGAATTGTACAAAACACAAGATTCGGGCATTTTTGCCCACTCCGTACCGGCAGCCACCCTCGATCTGCACTTCCCCTCAAAGATAAAGCTGCATCTTCACACTGCACTGCACAGTTAGTCTTCGGTGTGTACTGTACACCCCTGCATCGCACCTGAACAATCTTTCCAAAATTTGCCGATTATTATTGCCACTTTGATACCAATTAACTTCATACAACTTCTATAATCCATAACACTGGGCGAAATCAATATGGAAACATCCAAAACAACTCCAAAATACTGTATTGGTGGTTTGAACTCATACCACTAAAACCCTAGGTGAAAATCCAAGAACTCTATGAATTTAACCAAAGGTTTACCAATTCTTTCATAAACCAATTTGATGATTCCATGTTTATTTTCCACCAATTGGGGTTTTACTTCATAACTCCCAACAATTCAAGGGGTTTATGACCTTTCCATAAACTCAGACCAAAGGAGCAACTAATTCCATACCAAAACCTAAGAATCCAAATACCCATGATTCCCAAGGCAAAAACATACCGAATTTTGATCTCTTCTTCCTCTTCCTTCTTCTTCCTCTTCTTCTCTCCTTTCTTGCTCTCTTCTCCTACTAAGCCGCTTAGGCATTTGAGACCAAAATGTGAATTTTGGTTTTATCTCTCTCTTTTATAGTCCCATTCTTCACTTAATTTCAAAGAGGTACTTGATCACTTAAATATTGCAAATCAACTTATTTTATTTCTATTATGGCCCATCTCTACTCCCTTTATGATTTTTATATCCCTTATGGCAATTTCAATTTTATCCTTGTTCTAGTGCCCAAATTTCCGGGTTCACTAAATTTACATTTCACAATTTGTCAATTTATCAATTTTCCTTAAAACCTAAGCTGGTTCAATTCATACCTTAATATGTAATAAAAATTCATTATAAAATTTGTGGTATTTTGGGGCGTGCGCCTTAATCTCTAACCATTAACTTTGAACTCCTCATGATTGCTGGTTCTGGCACACTGCTCCCAAACTGTGTGCTTTGATACCACCGTATATGGTCTACTCCATTTGATTTAAGCTTCCGAAAGAGTCTTAGTCCGAGTTGAATAAATGTGACTCATCTCCCGTCTTGAATTCCCTCCTCAAAATTCGCTGACATGCATTTTTTTGTTTTATCCTTTGTAGGCTCGCACTATCATATAGGCTTTATTCCTCAACTCTTCCAATTCATTTAACTCGAGTAGCCTCTCTTCTTGTTGAGCCTTTGAAATCAAAATTTAGCTTCACGCCCACATAGCTTTATATTCTAGCTCAAGAGGTAGATTTATTGTTTTCCAAAGACAAGTCTCGTATGGGACATTCCAATGGGAGTTTTAAAAGCAGTCCTCACAGCCTCAAAGTGCATCATCGAGCTCAGAGACCAATCCCAGGCCGAACTTACATTTTTCAAGAATTTTCTTTATCTCCCGTTGGAAATTTCACCATTCCATTTGTTCGAGGGTGATGTCAAGCTCATAATGTGCTCTGACCAGATCTCATGAGTTTCAAACACTGATTGAAAATGGCTCTCCATCACCGATTATAGTCTCCGTGTCCCAAATCACGAGAATATTTTCAGAAAATCCCATACAACCTGTATTGCATCATTCTTTGGACAATGGGCCAAGCCAACCTATTTTTGATACATAATCCACAAATAGGAGTATGTATAAGTAAATGAAAACTGAAAAGGCCCTACAAACCATTCCCCATACATCAAACAATTGTACCACTGCAGGACTTACAGGCATCTCATGCCTTTGGCCGATATTTCCTATTCTTTGCATCGACTACATAATCTCACTCCATTCAAAATACTTCTAAAATAGTAGGCCAAGAAAATCCCTGACCGGAGAATTTGTGGGCTGTTTTATCTCCTGTAAAATGTCCTCCATATGGTGATGCATGACATTCTTTAAAATCTTGCTTTTCTACCTTCTCTCGGGCACATCTCCTTTATAATCAAATCAACTCCTTTAAATAATAATAGTCATCCCGTAGTACTGGCCGGCTACCAGCTTTTTTACGGTAGTCGAATTTCTGGTGGCATAATTCCACAAGCTAAGAAGTTCACACATCAAAGATACCAAGGTGTTTGAGGATAGCCGAATAACTGCTCATCTGAAAATTTTCTGTTATTTCTCTTTCTTCTTCTTGTACAAGAGGTTTTCACTCTTGGACAAGCGATCAGTTCATCATATTGTCACAACCCTTCAGTTTTTATTTCAACCAAATTCTTGCAATAATAGTACTCCACCCGATCAGTCTTGGCTTTGCTTTTCTTTGCCATTAGATATTTAATTGCCGCATGATCGCGTGTATAATAACATGGGACCCCTTAATGTATGGCCTAAAATTTTCACATGCAAATACTACAAGCCAAAGATCTCCTTTTCGAGGAGCAATTTTCCCGAGCTTCACAAAGGTTTGCCGGCATAGTATATGGCCTTGAACACTTTTTCATCTTTCGTCCCAATACAACTTACGTAAAATCAATCGCATCACACATGATTTCAAATTCTTTGTTCCAATCAGTTTTTCCATGATGGAGCTTCAACTAGTATGAATTTGATTTCTCTCAAAGCATTCCCGCGTGATTCATCAACATAGAACTTAAGATATTTTTCCAAAGAATCTCGCATGTTGGTCTAGCAATTTTTGAGAAGTCTCGATAAATCTTCAGAAAAATCCAAGATGCCCTAAGAAACTTCTAATTCCCTTGATCAGAGTGGGTGGCATCAAATTTCTTATAATTGAAACTTCTTTGTTTGGTCTACTCAAGCCCTCACGCAAATCACGTGCCCCAAGACAATTCCTTCAGAATCCATAAAAATGGCATTTTGCCTACCCGTGAGCTAGATTCTTGTCCTTGCAGACCTTTGAAGTACTGGCCCCTAAGTTAAGTGTGCAATCGTTCAAACCGGATCCATACACCGAAATCATCCATGAAGATCTCCATAAATTCCTTCGCAAATCGAAAATATAGACATCACGCATCTTGAAGGTACCGTGGAGCATTACACAAACCAAATGGCATTCTCCTAAAAGCAAAGTACCAAATGGGCATGTAAAAGTGGTTTTCTCCCGATCCTTTGGGTAATAGCAATTTGGTTATATCCGTAGTATCCATCAAGAAAAAACAAAGGAGGGAACTCAAACCTATCCAAAGATCTCGATCAATGAAAGCAGGGAAAATGATCCTTTCTCGGGTTGCAAAGATTCAATTTTTTTTGTAGTCAATACACACTTCCATCCTCACACAGCTCAGAGGGAATCAATTCATCTTTTTCACATTTCGATCACAAAGAATCCTCCTTCGGAACCACATGCACCTGGCTTACCCAAGAACTATCTAATATAGCATATATAAAAACCCGTGATTTAACCATTTCAACTTCTTCGACAACTTTTTTCATCAAATGGGTTCAAATTTCTCCTTGATGCTCAATAGAAGCGGTATCATCATTCGTAAATATTTTGCATGCAAATAGAAAAACATATCTTTTCAGACTTCAATCGAATTCGGGCAATTGCTTCCTGTATTTTCCGCACTTCAAAGAACTGCTCTTCACATCAATGCAAATGATATGATAACCCGGTTCTCTTTCTCGGTTCTAAAACTCATATCTCAAATGATCGGCAATTCTTTCAAGGTTAACCCTTTCTCGCACTAGTTTCGCTTCGCACTTGTCAAGCTTTCGGGTCAGCATACTTCATCTTGACCGGCTTACTTATGCTCGAGACCGTTTCTTTGTTAAACAAATTTGAAGGCAGTATTTCATAATCATGAATCTCAAGATACTGAAATTCATCTCAATTTCATTGATAGAATGTTGAAGGATACAATCAGAATTCAATTCAACATTGAGAAGGCTATTGTTTCCTATAGCCATACAGCTTTCTGCATCTACATCAGGATGTTCCAAACTCCTATTAATATTAAAGTGCACTCCGCATCATTTCCCAATTCTTAAGGTCAATTCACCTTTCGCATCTATCGTTATGTTTCAAGTTGCTAAGAAAGGTCTTCCTAGCAGCAAAGGAACTTGGGTATCTTCCTCCATTTTCATGATAACAAAATCCACTGGGAAGATGAATTTCCCAACCTTGACAAGTACATCTTCAAGAATGCCTTCTGGTTGTGCCATTGATCTATTAGCCATTTGCAATGTAATTGCCATATTTAAGTTCCCAAACTAAGTCCCATCGAACCGATAGAGTAAGATCAAATTTATACTAATAATAATCACATGTAGCTAACTCATATTTCCCTATGGAGTAGGGAATGGTGAAACTGTCAGGGTCCTTCATTTTTGCTTGGAGCTTTTGCTGGATAACTGCACTGCAGGTAGCAGTCAAGTTCACTATTCCCTCCTCAGCTATCTTCCTTTTCTTGCTCAGTATCTCCTTTAGAAATTTTGCATAAATAGGCATTTGGTTGATCACCTCGGCAATTTTGGAGGTTGATTTATTTTCTTGAAAATGTCCAAGAATTTAGAAAACTGCTCTTCTTCTTGCCTTCGTCTCTCAGGAAATGGCACCGCGTGTATGTCGGTACTCCTTCCTTCTTTTCGCTCAATACTCCGGGCCGCTCAACTGCGGTGCTCTTCTCTCCTTCCTTCCGCCTTCTTGTTCCGCCTCGCCCTTTCTTCCTCTTTCCTTCCTGTTGCTCAAATCCTTTCCACTTCTTAACCGAATTCGCTACGCAGCTCTCTGGATTCTTTTCGAAAGTGTCACTAAAGGGAATGTACCTTGTTCGATTTGGCACATGAAATAGCCTCTACTTGTGTCTCCAAGTTTTTCAACGAGGCACTTGTATTCTTTTGAAACACTTGAGTATCGACTTGAAAGCTCTAAGTCGACGCTCTGCTCATGGAATTGTAATAGCCTCGTTGTCTCCTCATGAACCGGGGCAAAGATTTGTTCTTCAAAATGGTCGAGTCCCCTCCTTTCGACCCCGATACTCATTTCTGCCTTCACCCCTGATGCCGGCTGAACCTCAGGTTGCCAGATATCCTAAGTGGAGGATTCTCATCCCACGCCTCGCCTGTAATGCCCTCCACCATATGGAAATTTCAGCGTTCCTCTACCGACTGTAATGTAAGGAAGTTAGATTTACTGAAACAGAATTTCTTAACGAACAATGCACTTTAATCTCCTCAGCGACCATAGTCCTTCTTTCCTCTGGTACACATCACTTTCTTCATGTTTTCCTTCCAACGCTCCTATTTCATGAGCAAAGGGAAATTTTTCTCTCCTGCTTGTCCATCCTATGCATTATGGCATCTAACTTGCCTCTATGGCTATCATTTTGCTAAGCCCATGACCCCCTTTTCCTCTCTGCTATTACCCTGAAAAACTCAGGTGGAGTTTTCATATTGCATTCGGGCCAGTCTTCATCAAATCTCGAGCTCTTCTGTTCTTTCGCTGAAATGTTCACAGTTACGAAGCACGATAATTTAGAGGTATTTATTTGGGTTATACGATACACTATATCATCCGGGTTTTTAAATCAATTCCATGCATAGGGCACCTCTTCTAAACCTCTTGAATCTCCTCCTAGGCTACATATAGGCTCACTTTCCCGTTGAACATCGTTATCTCTCCTTCTCTCCTCGAGGTGAGAGGACGGGGGAAAAGAATCATTCAAGTATGTTTCTACTCGCCTCTTCCCAAGTATCAATCGAACTATATGGTGCAATGATTCATACCATGTGGTCGCTATATCTCTTAAAGAAAATGGGAAGAGATGCAACTTTATCACCTCTCCTGCCTCACACTATCTACCACCGTATTCGCGATCTGAGAAATCTACCCAAAGCTCGTTGGTCTTCGTGGGTGACTACTGAACTCATGTCAGCGCACCATTGTAACTAAGGTTGGCTTTAGTTCAAGTTATTTGCATCCACAAAGAGGGCCGGTCCGATCACACATTCTTCCGAATACAGCCCTAGAAATCCTCCATTGTGTCAGTAATGGGAGGTCTTCTCCGCCGATATCCGTTCCTCCGCCCGGGTCATGTCTCTCATCTAGCTATAGTCATAGTTTTTCGCTTCTTTTTTGTCTTTCTTAAGCTTTTGAGTGTTCTTTTCCACTTAGTGTCTCAGCTGAATCGTAGTCATAACTCGTTTCCTACGATTAAAGGATTTCTGAAATATAAACATACTGATTAATAGAATTAGTCAAACTAAAAATATTTTCAACTGGCTTGTTAAAGATCGTTGGTGTAGCCACGCTTGAAAAACTAATTTTGTTATTTTCTTTTATAAATGTCCAAATTAGCATTTCTTTGCTAGAATATTGATCTATTAATTCTTTCCAACTCGGCAACTAGCATTCATAAAAACTTGTTACCTTTTCATATTAAGATTAAAGACCAACAAATTAACATAGTTACAAGAGCCTTACACCTCTTGCATCCATGTCACTTTGACAAGTTTGCTTGATAAAATAATCTTCTTAATATTCATGATTTAAAATAAGTGGTCAAGTCTATGACACTTCTTGGCAAAATGTAAAGCCATACAAGTAGTAAAATTCAATGTAGCCCAAAAATATCATTCCCATGTGATTAAGTATAAATTAAAGATCAACTACCCCAACTACTAAATCTTCCATACTATTTGGACTAATAACTCATAGTGAAAGTTTATCTAAACAACAAAAATTAAAGATCCATATATCATTGAAGATATCAAACCAAACTAAACAAAAGTAAATGAATAAAATAAATTGTATCAATAAGAATGGATTGAATCAGCTTCTCAGAGGTAGTTTAAAACTCCATCGTGAAATACAATGAAACAATGACTGAAGACTAAAGTACATTGCCTGCTCTATATATGGATTTGATTTTGTCCAAGATTTTTCTGAATTAATGAATTGGATTTTTCTATATCTCACTCTGTTAGATATCCTTGCTTCTCTCTCGGCACACAAGATCAAACCAAATACCAGATTCCAAATTCTCAAGATCTCGGGGTATTTTTCTCTGTAATACTGATACCCATTTCTTTAAGTTGACAAGAGACCTTCTTATATTTTTCCTTTCTGTGATTTTCTTTAAAGTTTCTACCACTTAATCGGGTGGCTCAACCTCCTGACTATGTATCGCCTTCCCTGATTAGATCTAAGCTAGCACTTAAGAAACTACCTTAGATTAAGGTGAACTTTCCGATTATTTATATTGTTAAATACACCTCCAACTCAATTAAGAGCTTAATGGTGGATTTATCAAATGAACTCGTAGTCAGAATTGCCTAATATAGTTTATCACACTTTGAAGAATGCTCACTTCGTAGAATCTCCGTCTGCACACACTAAGAGGGGATCCTTCTTAGATACTGAAAGGTAAGATACATTCCCTCAACTGCATTCACATTAATATTGGAACTATCAATCTAAACCACACTAATTAAGTAAAACTGCACGCAAAGTAGTTCTCCATATTTGTGCAGAAAGATCTGTAACTAAATGTGTAAATCAATCCAACAGAAGTGGCGCCTGGTTACCACAAATTAAGAAATGGAGTACCACCACGCATAACCACCACTGTAATAAACTCCAGAAGAAACGAATCTCCAAGAATTTGTCTAGATTTCATAAATTTTCAGGTAGTAATACCAAGAAAATAAATGTAAATAAAATCCACTCTACTCGCTCGCATAGCCGCATATCTTCAAACTTAAAAGAAATAAAAAAAAAAAGAAATAAAAATCTACTCTAAACTATACACTGAGTTCCTCTCATTTCCCCTTTTTTCTAGGTAGTGAAGACGGAAGCTACTTTACTATTCTAATGCTGTCTATTTATACTGTAAAAAGAATTTGGGCCGAATCCCCAAAAAGCTCCAGGTGAATTTCCAAAGAAAAAGCCCCAACCATCAGTCATGTCGCCACCTCAAGTTGATGTCGACATGGATTTCTCGCGTTTGCCTCCGTGATCGCAGTGACCTCATTGTCTCTGCTGCAACCAGTTTTCTTGCAACTACTTTGATTATTGGTCGCGACATCATTTGTAGTCGTGACCTCATTTGCTCAATGTTTCTTCAGTGTTGATGTCGTGACCTCAGTTACATGTCACGACTTCAATTGGAGCCTTTCATTAAAAACTAGTTGCAAATTCTTTTACTTGCAAAGACCTCTCTTGTGGCTTTCATTGACGGATCCACGTCGCGACATCGGAGTGATTTCGTGACATCAGAGTGGTGTCGCGACATGGATTTCTTCTTTTGGATATTTCCTTTAGTCCCGACCACATTTCCTTTGTCGCAACTTCTTTCTTCAAGTCACGACTTCACTTGTTTAGGACTTCTATTTCTTCCTCAAAGCTGAATTTGGTGATGTTGTGACTTGGAAATGACTGACAACTAAGCTTCCTGCGACTCCGATTTTCAGTTGCGACTTCAATTATGTTTGTAAGCTGGTCTCTTCTGGTTTCTGTTGAAATTTTAGCTTTTGCTGTATTTTCCTACAAAATGAAATTTGAGTAAATTATCCAAATTTCTGCAAACAAATCAACATTTATCTCGTAATATACTCAAAAAAATGGATTAAAAATCTAATGAGTTTTTGAACTCATCACCCATGCATGATAAACCATCATTTTTGATGACATCCAATGATCATTTTCAAAACAAATTTATTTGTTTTCGAACGAAAATCTCTTTGGAAGATACACCTCAATGATCATTTTATATTCAAAGCCATATGCCTTTTTGTGGGTAGCAAATTTTTGGTGTCATACCATAGGCTTCGCAAACCTAGACACTTTTATGGCCTTTTACCACTGGGGACTATATATGACCATAATTGGCGAGTCTTTCACTCAAGGGGGTTTCTATCCCTACTTGCCGATACCCAACACATATTTTTCTTTACCACTTTATTCAATCGTGTGACTCTGTTGGACATTGTCCCATTTAACCGAGTCCACCCAATCAAACACCAAACGCAATGTCGATTCATCAACCATGCACTCACACCCATTTAATGTGATGTCCCAATGCATATGCAATGCAATATGCCATTGCATGTTATATCATGCCACATGTATAGTGAATGCTACATGGACAACACAATTCACACCACTTACCGGGTGTCATGGACAATCACATCACCTGCATAGGACTTCCATACATCATTTCATTCATGTTAATATATCATGCAAGCATATATCAACATCCACATACACATGCCATTCTATGATCAAGCAATGACACACACACAATCAAGCCATGTAATGGCCATTGCACATACCAATTCATCACATGTCAATACATTGGAGTACTCATATTGACATCCAAACAGGTCACTAAGTAGTGACACACTCACAATCAAGCCATGTAATGACCATTTTCAAATATAAACTCATCACATGTAAATACATTAGAACATACATATTGACATCCAAACATGTCACTCTTAGTCAAGCAATGACACTCTCTCACACATTGGCCCCCAAAGCAAGCCACAACTAGTCACAAACCGAGCCATGAAACCGACCCCAAATAGGTCATAATAGACCATTGTTTCAAGTCACAGGCTCATCTAGGCATAGCCTTCCTAGACGGACCAGAATGTCCACATTCATTGCCCTCGGGTTCGCTTAGGCATACATGCTCACACCTTCTCCTAGGCGAAGAAACATCGAGCAAAACCCGAAAACACAATTTTTCTTTGCCAAACAGGCCCTTAAACGAAAAACCCTCTTTTCCCGGTCCAAAGATGGAAAGTAAGCCAAGGTAGGAAGAATCCCTTACCTCTTGGAGCGTAGACACACGGATAGAAAGCTTCCTAAACCCTACAACTTTGATCTCCCGAAATCTCCCTTCTTGGATCTTCAGCGAAATCCTTCTTTATAGGTATCCACGTGTACCCCTCGTCGATGCGATGAACTTTTGTTCTTAGCCCGATGAAAACTGATCGACGGAACTTCGTAGATCTTGGGAGAAAGCCTTTGGCTCACCTCTTTCTCTCTTTTCTCAAACTTACACAGCAGCCCAAAAATGAGCCCTCTCTTGCCTTAAGTCCCTTTTGGCCTAACTTAAGTTTAAGTTAGATGTGTGGCCCATGTCGTGCCACGTGTCCACTCTCATACAGATCCGATTTTGGCTCGAAGCAATTTATTTCGTCTCAGTTCAAGTTCAAATCATATCCCATGAACTTAACTCAAGTCATTTCCCAAATTCCAAGATTTTCGTAAACAATCTTGTCCTTGGGAGTCACTAGATACCCATCGCCACAAAAAACGTGAAAATTTGATTGTCTCATAATTCCCTGAAATTCATCTGGGTAACTAGATTTCGCGAGAAAAATCAAACGGTTAGGATCGTTTCGTCATCTAAGATATAGAAAATTTGTAGGTTCTCAACCTGTACTATTCCAACAATTTATTATTTTGCCATTTTTTTAGAAAAATTCGATTTTTCTCTGGTTTTACAGGTCGTGTTGTTGGTTGTTCGATTGATGAGACTTCCATACCACTCGAGTATTCCAAACCACACTATTATTTCTCACCACCCTCATACTTTCTTACTACCTGCGTATTCCACACCACCCTCCCTAGAGACTTCCCCTTCACATGCCATCCCACCATTATCACCCACATTTCCAGCCTTAGAGGCCACATTACCATCTACAACATCACATACAACATTCCCTCCCATTGATGAGACCATGATTGACATTGTTCCAGACTTGGGTGCATGCCCACCTAAGCGACCTCACGCTCCACGTACATGCCGAGTCATTTCGCCATCAACTCCTTCAGCTCCCTTAGCTCCTTCAGCTCCATTTGAGATTGCACATGCCCTTAGAGATTATCTAGTTGTGTATTATAGGCCTCCTAAGAGAAAGACAAAGCCTCTATCATGTGGGACCCATTGATGTCTATTTATATTTGTATATATTGTTATTTGTATTATGTTGTGTATATATTTATATGATTTGGTTTATATATGAAATGATCAATTGTTGTGTATTGGTTGTCATTTCGATGCAATTATGTTTATTTGGATGAAAGTTGGTTATTTTGATGAAATATTTGTAATGTGATGAGTCTAAAACTCATCTATTTTTAAGTCCATTTTTCGAGTATATTTCAGGCTTAAAAGTTCAGTTTAATGCAGAATTATGGAGCTTTCACCCAAATTTTCTGTTCTGTAGAAACTTAAAGAGGCCAAGGTGACCAAAGATAAAAGGAGCAGAATCGCATGTGCAAAGAAAGAGCCAATGTTGCAACATCGCTTCAACAGGTTTCAGTGTCGTAACATTATGTGGAGAAAGTCCTGAAATTATCTCTATGTCATGACATCAGCTAAAGAAGGGAAAGCAAAGATACAGTAATGTGGAGACATTATAAACAACTCCAACAATCAAATTATGGCAGCCATCCAATGTCGCGACATCATAACAACATGGCTACGACATTGTTTGCAGAGGAAAAGATCAAATCATTTGAATGTCGTGACATCGGATCAGAAATATCATGACATTAGCCAAAGCTTGAACGCTGGAGACCTAAACATCCAATGTTGCGACATTGGATCAGAAATGTCGCGACATTGGATCAGAAATGTCGCTACATTGGATCAGAAATGTCATGACATTGGATCAGAAATGTCGCGACATTGGATCAGAAATGTCGCGACATTGGATCAGAAATGTCGTGACATTCAATCAAAGCAGCCTGAGTGATGAGATAGGTTAAATGTCGCGACATCACATAAAAACATTGATAGAGTACTTCAGAGCAACAAGATTCAAGGCACGACATCGAAGAGAAATGTCGCGACATCAGCTTAATAGATCAGACCTACAGAAGCAATGTCCCAACATCAACAAGTGATCAACATGTCAATGTCACGATATCAATTATAGTCGCGACCTTGTTGTCTTAGTTATTTTCAAAAATTGATGTCGCACTATAGCTATTGTCGGCCCGAGGCGCGAGATCGGATCGACTCTTTACTCGCTTTATTAGACATTGCGTGTCCAAGTCTTGCGAATCGTATCAATATATCATATACAAAAATACACAAAATAAAACTACCAATCGTAGTGGTGTTTATGTCACATACATTTAGTCCTGAGTCCCATTTACATATACAAAACTATACATTTACATTTACCGATCGAGCGCTTAACCTACAAATGATGAACCTCATTGTAGGCCGGCTCAGCCAGGAGTGCGGAAGATCACCGCCTCCTTCTCTCAGACTCCACACGGATTGAAAACCCGTGCTAAGCTTTACGCTTGCGGGAAACATATGTATTATGCATATACACATTTATAGTGAGCATATAAATGAAATAACATATAATTAATTTTCATGCATTTATATAATGAACTTGGCGTTTATAACAAACTTATGCTTATTCAGATCTCCACTAGGACTCATACTTGTACTTATAGCAACTTTATGCTTGTTCAGATCTCCCGTAGGAGTTACAGAGCTTATTCTTATTCAGAAGTACCCGTAGGTATTATAGATCAGAACGATATACATTTGTGTACTCTATTTTGTCATTCAGGTTATTAGCATATAACTATGGGAATACCTAGACCAGTAATAATAAACGAGTAAGACACGCACAATGGCAATTCAAGGTACTATACAAGATCGGCGCCGTGGCACAGCAGAGTGCCACACCGACGTAACGCGCGCTTGCCTGGGCAACAAAAAGTGCCGTAGCTCTAGCAAAGTGCCGGCACCAATCAACGCGCCCGCCCCACGTACGTATGTCGAGCACTAGCAAAGGAGTGCCGAAGCACCGATCAACGTGCCCGCCTCGATTCGCGCTGGGCGAAAGAGGTCGAGCTAAAATCAACAAAATTTATATACACCCAGCCTTACCATCACGTAGTCAAGCTAATGCTAAGATAGTGGTTCAGTATCGAACACGGGGATGGGTTTTCATCCTAAAAATGGTTTGCATAAGTGCACGAAGATAAGGCTTTCTATTTGGACTCTTTGGAATTGTGTTTCAAAAACAGTGGGAATGGTTTGAAAACTGAGAATTGTAAAAACTGAAAGTAAAAGGTGAAAAAGTTAACTTTGAAGAATTAGGTCACTAACTTGGCAAAGCTTAGGCAAACAAGTGTCCTCGGAGCTTATTCTATGACATGCAACCTATAGTCCATGGCATAACGGATCTATATTTAACTAGCAAACCTCACCCATGAAGCAACTCCTATTTGAGTCAATATGTAGCATGCAGTTATGGCCCCTTATCAAGCTTGAAACCCTAACATTCAATATCATCTCGAGGCTCGTGAAGACCATCTAAAGAACAACAAAGACATCTATCACTAATTATGCAATCAGACAAAGCATGGAGAGAATACAAATCAATAACATTAAATGCTATGCAACCCTAATTTGAGAAACCCAACATATAAATATCATTTTAAAGGCTCGTAAAGACCATCTAAAGAATCACAGTACCTCTCTCACTGAATATGCACTGGATCCTAAAGCATGGAGAGTATTGGCCACATTAATGACATTCAATGTTATGCAACCATGTTTTGAGAAGATAAGGGGCATAAATACACTACCCGTGGCTTTTAATACAAGAGGACAACATGAAAATGCCCCACCACTGCTAGCTTCCTTCCTTCAAAGAAAGGAGGCTTAGCCAAGCATCTCTGAAAGGTCATCCTCAAGAGGTGTGTCGGCGCCCGAGAAAGTAAGAGAAAGAGGAGAGAGAAGAGAGAAAAGCAAAACCTAAATAAAAATACGAGACTTTATTTACAAAAATGAAAACTTACAAAAAATCTTCTCTCCCCCAAATTGTTCCAAAAATTGTTACTTAGGTTACAAAACAAGAGGGGCTTATATAGGCCACCTCAAGGCATGAAAATACCAAAAAACCTATGAAATTGGCTAAGTTATAGGACAATTAAGTAATACACCAAGTTTGGAGGCGGCTTTGGTATTTTCAATTACAAAGCATGACGAGGCATCAATTTTCTCTAAGTTGAAGAATTTCATTAATTAGCGAAATCAATGTGTCTAGCTTAAAACAAGAAATTTCGCTAAGGGTGGGCACTCTCATAGTTAATGAAATTTCAAGCTAGCTTAAATTCTTGTGAGAGTTTAAATCAATTATTTTCGCTAAGGAACAAAGCATAGCGAAATTTGAGTGGTCTAGCTAAATTTACATTAAGAGGGGTTGCGAATTTTCGCTTAAGGTTATAAATTTTCGCATCTAGCTTAAAATTTTCGCAAGCTTGTTAAATACTCTCGCATTGTTGATCCTTCATCGCTATCCCCGCTCTTCAATCGCATCGAATTTTCTTCACTTTGCCTGTTTTCTCATTGATTCTTGGGTCGGTTGATGGTCGAGGACTGAATCTAACTTCATGATTCAACTTTTGTATTGAGATTGAACTCCAAGAGTGCACAAACACCTCGCAAACAATCCAAAAATACCCTAAAATGGCATAAGTGGTACTAAGAAGACTCAACACTTCAATTGGTATAATGATATGATTAATGCGCAAAAAGCACTCTAAAACCTATCTAATATGTGGTTCAAAATCGCACTTTCGGGGCACTAATCACACCCCAACCGAAACGTTGCTAGTCCCTTAGCAATGCAAAATAAAAAAATGAGGATGGCTATGGTGATTTTCAAAAGGTTATTATTCAAAAGGTTTATGTACATATAAACAATACTCAACCGAAAAATTGAAATCAAATTTGAAACCGATATGAAAGAATCAAACTAATACAAGAACCATTTCAGTCAAAATTGGTTCCATGATTCTCGCAATTTCTGAATTTCCACCTAAGTCTAATGGTTTTGTAACCGTAGATAAGCCAATAAATTGCAAAATTTGTTCTCTCCCCAACCTAACACCGACATGGCCTTAAGTCGTGAACAACCTAGATAGGGTTAGCTACACTCTTCTTTCTTTATTCATCTACATCAGAAGTGCAATGCTTAAAATCCGACTTCACCCAAGTCCGTGTAACGGGGGTCCACCGATGACTTAACCACTATTATTTAGGGCATCGTCAAAAGGTTCACTGACCACTAACTCTAAAGGCTTCACCCCTGACCGAATGACTCCCGAAAATTACACCCACAAGTCATTAAACTTCACCTATCCACCATGTAATCGAACACTAAATCGATGACTCCTTAACCAATTACAAGAAGAAATGGCTTCAAAGGTTACCATATACCCTCTAATTACGTTCGGTTTCAAGACAAAGCTTCATGACTTTTATTTTCTTTCTTTTTTTTCTTCTTTTTTTTTTCTTTTTCTCTTTTTTCTTTTTTTTGTTTTTTTCTTTTCTTTTTCTTCTCGAAGACAACATTGGTCTTCAAGTAAGGTAACACAAACTCCATCCTAGGTTGCCAACATGCTTAAGGCCGGCTATGCAGTTTAAAGGAAGCTTAACAAATTCACAAATTCTATTGAAATAATCCGAGTGCAAGCAGTGAATTACATAAGGAGAAATTTCAAGTTTGAGCATGTCGGAACTGTAAGTATCAAAAATTGTTTCAAGCATGGAATTTGTCCTAGCATATAAGTGACAAACAGTGATTCAATTTTCCAACACAAAGCAATTCAATTGTCCAATTGTAGCAATTCAATTGTTCAATTGAAAAGAAAAACATTTACACCTATTAAAGGCACAAAACATGATATGTACAAAAAGCTGTATATATATAAACTCGAATAGCTTTGATATAGCCAAATGGCTTAATACATGAATACAGTTAACACAAAATACTCACCGCCTACTATGGCTAAATACATAAATCCTAAACAAAATTAGTAGGCAGTTGATAAAGCTGGTAACTAAACAAAAATCATAAAAGAAACCTAACCACCTCACTGCTGTGGTGGTGGTGGTGGTCTGAAACTGCTGCTGCTGCAGCCAGAACATCCAATGAAGCTGCATCAGTGGTGGGCTCCTCTCGCTGACCAGGAACATGAGGAAGACCTAGATGGGTCATAATCTGAGTCAGCATAGAATGGCATCACAACTCTGATCCCTGGCAAATTGTAGTCGCAAGTGAGCGATGGCATCCATCATTAATTGTACCTATCTCTCAGCTAGTACGGATGTACTCCTGAATGATGTGTCGTAATAGGAAGGTCTGGAGTATTCACGCAACAAGCGGATGGGTATGTGGAGGAGATGGAGGTGAACGATTCGACATGGAGTCCTCACTCGGGCTCGGGGCAGTATATTTCATCCACGTGGTGGTCCGTAGCCCCGACCCTGCACCTCCCCGGGTCCCGTGGTCAGATATGGAATGAGACTAGCATATCATAACCCGGCCCATCGACACTACATGTAGGCATCTAGCTCTCATCTCTAGCCTGGGCTCCTCTGGAAATCCCATCTGCTCGAGAACATAACAAAGGAGTCTCAAAGACGCAGGCGGATGCTCTCCGTCGTGCCGTGTCCTTCCGGGCGGACCTTCCTCAACCGCGCAACAGAGAGAGTCATCACTACTTCGCCGGGTCGAACCAAAATCCCTCGGAGATCCGGTAAAGAGCCTCCAATATGGCTCCCCTCCTCTGCACATAATGTTGCAGAGGGAACAAGCTGGTACGTAGAAGATGGTCGATGAGCAAAGATTCGAGGCGGAGCTTCCAAGCCTGCAAATAATCGAACCAAGAAGGGGTGTCTCTCGCCGCTGCTCGACCATCTCCTCGTGGGCGGTGGGCCCAAGCTCAGGAATTCCTCCGAGTTGCGCCAAGTGGTATGCGCAATCCCAATGTCAAATATCTACCGGGTCCGAAAATACCAGGCGGTCATCTATACCGAATCGACCTCTAGTGGACCGCTCCTGCCTCCTCGATGTCATGGAGCGGTAGAACCGCAGCATCACTCGGGTAATAAAACCGCCGCTGAGTCATGAAGGTAGGAGTGAATACCTCGATCAATCTCATAGACTCCTGCGATCTGGGTCGCCTCGCGGAACGTCATAATATGACCCCGTGATGAAACTCAGTTGAGTCGCACACTCCCTAATGGGGTTCCTACGAATAGCGGCCTCCGAACTCGAGGCAGCGCACAACCGAGGTGATGAAGTCGCTCCGCACCGAAGTAACCTGAGATGGTGGGGGCCCTGGAAGATGATCCGCCCAGTCCGATGTGCGGGCCCGCTTGGAGGGCCTGGCCCTCCTAACTCTCCTCCGAGGTATAGGTGATGGGGCCCGGGGTCCCATCCGTGTCTGATAAAGTCGGAATCCCTGAGGCTCTTCAGATACTACCTTTGGGACCATGGTACAGAGCCGGACTCCAGTCGGGCCACTCTCTCAGCGTGTTTAATCTCACCCGAGGCCGAAGACGGACCCAGCACCCCGAGCACGAATCCATACCGGAGAGAGCGACTAAACTCCTAAGAAAGCCACTCTCACGCCGTAAAATATAATCGCCAGACCAGAGTATCAACCAGAGTTTCTTTGGAGGCTACCAACCACCTCAAGGCAACCGGAACTGTGGCTCATCGATCATTGAAATGGCCCCCGAACCGGCAAATCGTGGCCTCGATAAATGATCGATGTCATGTGGCACCTACTATCAACCGAGGTCGAATCGGCAACCGATGGTCAGCCGTGGAGTGCTCACGCGGCTCCTGGCCGTGAGGTACGCGGGCTGGCTCGAAACTCCGAATCGGGTGCAGCAATCAGTCACGGAAGCAAGAATGAAAGCCAGCGTACTAAGGGACGACGGCGCAAGAATAAATGCATGGGCGGCAGGATCGACCAGGTCACTGGAGTCAAGATTTACGGCCTGAGGGAGAATGTAGCTGGCATTCTAAACCAACCCCTCCCCGTTTATATAAGCTTGTAACGGCAGCCGAGTATCACCTCGCCACTCGCCATTTTTAGCGAATTTGGCTCACACTAGTACACCACCGCACTGAATTTTCGATTAAAATGAAAATTAATATATTACTAAAAGTAAAAATTAAAATTAAAATTAGAAATAGAATATATCTATTAATTTTAATATAAGATAATATAAATATTTACCAACTTACAAAAATGGAAAGTCGTTTAAATTAAGAAACATACTAAAAATAGCTAAAAATGGAAATCGACTAAATTAAAATAAAAACAAAATTGTTGAACTCGCAATCGGTTTTTGAGAACACCAAACCAGTTCAATATACCAAAATTACTCAAGGAGGGTCAAGGAGGATAATCTCCTCAACCCCTGCAGTTGCCTGGGCTAATTCCATGGTTTTGGGTGCCCAATTGTTGATTTGCTCCTCAGTGACGACTGTTGAATTGAGCAATTGGTTTGCAGTGGGTGTTGATGGCAAGACCAATATATCTTCATCTCCATCGGTAATTACTCCTTGCATTTCCTGGACACTGTGTTTTCCTGCACACTGACCAATTAAAACACTTTCATTAGTTCTTTGATTTTCAATTTCTAGCAACTCATGTTTGTTATTCAAATGAAAGATGCTCAACTCATGGTCGCACAAAGCAATTGCATGACTCCATTCGAAATTTATTATTGCATTGGCGTACGTAAAATATCTCTCCTAAGATGATCGGGTACATGATCGTCTACCAGCAATTGGCTCCGTCAAGTACCACAAAAATCTACTGGCAGTAGAATTTGTCTATCTTCACTAAGACATCCTTTCAACTATCCCCTTAGGATTTTCTACTGATCTATCGCCAATGAGAGTGTGATGTTGGTAGGTTTAAGTTCACCTGGGCACGAACTCCACAGATACCGAATACGACATTAGGGTTCACACTGCTCCTAAATCAAGCAAGGACTTTTCATGCAATTCCCACCAATATTGATCAAATTGTGGAGATCCAGATCTTTGTATTTGACAGTAGTATTTGCTTTGGGATTATGGCAATCGATATGTTCAAAGGAGAAATGCTTTCTTCTCAATGCCTAATCCCTTCTTGATTGTGCAAAGATCTTTCAAAATTCTTGCATAAGGTGACTGGTTTGGATTAGGTCCAGTAAAGGTATGTTAACCTTTACTTGCCTTAAGACCTCTAAAATGCCTGCTTGCTGAGATGCCTTCTTCTTTCCTCTAAGTGCTTGTGGAAATGGAGGTGGTATGCGGTATTTGATTGAATCCTCCTTAGGAGAATATGCCTGCATCGTAATTCTTCCCCATTGATTCTTCACGCACTTCGCATAGGTTGACAACCTCTTTTTCCACTTCTCGTAAGGATGATATTCTTAACTCATCCATTCCCGAATTGTTGGATAATCCTACCTCATGAATTCCTTTAGGGTTTGAACTGCTTGGGGAAGGGAACTCTCCTCTTTTCTTTGCATCTTCCAAAGAATTGTTGATCTCAAGACTGAACATCATAGGTCACAATTTTTCTCAAGCTGAGATCGCTTCCTCAAGCCCATCTATTCTTTGTTCAATGTATTTCACAAAGATTTCAATTCTTTGTGCCAAGGTAATATTGATTCCTTTTTGTTCCTCAACAAAGTTGCCTACCACCTTACTCAAATTCAAAATGGCTTGCTCCACAGGAGATGAGGATGGTGGTTGTAGTGGTTGTGAGGGGGAACCAAACTGAGGCTTGGCACCTGGGGGTACATAGGCAGGGGGGTTGGGTCTCCATGAGAGGTTAGGGTGATTCCTCCAATTGGAATTGTAAGTATTACCATATGGAGCATTGGATTGTTGTGGCTTGAATTGTCCTACAGTGTTTGCACATTCTGACATCAAATCCTTCATCAGAGGGCTATAGCACATGGTTCTATCGATGGCAGGGATTGGAAATTTAAAAGGATTGGACTGCAGGATTTTCAGAACGCATGCACCTCTTGAGCCGCGGCTCAAGCTCCTCTACTTTCCTAGCTAGGGTTGAACCAGCCATCTCTATTTCTTCGTAAAGGCATACATCCCACCCTTTGGTTTGATTTATGGTCTCATCCTATTCCGAATTTCTGTGTGGTTAGGTTCATCCCAACCTTAGAAGTTTCAGCAAACGTAATTTAAAAAATCCATGGCTTCATCAAGATGTTTGCTTTAAAAGTCTCCCCACACATGGTTTCAAGAGTCGCCTCAGGCAGAGGATATATCACCATAGAAGTGGTTCACCAACATCCAAGTGTCAAACCCATGATGTGGACATGCACTGATGGTTTCCATAAATCTTTCCCAACACTGGTAAAATCTCTCACCATCATGAGCTGCAAAAGTGTAGATTTGTCTTTTCAAATTATTGGTTTTATGAGCACTGAAAAACTTTTTCGTGAACTCCACCAAGTAGCTCTCAAAATTTCAATTCGAATGGTTCTAGGCCTCAATGAGTTGAGCCATATCTTGGCCTTGTCCTTTAGAGTCAATGGAAATGCCTTTAGCTTCAGCAAATCCATGTCAATCATACCTTCCTTGAAGGTAGTGCAGACCTCCTCAAAATCCCTAATATGAGTGTATGGATTTCATTTTCATACCATGATATGTGGGGAGTAGGGTACAACAAGGCCTCACTCAAGTACATCTTCACAGGAGGTAGGATGCACGGGGGATCGACTTGTGAGGTGGATGTGATCCTCATGGTTCTATACATTTGATTCATGGGGGTTCCTGGTTGACTCTGTTGTTCCTCAGGTATGGGATCCATGGTATCAGTTGGTACACTAACCTCACTAGCTGGGTCAAGTTGTGTACCTATCCTATGCAGTCTACCTGATGTGTCTCTATCCCACTGTTGCATAAACCTGTTACAAAATTATAGAGACAACAAAAAGAACTAACAAAGCTTGCAAAGGTTAAGGTTAGCTAACAAAATTAAAACTAACCGAATGAAAATCGAACAATGCGCTTATCGCTTAGTACTGAACCGGCGCTATCGCAGAACCGAGTGACAAAGGGTAAAAGGTTAATTTCACTTGTGATGTTGATCACAAGTACACTTCAACTTACCATTAGTAGTTTGGCACTATCCCCAAGAACGGCGCCTATTTGATTCGTACAAGAGGGCTGAGCTAAAATCAACAAAATTTATATACACCTGTTCTACCATCGCCGTAGTCGCTACCGCAAAGATAAAGGGTCTAGGGTCGAACACTGTGGGATGGGTTTTCTTCCTAAAAATGGTTTGCAAAGGCGCACGAAGATAAGGCTTATTTGGACTCTTGGAATTGTGTTTCAAAAACAAAGTGGGAATGGTTTGAAATCCAGAATTGTAAAAACTGAAAGTAAAAGGTGAAAAAAATTAACTTTGAAGATTTAGGTCACTAACTTGGCAAGTTAGGGGCAAACAAGTGTCCTCTCTGTTTTATCCGCTATGACATGCAACCTATAGTCCATGGCATAACCGATCTATATTTAACAAAAGAAACCTCACCCATGAAGCAACTCCTTACTGAGTCAATAGTAATATGCTATGGGCCCTCACTGCTTGAACTGAACTCAATATCATCTCGTAGGCTCACAAAGACCATCTAAAGAACAACAAAGACATCTATCACTAATTATGCACTGTATTCTAAAGCATGGAGAGACACAAATCAATAACATTAAATGCTATGCAACCCTAATTTTGAGAAACCCAAATATATAAATATCATTTTAAAGGCTCAGAAGACCATCTAAAGAATCACGCATTCTCTCACTCGAATATGACCGATCCTAAAGCATGGAGTATTGCCACATTAATGATATTCCAATGTTATGCAACCATGTTTTGAGAAGATAAGGCATAAATACACTACCCGTGGCTTTTAATACAAGAGGACAACATGCATATGCCCCACCACCAAGCTAGCTCCCTTCCTCTTCAAAGAAAGGAGGCTTAGCCAAGCATCTCTTGAGTTGTCATCCTCAAGAGGGGTGTTTGGCAGCCGAGAAAGTAAGAGAAAGAGGAGAGAGAAGAGAGGAAAGCAAAACCTAAATAAAAATACGAGACTTTATTTACAAAATGAAAACTTACAAAATATCTTCTCTCCCCCAAATTGTTCCAAAAATTGTTACTTAGGTTACAAAACAAGAGGCCATATAAAGCACTTCAAGGCATGAAAATACCAAAAACCTATGAAATTGGCCAAGCATAGACAATTAAGCAATACACCAAGTTTGGAGGCGGTTTACATTAATTACAAAGCATGACGAGGCATCAATTTTCGCTAGGTCAAATAGTTTCACATTTTAGTTAACACACCCATGATAAACAGCAAGAGGGTTCTTCCAGAAAGGCACTTCGTTATTAATAATTCGTTATTTAATAAATTCCATGATAGTTAATCATCTATTTTCTATAACAATGTTAATGTCTGAGTACTATTAATTATGATTTGTCTTAATAGCAATTTTTGCTATACATAAACCATATCTTATTAAAATTTATTTTATTAATTTCTGATTATTGATCCTTTCATCGTTTTCATCCTGCTTAATCCATTCATTTTCTATTTCTACCTTTTATTTCTTATTATCCAGTCATTAGATACTGAGACTTGACCTAACTCATGATTCATCCTTTGTATTGAGATTGAACTCCAAGAGTGCACAAACACCTGCAAAACAACCAAAAATACCCTCTAAATGGCATAAGTGGTACTAAGAAGACTTGAACACTTCAATTGGTATAAATGACATGATTAATGCGCAAAAAGCACTCAAAACCTATCTAATATAGGGTTCAAAATTGCACTTTTTGGGCACTAATCACTGCCCACGTAACAGAAGTGCCGTGTCATTTAATACCTGGTCTTAGGCATTCCTACGATTATATGTATTCCGAAACTTCCTAGCTTATTATTGGGCATGAAGTTTGCCCACATCAAACTCGCTTCGCCGAGGCGGCGAGGTACGGTACATTTGTCACTTCATTTCTTTCTTATCTTAACCCCTATTAATCATTTATTAGAGTTCTAATACTGCATGAATTATAGCTTGTCAATGCAAAATACCAAAACTGGTTTGTAGAACTAGTGGTAATCTGCATTCACTAAGTCTGGTACCGGGTACCAAACCGTTCTAGAGAGTGGTACCGTATCACTTTGGATGGTACCGGCATTCATTTGCCTCTACAAGTGGTACCAAGACCACCCGCTTGGTACCCAGACAGCCGCTGAGCCCCGCCCGTGAATGGCGTAATTCACCCTTTTTCATTCACTTTTCTTCCATAATTCTCTTATATTCCATCCTTCATCAAAAACCAACATGAAATCCCTCCAAACAACTCCACAAACACTTTTAATGGTGTTTTGGTTACCCAAACCTTAGCCAAAGAATCCAATGATTCATACCTCAGCATCAAACTTACAAAACCATAGAATAGAAGGATTCCATATCTAATATTCATCAACTGTGGTTTTCAACTCACTTCCCATAATTCTAGAGTTAGGATGTATTCCTAACAAAACCCTAGAAAGTGAACAAAACTAATATCCAAAGAAAACCCTAGCAATCCATACCCAAGTAGTTTTTATACAAAGTCATACTAGAATCCCTACAAAACTTTAGAATTCCATACCTTTGCTTGACTCCTCTTTCTTCCTCTAATTCTTCTTCCTCTTCCTCCCAACCCGTATGCTCTCTTGTTTGGACCAAAATGAGTTATTTTTGTCTCCTCCCTTTTATAGTTAAACTTTATTTTATTTGCCTTTTAGTCCTCCCTCATTCTATTAATTGCATTACAATTCATGTTATTTCCACTTTGGCCTCTAGTCTTATCAACTTATGACTTTTATGTCCCTTTCTTGACAATTTACAATTTTGTCCTTATGTCTTGTAAAATTTCCGGGTTTCTAAATTTCTATGTTTCGCATTTAATTTACGAAAAATTCAATTTATGCCTACAAAATACCCTAAACATGTTGAAAACGACTAGGGTATATTTTGGGGCGTTACAATAGTTCCATGTCATACTGCTCCTCCTTCCTCTCTCTCTCTCTTACGCATTCCCCCGCTGGCCACAACTTCAATTCTTTAGGTTGCACCCTGCTTTTGTTGTCGCCACTTCGCCCGAGTTAGACTTCTTTTCCTTGTTGTGCATTGTATGTCGTGATTCGCTGTAGGTCGCGACCTCATTTCGGGTTCTACGCCTTAACTGTGTCGTGACTTCCTTTTTCCTCGCTGCGACCGATTTTTGATCACAAGCCAAGACTTCTTCAGGTCGCGACCTAAATGATTGGTCGCGACCTCCCTTTTTGTTTTCTGCCTTCACATGTTCTAAATTTAAGTTGCGACCTTAATACTTGGTCGCGACCGCTTTTGATATTCCTTGCCTTTCTTCTGGTCGCAACCTCAATGATTGGTCGCGACCTCCTTCGAGGTCCTTGACTAAATAAGTGGTCGCAACTTCAATTTTCCTGTAGGGACTTCGTTTGGCTCAACTTCATGTTACAACCTCGTACTCCATGTTGTGATTTCAATCCACTTTTATGTCGCAATTCGAACAAAGCATGTTATAATTCTCAAATTGAGTCCTTCATTTAAGAACCGGTCAGAACTTCAAATTTTCTACGTAGTCCTCATTTCAGGGCTTCATCAACGGATCAACGTCGCGA
This sequence comes from Tetrastigma voinierianum, assembly GCA_016808115.1. Taxonomy (NCBI): domain Eukaryota; kingdom Viridiplantae; phylum Streptophyta; class Magnoliopsida; order Vitales; family Vitaceae; genus Tetrastigma; species Tetrastigma voinierianum. The sequence goes on along the minus strand of JAEQBH010002769.1, from coordinate 349,012 downwards.
CCTCAAATTGGCGTCACGACCTAAGATTCTACCTTGAATATTTCTGTCGTCTCAACCACTATTTCTTGGTCGCAACTTCTATTACTGGCTACCTTGGTACTTCTAGTCGAGGCCTCACCACTCTCGACTACTTGATAAAGCTTTCTATTTCAAGACTAGTCTTGGTGATGTCGTGACCTTGAAATAACTGAACTAACGAGTTTCTTGTTGCGACTCCAATTTTAAGTTGCGACCTCATTTCTGCTTTGAGACTGCTTTCTTCTGGTTTTGCTGGGACCTTCGATTCTGCTGTAATTTTCTTCTATTATGCTGTAATTTTCTGCAAAATTGAATTTGAGTGAGATATTCATGTTTCTGCATATGAATCAATACTTATCTTGCAAAATACTTCAGAAAAATGGATTAAAATCAAATGAGTTTTTGACTCATCAAGATAATGATACCTAACTTCTACACCCAACGAGCTCCCAAGGTAATCAAGCACCTAGCTCGATACTAAGCCGTGACGCCCCAAACCGGTGGGGTCCCACGATTTAACTCACACCCAAGGGAATACTCGTGGATGTCTGCAACTCGACACCACTCACGAAAATCAGGCGTAGTCTCCTTTGCAACAAGGAGGCTCTACCAAGGTACAAACCCCGTCCTAACACTAACAGACCACACGGTGGTCTACATGCGAGTAAAATAATGGCCACTTGGGCCCCGCATCAATACTCACAAAATACATCAACTATATACAATAGTTCAAGAGTTAATAAATTACTCTTTATTAAAATGTACAATTTCTAATACATGTTATACAACAACATCAAAGCTTCAACCTGGCTTTCTTCCAAATGCGGCCTCTAGTGAGCGCCGTCCTCCTATACACTCCCTGTACCTGAAATAGTGATCCCTCAACAGGGTGAGTAAAACCCAGTAGTGATAATTTCCTACATGGGTTACTCCCCACCTAAGTGCACATGTCATGGCAACTAATCACATCCAAGCAATTACATGAACCTACTCAACATCTACACGACCAATCCCATGTCTCGAGTCCTCGCCGACTCCCTCACATATGCCTAAGCCAAATGCGAGTAAAATATTCAGTTTTCAAAACAAAAGCTTTTTGTTCTTGAAAACACACTACCGAGTTTCGATAAAATATTGGACTACCCTCCGAGGTGAATTGCTGGATATTTCTCCGAAATACCAAGTGGGTCCACTCCGAGATTTAATCGGTTGACAACTTTTCAAGGCAATTCTTCGGAAAATCTTCCATCGAAATCTTTCACAAACGCTGCTTTTGCTTCATTTCATGTCATGCACTCACACCTAATATTCTAGGTTGCCCCAGTGCATATGAAATGCATTATGCCAATTCCAAAATAGTTATGCTAATATATAAAACATGCATATATATTAACATAATCAATTCAACATAAATCATGTTATGCAAATTCACCATCAATAACACCAAAATTAGCTCACATGGGCTAATTAACAAACACAAACAATTCATTTTGAATCACTTAACATCATAAAAATCACACCAAAATCACGTACGTTGAAACTCTACTGGCACTGCCTGGGCCACAAAATAGGAATTTTCTTCACTTCTGCTCAAAGCTGAGACTAATTTACTGGCCAAAACAAGCCTCAAAACATTCCTAACCATTTACATGGCTCTTAGCCAAAGATTAACACAAGTAGGAAAAGATCCCTACATCTTGGAGTTGTCGGAACTCCACCAAATCGATGTCCACGCGTAGCCCTCGCCGCGTAGAACGACTTTGCTTCTTGCTCTGTCGAGAACCGACGGTCCGAATGGCCGAAAATCTAGAGAGAAGGAGCACACTCTCTCTCTAGAACTCAAATCTCACGCCCATTGCATCAACCCGTCCAGCCACTGCCCATTTTGTGCTCAAAATGAAGAAGATGACACTGTTCATCTTTCGTCTTATTATCATTAACAATTCCCATAATTCCCATAATGTCCCTTTTCTTGATTTTTTACACTTGGCACAATCTAGGCCGTCTATTTCCATCATCTCTCTAATCTTGCAACATGTGTCACAAGAGTACATAAATTTTGAGCTATTTATGTCTTAACTTATATAAGATTCACATCTGGTGGTTCAAAATAGTCAATCCGTCTCGAATTCGACGAAATTAGACGTGTAGCTAGATTTCGCGAGACGATTTCAATGGTGAAGTCCGTTTCATCATCCGAGATCTAGAAAAATTTTGGGTTTTGACCAAAATTACCGTTTTACCATTTTTCATAAAATTCTAATTTTCTCGGGTCTTACAAAATCATTATAGAGTGATATCTTTTATATAGGAAGATGAAAATTTTATTTGAAAAAAAAAATAAAGAGAGGAGGGTGGTAGGGGACTATCTTAGAAATCAAGAAAAAAAAAAGAAGAAAGAATAAGAAAAAGAAAAAAAAAAGAAAAAAAAGAGAAGAAGCTGGTAGGGGACCACCATAAAAATTAAAAAAGAGAGAGAGAGAGAGAGAGAGAGAGAGAGAGAGAGAGAGAGAGAGAAAGGTGGTAGGAGACCACCCTAAGCCATGGAATTGTGAAAAAAATAATAATAAAAAACAAAACCAAAAACAAGAGAAGGGATGGACATGTACGATGAGAAATTTGTGTATGACATGTGGCTTTGGAAAGTCAAAGGTGAAAATAATTAGGTATCAAAAAAATATAAAATATAAAAATAAAGATGTAGGCTTAGGCTTGATATGATGAATGAGACTTATGGGATAGAAAAATACAAAAAAGAAGTTCTTTTGATCATAACATGAGTTTTTGAAAAGCCAAAAGAAGCTTTAACCTGCTTAGGTAGACATGGTGAAAAGACAAAAAGGGTCATGTACTTAAAAATCTAGGTATAGAATGCCTAGAAAATCTAGATAATGATAGTTAATTAAAAATGACAACAATATTAATACAATAGAAAAGAAGAAGAAATGAAATAAGAATAAAGGGTTCGTATTTTAATGGTTATGTTTATTATTCGTTTTAGGTAGAATAGACCCTTAGTTGGATATTATCAGAGTTATTCAAGACTTTTGATTTTGGTTTGAGGTAAGGGAAAATTAATGTAGTTTTTTAAAATGTATTTTTATACGTAAAATTAAAAAATGTTTACTCTGTTAATTGCTTAAAATGTGGATCAAATATATTTTGCGTGAAACATATGTCGACTTTATGTGTTGTTTGGATACAAATTATGGAGATATTATGTTTTGTGAATGAAATTTTGGAAATTATGTTTTTGACTTTGGTAGTTCAACCCTATCAACGGGTATAATAGTTAACACTATTCAGTTATTGTCAATGGTCTTAATGGAAAATGTAATTGATTTGTATCCCAGCCTCTAGGGGTTTCGGTTAGAGGTTACTAGTACTAATAGTGTTTGATTTCGTCTAACTGAAAAGGAACAATTTGAGGCTAGCCACCCATTTGAAAGTTTCACATGGTTGGGTTTCATTCGATATTTGTGACTAGAGTAAAAGTTTTGATTTGAATATTTAAATGAATTTGATATGAAAATGTTTGGATTCGAAATGAAAGAATTTTGATTAAATATTTGAATGTATTGACAAATTTTTTTATGAAAATGACAGATGATAATATCTCTTATTTTTTCCAGTGATTTGAAAATGTTTGATCCATAAACTGCATTAATCTACTTTATTGGGCTTCGAGCTTATTCCCTCCTTGTTGCCTATTTTTCAGGTGTTCATAGTTCTAGCGTGGAGTGATTGACTAGGATGGGCATTCGTCTTTATTAGGATTTTTTATTTTGAATTTCATCATGGACCTTGTTTAGTTGATGAACTTTTGTTCATTTGAATTATTTGATTTTAGAATTGTTACAAGTGTTGGACAATTGTTTTTAGACTTTATGTTAGTTCGTACTTGAAGTTTGAGATTTAGAAAGTTTTTAGCAGTATGGAATTTTGGAATTTATGATATTAGAATGTTAAACTTTTATTTTGAACAGGTATGTAATAATTGGATTTAAACCAATTACAGAGATGAAGGGTTGTGTCCCTTTGGATTTGAGGTGTGAAATGATAGTCATGCCCTTGGACTGGGTTTTGGGGTGTGACAGAGTGGTATAAGAGCACTAGGTTATGATCTTGATGTGAATTTTTTTAGTTTACATTTGGGAATAGATGAGTGACACATTAGTTAAGTTTCAAGTTTGTCTTGCTAGATTATGTTATTGTTTTCAATTATAATTTGCTTATTTGGCTTCTTAGTGACTAACTAAGTTATACCTTTTGCTATATAGGACACAATGCCAACGATGAGAGCTACATCCTCCTAAAATGGGCATGTTGATAACGATGTGCCTCCTCAATCTGAGGATGTACCCCATATGAGTGCAGAGAGACATTATAGCTATTTAGTGACTTTGGTTGGGTTGGTTGAGTGCTAGGCTAGAGGTTCTTGCAATAATGGGCAAGGATAGTCTTCTTTTAGGGGTAATTGTAACGCACTAATATACCCTAACAATTTTAATAACGTGTTTAGGGTTTAAAATAAATTAAATTATATTTTTCCAGAGTTTAAATGGCGAAACCAAAATGATAAACCCGAAAATTTACAGAGCCAAATAAATTTGGTAAAAATGTCAAATGAGGACCTAAGGGTCATAAATGAGTAATGTAAGGTGCCAAAGTAAATGAAATGAAATGAAGGAATGAAAGAGAAATAAAGCCTAAAATGCAAAATATGGGAAAATAGGGACTAACGTGTGTCAAACATGGCCTTATGAAGGTTTAGAGTATTAATTAAATCAAGGTCTTTAGAATGAGAGAGAGTCTCTCATTTAGGAATTTTTTTTGGGCAAATCCGGTTGAGAGAAAAGGGAGATGAGTGGGTGATTTGTTCCATGAGATTAAGAGTTTAAGTGATCAAGAAGAAGAAGGAAGAAGAAAGAAGAGAAAGGAAGATATTTAAAGGTAAGAAACCAAACTCTAACCCCCTCTTTTCTTGTGTTTGGGTTTGGAGAAAAACCCTAGCTTTGTGTAAAATGTTCTTAGAATGTTTTAGTTCAGTTTGAGGTTGTTTTGCATTGTTTTGATTGGTTTGGATTGGTTTTAAGGAATTTTTGTATAAAGGAATGATGAAGTTTCAAAGGAGTTGCTGTCAAAAATTTTCAAAACCCCCGTTTTTGTTTTTGCTATAAGTTAAGTTATAATCATAAAAATTCAATGATTCTAATTGGTAAAGAACTATAAGAGCTATAGCTACAAATGTATAGAAGGGATCAGGAGCAAATTGTAGCTCTAAGGCTCCCGAATATGGGCTTAAAGGTAAGTTTCAGGTAGTTAACGGGTATGCTCTGTTATGGGTGTGGTTGTGGTGTTTTGGCCATAAGTTGAGTTTCACTCATCCAAATTGAGTGATTAAATTTTTTGGGTAAACTAGATTTCTAGGGGAATAATTTACTTGAAGTAAGTGTATGCAATTTGTAAGCCTAAAGTGCCCAGAATCAAAGTGGAGCTATGTGCAAGAACAATATGATTTTGCTTTGTAAATTAGAGTAGTCTAGATGTAAAATGCAATAACTTGAGTTTTGGTGATCCAAATTGGATTATTCCAATTGGATAAGAAACCTTATAACCATAGCCTCAAATAAGTAGAAGGAACCATTACCAATTTATGGAGTTAAGACCCTAAATGAGTGAGCTGGGTATACCGACCAGTTTGACATTAAAATGCCGTAACTTGAGTTTGGGTAATCCAAATGAGATGATTCTAATTCCTACTAAAAATAGACTCATAGAGCTATAATTTTCTTAAAGTAATCATGAGAAAAATATGGCTCATGTGTCCCTAGAAAATTTTTCAAGTGAAGGTGTATTGGGTAGACATCAACCCCAACCAAAAATCCTAGAATGCACAACTGATTTTTTTTCTTAGGTTGTTCTCCGATAGTAACATATTTGTGATGTATTACGGGTAGGTGACGAGGAAGCTTGACCCAAGAACAGAATTCCAAGGATCACGAGTCTTAAACTCATCTATTTTTAATCCATTTTTCTGGATTATTTTTAATATATTCATATCTATTTTAATGCTAAATTATGGATTATTCACCAACTTTGTGTTTGCAGGTTTTAATTTAAAAAGGAGAAAATTTCATAAAGAAAGAAGAGAAAAAGAGCAATTGCAGAATCTATGTCGCGACAGAGTTCTGTGTGTCACGACAAATGTTCAAGCAATGGCTAAGGAAATTTGTCAGGACAATTTTTCTTTTGTCGTAACATAAAGGACTGAATATAGAAGAAGAGCTATGTTATGACAAAATGACGAAGGCACTGCATGAGAAGAATGCAGTGTCACCAAATGAAGAGAAAGATAATGTTGCGACAAGGTTTTTATGCTGATGTCAAAACAAGGAGGAACCTCGTCACATAAAAGCTCTGCTGAGACACTAGAAACGTGAAGTGAAGCGTAGACTCACGCGACAAGAAATTAAAAAGCAATACAGAAGAATACTTTGGATGTGATCGCTTTATGCTATGACATAAGGAAAATAGAAGGCAAATCTATGTCGCGACATAAAATCTCCGTCGCTGGACCGATTATTGCAACTTGGAAAACTCGCTGGAGACAATCAGATGAGGAAATTATGTCTCGACAAAGTAATGAATGTCGCGACACTAGAAGACAAGGTTTCTAGTCCTGACAGAGAAACAAAGTCGCGACAAGTGATGTTGACTTAGTGAACTAACCTGGTTGCAACAAAAGAGTTCAATGTCAGCGGTATTACCTAAGTCGAAGAGAGTTTTGATGTCGCGACGTAGATATTAAGCACGAGACATAGAAATAAGTTTAACACGGATAAACAAGGTCGCAAATGCATTCTTTTTCCATCTTGCGACAGATTCCAACATAAGGAAGAAAAGTCTTGTCGTGACATAACAGAATTGGGTTGTGAAACTCGGTATGATGTTTTCAAGAACAAAAGCCTTTTGTTTTGAAAACGATGTTTTTCTCACATTTGGCTTAGGCATGCGTGAGGGAATCAGTGAGGACTCGAGAAGTGGGAAAGGGTGAGTCACATTCTCATCTATATCATGTAGACATTCAAGTAGGATCATGTATTTGCTTGAATGCGTTTGTGTTGAATCATTGCATGTGCACTTAGGTGAGGAGTAACCCATGTAGGAAATTTTCACTACTGGGCATTGCTCACCCTGTCGAGGGAAAATTATTTCAGCTACAGGAGGGCTCGAGAAGACGACATTCACTATAGGCCGATTTTTAGAAGAAAGCCGAATTCTGGCTTTGATGTTTTTGTATAACATGTATTAGAATTCTGAATTTTAATATATGTTTGCATTAAGAGTGATGTAATCAACTCTTGAACTATTGTAATGTAGTTGGTTAGATTTTTGGTGAGTATTGATGTATGGGCCCAAGTGGCCATTTTTACTCATGTATGGGTCTCATAACATGAGACACAGGTATTCCACGGGTTGACGGGTTGTCAACGGACCCTCGTGTTTCGGGGCGTCACAGATCTATTGCAAATTTGAATCAATAATATTATTTTTCCTTCAAAAAAAACCCATATTTTTTTATAACACCATTTTAGTGCAGTATGTATTTTTGAAAACTATTTGTGAAGACCCGGGTAAAGTGAAACGATATATCATGTTACGCATTTATGTTCGGGAACTTTCAGATCTCGATGACGACATGGACCACACTATTGAATTCGTCTCGTGAAATCTAGTTGCGTAGTCGAATTACGTCGAATTCTGAGACAATAAGAATTTCACGTATTTTGAGGAGAAGTGGGCGGCACATGGAAAGCCAAGTGTCATCATGCATGAAATAAGTGGGGGAATAAGTAGCATGAGGAACACATGGCATGGTGATTGCCATGTGTCAAGATGATTGAGAAAGGTGTTCTACACCTAGACCAAAATGAGTTCGGTGGGGGAGAAAGAAAAGACAAGGAGAAAAGGAACAAAAAATATGGAAATAAGAGAAAGAAAAGAGGAAGAAAGAGAAATAAAAAGAAAGGAAAACGGGGAGGAAAGGAGGTCCAGCTTCTACTAGTCTCCAGTGTTTGAACTACGACTGGTTCGATGGGTCAAGAAGTGAGCTAGTCTACGCTCCAAGAGGTAAGGGTTCTCTCATTCTCTGGTTATTATTTGTCTAAGGGCCATTCAATGGCCATGAGGTATAGCTCTAACGGTGGGATTGGTTCAAGAACAGTTGTGATCAAACTATTGATAATTTAAGGACCAGCTTCTAGGTCATTTCTGTTTCCAGAACTGCAGTTCTGGAACAGGGGGTGTTTGCTGGAAGATATGGGACTTGAGTGTGATGATTTTTGTGGCGTGTCATTGCTAGATATGAACTAACATGCGCTAAACCTCAGATGGTGTCATTTCCGGGTCGAGCATTAAGATCCAAAGCCAGGTTGTTTCGATTGAACGACATGCAAGGTATGTGGAAAATCATGTTGATATATGTCATACTTTGATGTATTAACATGGGTTATATGATGGATGTGAATTATATGGTAGATATAATTATCCATGAATTATAAATGTTGCATGTAGCTTCCTATTATGCATGTAACATGAAAGAAATGATGCAAAGGTATTTTTAAATGCATATGCACTGGGACACGCTGAAACTGTGTGAGTGCATGGCAAGAATTAGCATTGTGTTTGGTGTTTAAATGGTGGGCACTGTTAAAAGGACAACGTCTTAGAGTCGCATGGTTTGAATTATGTGTCGAGTAGTAACAAGAAGGGATAGACACCCCCCTCAGGTGAAAAGTCTGCATCCTTGGTTAAACATATATCCAGCGGTGAAAGCCCGCAAAAGTGTCTGAAGGGTCACGACGCTTGCAGTGAGACCTCGGAAAGTCATTATCTAAAAAAGACACATGGCTTTTGAATAAAGCAGTTTATCGGAGGTTGTCCAATGACTTGAATTATAAAACAAAAATCTTTTGTTTTGCAAGGAAGTTTTTAATACATGGCATATGCATGTGTGAGGGAGTCAGCGAGGGCTTGGGATATTGGCATGACATGTGAGCATTCATGTAGAAATGTATATGTTATTGCTTAATGTGTTTATAAATGTTGAATCATGGCATTGCATGTGCACTTAGGTGGGGAGTAGCCCTTGTAGAAGAATTCCTCTACTGGGCATTGCTCACCCTATCGTGGGAAAATATTTCAAGTACTGGAGGTACACTAGGAGATGGAACTCATCTGAGACGTTAGTGGTGAAGAAGGCCAGATTATGGCTTCATTACATGTTTTGTAAAATTCTGGATAATATATATCCGGGCCTCGCTATGTAAGAGAAAAGAGTTGTGATGAAACTCATTTTGAATTGTTCAAAATAGTTTGGCAAGTTTGTCCCTAATTTTGAGTTGCCTTTATTATACAGAAGCTAAAGAGTGAGAGATATAGGAAACGCCAAGAAGGTTATGAATGTTTGGGCAGGTTTTAGGTCGCAACAAGGGTTCCTTGGTCACGACAGAGTTGTTATGGTTCTGTGTCGCGACAGGGGTTCCCTGTGTCACAACATGGTTCTCAATCTTCATGCAGCTGCTAGGTCGTGACATAGCCCTTCCATGTCGTGACAATGTTTTTGCTTCTCTGTTGTGACAATGTCGCAATAGAGTTTTCCTTGTCGAGACCGAGACGGTCACAACAAGAGGTCAGGTGTTGCAACCTTCGTGTTGCAACATGTTTGACCTTGGTAAGGGATTTTATGTCACGACAGAGTTTGGTCAAGGTCAAGGGATTTTATGTCGCGACAAAGAATTTTTATGTTGTGATAGAGTTTCCTGGAGTGGTGTTGCTACAGGGCCTTCTTATGTCGCGACAGAGGTTGGTCAAGACCAAGGGGTCTTCTATCGTGATAGGGGATTTGATGTTGCGACAGGGCCTTCTGAAGTTATGTCATGACATAGTATTTTCATATCGCGACAGAGAAGGCTGGGCGCGCATGACAGGCAGAGCTGGGCAAGCGCGACAGTGGGGCATTGTGTTGCGTCGTGACAGGGCTAGGCGCACGCGACAAAGGTGCTTTGTCTCGATAGACTTCATACAATGGTATAAAAAAATAAAAATAAAATATAAAAAAACAAAGGACCCCTGGGATTTGGGGCCCCACACTATTACCTAGAATAGATTTCAAGAACACGAACCAAGAACTAGATAGATTTAGTTAATTAATGAATTTTACAATTCTGAATTAATAGGCATCTCAAATCTACAAAGTGGACACAAGTGACTTCTTTGAAATCACTCAACGATACAATCATAATGATAAAGATGAGAACATGGCATACCAATAATTTCTAATTCCTAATGATAAAGATAAGGAAGCTGAAGCCATAGTTGGAGAGGAGGAACTTGTTGAGAAGAATGACACCAATGTTTGAGGAGTACCATAGGATTATTATAAGCGAAGTTATAAATGAGGTTTTCCTCCTCGACGAAGACGTCAACGACGATTATGATGATGATGATGACGATGTCGAGGATGACATCGTCTCCTTCATGTTTTTCGGTTCCTGATCTGTGGGTGAAAGATGTCATCAAGCTCTCAGAGCTTTAATGGGGGCATTATTATCATTATGCCATATGCTGTTGTTTCTTATAATTATTTATTTATTTTCTTCTCGTCTTTCCTTCTTGCAACTTATACAAGTCGCTACTAAATACTAATTCCCAATTTTGGACTTTCGAGACTCTCTCTCTAATCATCTACGTAGAAATAGTATACAAATTATACAATCCAATCCGAAATTTGTGGGTTGTGGCCCACACCTCCTTCACTCCTTTTATGCAAAATGCCAAAAACATTATCTTTTTTCAATTTTCAGTTACTTTTGCAAAATGATAATTTTCAACGGACATATTATTCAACTCAAAAGTTTAGAGATAGAAATTTCCTTAAATCATTTTTAATTTTTAATATTCATGATTTGGGATTACTATGAATATCATGTTTCACAACCTAAACATAATCCATATTAAAAAAATAAGAAGAAGAAGAATAAGAATGCACTATTAATTGATTAAGTAATGAGTACTTTTACAATCTTGAAGCAACAGGGATGTGAGATTTACATATTGGACACGAGTTACTCCTTTGAATCCATGTGTGTATACAATTAGAATGAAAAAAATGAGAGCAAGGACTATGAATAATTCCTAGTGGCAGCCCCGTTGAAAGCTCTTCCAAACAGATCATACATTCATCTCCCCAATCAACATTCTCCAACTCAACTTTTTCAGACCCATGAATCGAATCCTTATTGGTTGTCACTTCTTGCATCTTATGTAAAACCTAGGAAAATTTTAATTTTTCTGAAAAATGGTAAAAACAGTAAAATTGCCGAAATTGTTCAAGGAAGCTTGGAAATTTTTCTAGATTTCGGATGAAGAAACGGAATTCACCAATTGATTCGTTTCACGAAATCTAGTTACCTAAAAATTTTTCATCAAATTCCAAGATAGTCGGTTTTTTTCGATTTTCGGGACGTCGGGTGTCCGATAGACCCCAAAAATAGGATTTTGAGAAAAAAATCTAAAGTGAAATGAATTAGTAAGGTTCATTTTAAAATAAATTAAACTTGAACCGAGACAAAAATAAATTGTTTCAAGAGAAACGATCCGACGGTCGTGACACATGGCGACATACAAGGTCCAACTTAAGAAAGTTAGACAAAAGGGGTTAAAAACATGATTTTTTGGGGAGAAAATGAGATATTTCTACTTGGGGGGGAAGACAAACCGTAGAGAGAAAGAGGGTAGAGAGAGAAGCTCCAACTTCTCTTTACGATCTACAGAGCTCGGTTGCTTGGTTTTCATCGGGCCAAAAACTAAAGCCCATCTATGCAAAGAGAGCTATGCATGGGTACCAGAAACAAAGGATTTCGCCTCAGATTCAAGTGAGGAGTTTGGGAAATCAAAGGTTTTGGGTTTAGGAAGTGTCCACAAGACTTCCTAGATTTTCTTCTACGCTCCAAGAGGTAGGGATTCTTCATATTTGGTTTATTTTCCATTCTAGGGGCTGTTTGGTTGAGTTTTAATTCCCAAATTGGCCGTTTGTGCCCCAAGGGGCGGTTTGGCAAAATAATGGGTTATGGGAATAGTGTCATGTTTTGACCCTATATGACGTCTAGTTTTTGGGGCTGATTTTCAGTTAGAAAAAGGAGAATTTGGACTAGTATCCTTCAAGGAAATTGTATCCCTATCTGAGAACTTGATATTAGGCTTTCGAATCACCCAAATTGGACCTCTAAAACTCAAGTTATGGTCTATTTTCCGGGACTACCACAAGCTGCCTTGTTTTGGCCGAACCTACCGTCCAGATTTTTGGAACTGATTTTCAGATGGGAAAAGTGATAATTTGGACTAGTATCCTTCACAAAACTTGTATTTCTATCTGAGAACTTGATGTTAGGCTTTTGAATCACCCAAATCGGACCTCTATAACTCAAGTTATGGTCCGTTTCCAAGACTGCTACAACTTAGGCTATTTAATGATTGTGTCCAGATTTTTGCCACAATTGGTATATTATTGTAATATATCATTGCTTGAATTGAGTGATATACTTAGTTGAAATTGTGTTGAAGTCAAATTGTGTGTTCTAATGGTTTGGCTTGTGATGTGTTTGTGTGTGAACAAGGCCAATGCATGGCTTAGTTGTAGGCTATTTGTGGACATGGTATACAATTAAGCCTAGGGTATAATGTAAGTCATTGCTTGATTGGTGATGACTTGTAGATGTCAATATATGTGTGTATAATATGTTGACATGTATTGTGTGGTTTATTTGGAAAATTGTATGTTAACTGATATGATTGTCCAAATGATACATGAGTATTATGCATGGTTTAAAATGTCCATATAGCACTCATCATATATATGGCATGGTATAGGCATGGAATGATTTAATTGCATTTCATATGCATGGGGCACGACAAATGGGTGCGTGTACATGGCTATAATCATTCATCATTCTTATGCGGGGTGGTGAGTTTCCTGCATTTTGGACTATGTCCAACTGAGTCTCACACGTGTGTTTGCATAGCTTAATAAAGGTTATCGTGAGACTCAGTCCGATGCTTTTTATTAAAGTCATTTATCAAGACTCCGCTTAATGCTTTTCAATAAAGCGTTTATCGGGAGATCGCCCAATGCTTTTGATTGTGCCGTTTATCAGAGATTGTCCAATGGATTTGAATAAAGTTGTTTATCGGAATTGTCCATTGCTTTTGAATAAACCTGTTTGTCGGAGATTGTCCAATGCTTTTGAATAAAGCTATTTATCAGAGATTGTCCAATGCTTTTGACTAAAACGGTTTATCGAAGATTGTCTAATGCTTTTGAATAAAGCGGATTATCGGAGACTGTCCAATGCTTTTGAATAATGTCCAATGCTTTTGAATAAAGTGGTTTATTGGAGACTGTCTAATGCTTTTGAATGAAGATGTTTATCGGAGACTGTCTAATGCTTTTGAATAAAGTTTTTTATCAAAGACTGTCCAATGCTTTTAAATAAAGCGGTTTATCGGAGATTATCCAATGCTTTTGAATAAAGTAGTTTATCTGAGACTGTCCAATGCTTTTGAATGAAGTTGTTTATCAGAGATTGTCCAATGCTTTTGAATAAAGCGGTTTATTGAAGACTATCCAATGCTTTTGAATAAAGTTATTATCGAGATCGCTCCATGCTTTCAATAAAGTTGTTTATCAGAGATTGTCCAATGGCTTTGAATAAGGCGGTTTATCGGAGACTGTCCAATGCTTTTGAATAAAGCTGTTTATCGGAGACCGTCCAATGCTTTTGAATAAAGCTGTTTATCGAAGATTGTCCAATGCTTTTGAATAAAACGGTTTATCGGAGATAGTCCACTGCTTTTGAATAAAGCGGTATATCGAAGAATGTCCAATGCTTTTGAATAAAGCTGTTTATTGGAGATTGTCCAATGACTTTGAATAAAGCAGTTTATCGGAGGATGTCCAATGAGTTTTAAAACAAAAACTTTTTATTTGGATAAATGGTCATTGGGTGAAACATCAATGACAAGTTTTTACATTTGGCATAAGCATGTGTGATGGAGTCCATGAGGACTCATGTTAAAGGCATGGTGAGTGACACTTCATTCATGGCATGTAGGCATCGTAGAGTAGAAACTGCATTTTACTTGGAATGTTGATTGTGTGAACATGGCATTGCATGTGCACTTAGGTGGGGAGTAGCCCCTGTAGGAGTTTACCCTACTAGGCATTACTCACCCCGTCGTGGAACTCCCTTTCAGGTACAAGGAGGATCTGCGCGACGACGCTCACTGCTGAGTCAGAGTTATGAAGAGCGCATTGTGGCTTGTACTTAATTTTTTTTGTAAAGAAGCTTGGACCAAACTAGTTCTAGCTTGTATTTTGTGTAAAACGAATTGTAAAAATACTTTGGAACAACCTTATTCTAATTTTTAATATTTGTAAGAGTGTTGTAATTAAACTCTTGAGGACTATGGTAATTAGTCCTGTATATTCTGTAGTGTGGATGAGTAGGCCCGATTAGGCCACTTTCACTCATAATTGGACCAAGTGAGGTCATTGTATTGTATTGGGCCATGTTGCTAGTTTTTTTTTTTTTTTTTTTTCATACGGGTTGTTTTTGGTAGGCTCATTTCGATAGAGACATCGATTTTCGTTAAATCATGGGTCCGGGGAAAAGGGATACAATGGTGTGGTGTCGAGTTGCCGACATCCGTCTTCCCAGGGTTGGCGGTTGTCACGGACCCCACAGGTTTTGGGGTGTCACATCATTATGCGTGCTTTTGGAACATTTGGAACAAAACTAGTACAAAAAACAATTGGAAGTATCTTTGGACGATCAATTTTAGCAGTTTCATTGGCTATAGCAACAACATTAGAATAGTTGTCACAATGGCTGAATTTCTACCAACGAATATTCTTATAATAGATAGTAATTTCACTATTTGCAATTCGTTCATGATTTTCCTGCATCATGTATTCACGTTTCAACGTTAATCTTTTCTCTATCACCCAATTATCATCATTAGATTTATTACCTTTACCTTCATGGGGGAAAGTAACTCGAAATTCGAAGACGACCAAATTGGTTACAAACGAAGACAAATAACTTGGAACCATATCATTGTCGTGCCAAGCCCTCAACATATATCCTAATTCTCTTGGCATAATGATGGAAGCAAAGTAGAAGGAAAGATAATCAGTTGAATGATGATTCATGCTTATTTATATATTGATGATTTTTTTATTTATTTGTTGAAATCGAAATCATATTTTGTTTAGGAATTGGAAAGTGTTTTTGGGTAAAGATGAATTTGGTAAGTTTTATTATGTTCTTAAAAGATATTTGTAAGAATAGAAGTCAAGAACAATTTTAATTTTTTTATTAAAATATATGATTGCTAAGATTTTGTTACATAAATTAGAAACAATTTGAACTTATTCAAAAATTAAAAAGTTTATAATCTAACTGTATAAAAAAAATATTATACACTATTGTCTTGATCTGTTTCTTAGGAATTATATTTTTTTTACTGATACGAATTTTAACCTAAAATATATTATTGTCATCTCTAACTCTCTTTGCCATACTATCTCTGCCATGACTAAGGCGTGAACATAGAGATTTTTCTTGAGTAAAATATGAAGACTCTTGTGAGATTCTCTGGTTTGATCTACAATTTAAAAAATTTGAAGATTGCTGACAGTGGGTTTTCTAGGTTGAATTTCTAGGGTGAGATATTTCATTGATTGGAGATATTTTTATGGTATGTTTTCTGGATTCTACTATTTTATTTATTATTCCTTGATCTACTCTAGTACGTACTTTCTGACCTGATTGGTCTTGGGGAATTCGGTAGTTGCCCGGTTTTGTTGTTACGTTCGGCGTGAGCAGAGTCACATCAAAGGCTTAAGGAGTCAAGGCCATCAAATTTAAGAGCTAGCTCAGCTCAAATTAGGGCTTGTAGAGGGAAAAGGTAGGGCTCATTTTAGGGACTTTTTGGAAGAGAAAAGCTCGAAGTAAAAAGGGTGGAGGCTAGAGAGGAAAGGGGAGGAGATCATAGTTCTTCTTCAAATCCAAGTTCCCCTTTTCTCTTTTCTATGTTTTCATTTGATTTGTGGATGGTAATCCCCTCTATTATGTTCTAAATTCTTAAAGCTAGGATTTTGATGTAGTTTGACAAAGAACTATGGAGTAAGGTTTCTACTTGTAAACTTTGATGTTTAGATTTCATTATATTGAATGTTTTATCTAGTTCTTCATTCTTGTTTTTGCTTTATCGCCATTAACATGTTGTGTGACCTAATTTGAGGTTGAGAAACAACAATTGGGTTGGACCATGGATAGAGCATCATGTTTCACCATAGAATAGAGATATTTATGGATTACATGTGGTTTGTTGAATTTCTATTGCTTAATGCATCTTTAGTCATGAGGGTTTGAAGTAGAAATAGAATAAAACGTTGTCTAAGGATCGATTGTTATTGCATGAGAAAGAATAACATGTGTAGTAAAAGATTTGCCATTAAAATATAATCAAACCATCAAAGAAAATCAAGTAGAACCTCTCCATTAGGAATTGTTAGATGAAGGCAAAACCCTAGATCTTCAGCATTGTCACTTTCATCTTCTCATAGTTAGTTGGATGCTTTGGTTTGAGTTTTCCCTTAATTTAGTTTAGTTTTAATTCAAATTCTTCATTATGATCATCTAGATAAAGTTAGGGTTAATCCAATCTCAGTAGTTAGCAAAAACATTAATCCTTGTGGGACGATACTCATACTTAATCACTATATTACTTGAGGCGACGCGTGCACTTGCGCACATAGGCACAATTTTAGAGACGTTTTGCGCACAACAAGTTTTTTTGATTCATCACGCTACAACGCTAATTGGTCTTAAAAAATCCAATAGCTACCCAGTTTTTGTCACGCTTCTCTTCAAAGCCCCGCAACCCCCCTGCCCCTTTCCCCATACCCGAACATCTATTCCCCAAATTCCATTTGCATAAACCCTCTTCTTCTTCTCCATTTCTTCTTCACCATCTTCTCTATTTCCTCTCCACATACGAACAACCAACCCACCTCTTTACCATCTCAACCCCTTTCTTCCCGCCCCCCATCCCCTCATTACCAAACCCACCCATACCACCCTAAAACCACTACCTAAGAAGAAGAAGTGCAAAGGTGGGTTTCCAATTTCAATGTAATTTGGAGGATTTTTCACAACCTTGGTGACCCCTAAAACAAAGGATTCTTAAGCCACCCACCAAGTGTTCAATAAATTGCTACAGTGAGTTTCCAACTCTGGAATTGCCTCTAATTAATCCAGTTCTTCCAAGCTATTGTTAAAGGAGTACCCAAGCACTGAAACCCCTGCTCAAAGTGTGTTCTAGCCAATTGAAGTAAGAATCTTGTTCTCTTTGTGTGTTGATTGCCAAGCTTAGCCATATGGAACCTAAGAAGAGAGCTCGAAAGGATGGTGTTGCATCCTCTTCAGTGACATTTAACCCCTCCAAGTTCGTCAGTACAAAAGCTTCTAAGAGGTACACAAAGCTAGTGTCCATCAAGTTTATTAGAGAGAGAGAGAGAGTTTGTCAAGTCGAATAAGATTAAGAAGAGAAATTTCAATCAAGAAGTGGCCTTAGTTATGCAAGCATCTTGAAGTCGTTGTAGCTCCCATTATTCTTCAATTTTATGCCAATTTGTGTGAGGAGCGTGATGGGACAATCTTTGTATAGGGAAAGTGGGTTCCATTTGATAAGAATGTGATCAATGAATACTATAAGCTGGAAGAGGAGAACTATCAAGAGTTCCAGGCCTTAGTCCAGCACCCTAACTATGGTACCATTCTCGAGCGCCTTACAAAGGGCTAGGTGTCATGGAAGTGCAACTAGAGTGGAAAAATCCTTTTCTTTCCAGCCAATGGATTATCTTACCCGAGAAAGCCGTGGAACCATTTCATACTAACCAAAATCATCCCAAGTGGAAACATTTAAAGAGGTAAACAAAGAGAGGGCTCTATATCTCTATGCTATTATGGAAGACATAAAATTTGATATGGATGAAGCTATAGAGACATCCATCTGGATGAACAATGCAAGAAAGCACAACCTTAGGCACCCATAATTTATATTTAAGTTATATGCAAGAAGGCAGGAGTCTCATTCATAGCGTTGGAGGAAAGGATTGTTCTATCAACTGAAATTACAGTCAAGTCCGATCAACCACACAGAGAACAGCCAATTCAGGGAGAACAACCAAGTGGAGCAAGGTAGGTTCAGCCTGAACAACAGGAGTTTAGGGATGATGAGACAAAGGAAAATGAAGAAGATGAGCCCGCTATGGCTCAAGGTTTAGCACAAATTCTAGGGCATATGTACGCTCTATTTTTAAAACAAAAAACTTAGCAAAGATGGATGTTTAAGCATCTATTGGCCAACCATTCTATTCTCATGGCTAGCGAACCTGCGAGTTAGAGCGAGGATGTCTATGGTAGAATGCGTGTTTGAACACCTACATGCGAGCATTGCTTATCTCACCGCATCCACTGCTGGCGGATTTTTCGTCTACCAAATCCTTCCTCTTGTCACCACATGGGAACCAGTTGAACGCCTCTGTCACGGGCATTGTTATCTCACCCCATCCACTGCTTGCAAGCGGTCTTGTGATCACCAAAGCCTTTCCTCGTGCTCCTGCATGGGAACCAAATTTTCCACCTCCTTCAGATCCCATCCAATAGGGGAATGATTATCAGACTTGATCATCCTCAGGGAATTCCCCTTTCCCTCATTGTTTTCCATTCATTATTTCATTAAGGACAATGTATTGTTTAAGTTTATAGCACGGGGAGCAATTGTAATTGATACCAGCTTTTGATTTCAGTTTAGTTATATTGTGTAGTGTCTTGTGTTTTTTGTTATGTAGTTGATGTCCTTCCTAGTTAGTTGTGGCATTGTAGTGTCTTGAATGCTTATGTGGTCTAGTGTTTTGTTGTCTTCCATCCTCTCATGTGTCTTTTGTGTTAGGTTTTCTTGTTTGTTACTGCTTAGCTAGTGAATCTATCAATTGGTTGAGTCCATGTTGCTTATGTGTTACCTTATTTTTTTTAGTTGTTTGTTTAGTGTCCCAGTTGAAATGGTTAGTATCAAAAAAACTATTGGGAGAATGCTTTGACATGGTTCTTAATTCACTATATTATTATGAAAACTTTTGAAAGGATACCTTACATTTTATGCTCCCCAAGTGTGGGTTAATGTCATAGGCTATAAATTGGTATCGGAAGCTTTATTTTTAATAAGGTATACTTCTTTTTTGAACTTGTTCACACACACACTTTAGATCTCTTGTGTACACCTAGGTTCCGGTCTCTTCTTCTTGAATTGAGCTTACCTTAAGAAACCTTAACTTCATTAGTGTTGGGACACCTAAATAAAGAAGGCCAATGAGCCCCATAGTTTCAAAAGCAAAAGAAAAAAGAAAAAGTGAAAATTAAAGAAAAAGAAAATAGTAGAGAATAATCAAGTTGAGCCAAATAGAATCTAGGGCGCAGTGAGGCGCTGCAAAAACCTAATGCCTTAGGCAAGCCCAGTGGGAGTCATTGACTTCGCTTTCTAAGTTATATGGATAGAAGACTGGTTGATCTCTAAGTAGGTGGCGTTCTGATTGAAGTGTTTAGGATGAAGTTGAAACTTAATGTTTGGTGCTATAAAAGCTAGTGGGAGTCTGATGGATCCCCACTACAGACTACCCCTCTTACCAGTCATAACCCATTGCATCTCATACCAGGTTTCTTATGTAAAGATTGCATTTCTATTTAAATCTTCAATATCATATATGCAGGATGATACAAATTTGGATACTTATAGCACGTTTGAGGATCTATCACTTATGTTCTAACAGGCTTTCCCTATGAAGGGATTGATTCATGAAGCTTGGGGGTGATCTGCCTTGATCACCATGTGAAATGCCTTGTTCTTTATAGTTTCTAAATGTGGGATCGAGGATTAATATTTGTCATGCTCATTAGAGCTTTGTCATGATATTCCCTTGATTTGTTGCTGGCACTAACTGTCTATCTCTAATTGTGTAGTTTGTGAGTATTAGTGTGTTGTTTGTCCTGTTTATTTAGTATACTATTTGTTTGTTGAGTGTTCCTTTGCTTTAGGACAAGCAAGGATCTAAGTTTGGGGGTGTGTTGAGTATCTAAAATACTCAAATTACCCTACACATTTAGGTGGTTTTGTAGGATGTTTTGAGTAATGTTTTATGGAGAAAGGACATTTTGGTTGCAGGTAGCTTTTGGGAGAAAACTAAAGCAAATGAAGGCAAATTGGAGTTGCAATGCAGAAGATAGTGCAATTTGAAGTGTAAGAAGCATGGTGAAGTACTTCGAGTAGCTTGTTGAGTCGAGTTCGAGTATAATTATTTATTAATTTTTTAATTGATTCGAGCTTTGTTAAGTTAATATTTCGATTGTCTTTTGAATCCAATTTAAACATCACAGTAACGATCGAGTTAGTTACAGTTCCATCTTGATTATCGCCATAACCTTCGACTTAGATTTACTCCCTTAAGCAATGATTACCTGTTGGTTGTATTTGTTGGCTACGGGAAAGCCAATTCCTTGTTTGGATAGTGAGGATTAAAAAAAATGTTAAAAAGGGAGCCTAAGAGGATTTAACCTAGGTCATTGAATTCAACATATAAGTGCTCTACCACTAGATTAGACACCTAGATGTTATTATTTTAACACTAGTTGGTTTTATACATATTTACAAGGATTAAAGTTACCTATAATGGTTATTGATTTTATGTGTTCAAAAAATTGTTGATTATTATTTATTAGTGTATATAATTTACTGTTTACATGCAAAATTAAGTGAATAATAATTTTTTTTAAATTGCTTAAAGCTCTTGCAATATTATTGTTTGTATGTGCATAAATTGTATTATTTATTATACATGCAAAATTTAATAATATTATTATTCTTTAAATTGCTTATAGTTTCTTGCAATAATGTTAAGTGGTCAATATAATTTTAATTAATTAAGGAATAGCCACACCATCCTTAGTTAGTTAAAATTATATATTAAGTTTTTAAGATCACATTTGATAACATCAATTGTAATTAAGTCATATGGAATGTAATAAATCTCACCCCACATGAATTTTTATTATATTTTGTATGATTAATTAGGATGAGATATGAAAATATATTTTCTAATATACCCTTAGGTATTAGGAAAATGATCATTATTTGATAGTTTTATCATGTGATTATTTAAATCTAATTGAGTAAGACTTTATCCCACATGCAAGTTTACATCACTAGATTTATGGCTTAAAAGCATGATTTACATTGGTAAAACATGACATTGTATTTTTGTCTCAATATTTAATTAATAAGCATGTATATTTAAAATTTTTAGTTATTCGATGTGTGAACATTTCTGATTTGAAGTGTGATATCCCTGAACTAAGGGGTGATAACTATAGGGTATGGAAAGAGAGAGTTCTTCTGCATTTGAGTTGGATGGATATTGAATATGCTATAAGGAAAGATGAGTAAGATCCCATTACTAAAGTATTATGGGTATTTACCGATTCTTTTATAGAAAAATTGGGGAGAAGTTCAATCACCTGCATGATGTTCACAAGATGAATCTTGCTTGTATTGTGGTTCTGTCGAGCAAATTGGTGAAATTGAACCAACACGAGCCAGTGATGATGAGTTCCTGACTCCGTAAAGCCCTTGCCCGACACCTTAATTATGTCGTTTTCATCCGCGACTCACCCGGGATGAGGAGTGCATGATCACTATCATGCACATGGGGATATAGCGGCTCTGACTTAAAAGACATTAGAAGTTACAGTAGCCGAGCTTTTTCTTGATGTTTTTATATTGAACCTGCCCTACTTGATGCGGTCCTTAAAATCTCTTGCATAGGATAAATGATAGTGCGTAGTTATTGACCATGTTTATCGAATGAAGAGTTGATGATGAAGAAGAGTAGAAGGTTAACTTGACTACTTTTGGAAAGAAAATGAAGGATCAATCTAAAATAAAGGAAAGATTCTTGTTCAACCAGGCATAAGGAAAGAGTCAAAGTGTTTTTTCTTATTAAGGTTTGACTTGATAAGAAAGGTATGCAATTTTATTTTGTTTATTATGAATCTAATATGGTTAATGTTAATCATAACACATGGTGGATTGATTTTGGTTCTACAATCCATGTTTCAAATACTTTACAAGGAATGAAAAACCTACGGAAGCCAATGGGAAGTGAACAATGCATATATTCATGAAGCAAGATGAGTTCATGTGTGAAAGCTATTAAGGAATGGTTTCATTTTAGAATTGGAAAAGACGTTTTATGTTCCAAGTTTCTCTTGAAATTTAATTTAATTTCAAGACTTGTACCTTTAGAATTTTCCTTTAACTTTTTTAAATTCTTGTTTTAGTTTATCCAATAAATCTAAGGTTATTGGCTATGCTACATTGTTTGATGGTCTTTTCCATATTCAATTACAAAATGGTGTTACTTATAATTTATTATGTGCGTTGGTTAAGATATTTTGTGTTTGAGGAATCCTCAA
The DNA here is from genome assembly GCA_016808115.1 of Tetrastigma voinierianum. Taxonomy (NCBI): domain Eukaryota; kingdom Viridiplantae; phylum Streptophyta; class Magnoliopsida; order Vitales; family Vitaceae; genus Tetrastigma; species Tetrastigma voinierianum. The sequence continues at coordinate 326,339 of JAEQBH010002769.1, read as the reverse complement.
TATTATGGCATCGGAGATTGGGACACATCTCCATCGAAAGAATGAAGAAATAGGTTAATGAAGGGGTACTTAGTACTTTGGATTTTGCTGATTTTGAGACTTGTGTAACATTGCATTAAGGATAAGGAAACTAACAGAGTGCAAGGGGCGTAAAGGAAACCTGGCTTATTAGAATTTATATACGACATTTGTTTGTCGACATGGATGCAAATGGTCTAAAATTCTTTATCACCTTCATAAATGATCATATTCATGATATATGTAGATAATCATAATCAAAGATTCTTACTTCGTTCCAAGGATGAAGCTTTAGAAGTCTTTAAAGTTTTTCAAGGTTGAAGTAGATAATCAATATGGAAAACATATTAAGATCATGAAATAAAATAGAGATGGAGAGTACTAAGGTAAATACACAAGGAATGGACAACTCACAGTGCATTTGCAAGTTTCTTGAAAATGGGATTGTTGCGATGCGTTAAGGCTTCTCTGGCAAACATTGGGAATTTGATCTTCATTGCCAGAGTTGAGATTAGAGGTTGTGAAACCTTGGAGACATCAACTCTATTTCTAAATCCAAGTATTGCGAGTTTTTATTCCTATTTTGATTTGGAGTTGTTTTATTACAAAAAGATTTGTTTTCCAAGTCCAAGTAGTAGTTTCTTTATTTAATTTAGAAAGTTTGTTTTCCTAGTCAAAGTAAGAGTTTCTATTTTAGAAAGATTTGCTTTTGGGAGTTGCTTTATTTAAATTAGAAAGTCTTGTTTTCCAAGTAAAAAAAGAAATTTCTTTATTTGATTTAGAAAGTATGGGTTCTATACCCCTCATGAAAATACAAGTCTTTTGATTCCTTGATTCGAGTTTAATAATATTTTGATTTCTCTTTTTAAGAATTCTCTCCATTCTGCCTCTCTTGGGGCGGATTCCCTTGAGTGGCAAGTTCGTTGCTTCTTATCCCTTGGTGGATTCCTAGGGTGGCGAAGTATATCTCTTGTTCTCTTATCTCTTGGGTGGATTCCCTAAATTGGTGAGGTTAAGTGTTACCCATCCTGGGTGGATTCCTTGGTGTGAAGTATCCCATCATTTCTCCTGACCTCAGCTACATTCCAATCGTCTTCTTTTAACTTTCGAAATCGATTCTTGACCATAACTCAAGGCACGAGATCACGGTTCCACTTGATTTTTCAATACTTTGTTTAAACACAGACATAAACACCATCTTCCACAACCATAGAGAAACCCCAAATTCATGCCTGACCCTAATAACCTACCTTTAACAAGAAACCGCGAAAACCCTTGAAACCCATTTCAAGCAAAGGTTGTTTTGCATCAAATCAAACTCAGACTTTCAAACCTAAATCAATCATTATAAATGTTCCATCATAAGTAAACCTCGAAATAAGCCTTATCACCTTTGAGGCTGGAACTATCCCTTACCAGTCAAAGTTCTACTCATAACCTAACTTACCCCCTAAGCATTAGATCATCCCATCAAATTAAGTCCTTGCATTAAAGACACATATGATTCATCTTTGAATCATAACAGTGTGTGAAAAGAAGAAACCGAACTTCAATGAAAATGGTAAGGAGTATGAGGAGTAATAAAAATCTACCTTAATACTTATGGTGAATTTACAAAGACTCTGGTGTATATAATACATCCGAAGGTTCCAACGAAGATAGTCAAGGCGCTTTTGAGTTATTCAAATGTTGAAACCAAGTTTGCGGCCTGATTTGAGATGACCGTTTAGTGAGAATTTATAACCCCTGAAAAGAAATGCAAACTAAAGGACCATTGGTGGGTGCTCTAGTTGGATATGCTAAAAGGTTCAAGGGGTATAGAATTTACTGTCCATCTCACATTACTAGGATTGTGGAATCAAGAAATGCGAAATTTCTTGAGAATTACTTTATCAATGAGAGTGATAAGTTTCAAGACATTGTTTCTAAGAAGGATCATTGTGAAGATCAACCATCTAGTTTAAGTGATAAATTGATTGTTATTCACACCCCTTAAGTACAATTAGGTGTATGATAACTAATTATTGAAGTTCCACATGCTACTGATATTGATCATGTAGATCAAGTTGATAATGAGGAAATTCTAGAAATTGTTGAACAACCTGTTGGGCAATAGGTTAATCAACAAATTCCTAAAGATAATGATGAAGCAACATTAAGAAGATCTATAAGAGTTAGAAAATCAGCAATTCCTAATGATTATATAATGTATTTACAAGAATTGGACTATAACATTGGAGCTGAAAATGATCCATAAATGTTTTCACAAGCCATGAGTTTGAAAGAATCTAACTCGTGGTATAGTTCCATGAAAAAAATATGGATTTTATGGCATCTAATCGAGTCTAGGATCTTGTTAAGTTACCTGATGGTGTAAGATCCATTGGATATAAATCACTTTTTAAAACAAAAAATGAGTCAAGGGGCAACATTGAAAGACATAAGACAAGATTCGTTGCCAAAGGATTCACTTAAGGAGTAGGAATCAACTACACAAAAACCTTTTCTCTTGTATCTAAGAAAGATTCTCGTTAGATAATCATGACATTGGTAGCTCATTTAAACTTTGATTTATATCAAATGGATGTGAAAACGACATTCCTTAATGGTAATCTAGATGAAGAGGTTTATATGAATCAACTTGAAGGATTCTCCTTTAATGAAGGTTAGCATTTAATTTGCAAGCTTAATAAATCCATCTATGGATTAAAATAATCGTCCCGCCAATGGTATTTGAAATTCCATGAAGCCATTGTTTCATTCAGTTTTGAAGAGAATATCATGGATCAATGTATATACCAAAAGGTTAGTGAGAGTAAGACCTGTTTTCTTGTGTTATATGCGGATGATATTCTGCTTGCAACTAACGATAACGGTTTGCTATATGAGGTGAAACAATTTCTCTTAAAGAACTTTGATATGAAGGATATGGGTGAGGCATCTTATGTCATTGCATTAAGATCCATAGGGCATCTCGAGGCATTTTGGGTTCGTCACAAGTGACTTATATCAATAAAGTTTTAGAGAGATTTAACATGAAAAAATGTTCATCGAGAGTAGCACCCATTGTGAAGGGTGATAGATTCAATTTAAATTAGTACCGTAAAAATGATTTCGAACAGGAACACATGAAGAACATTTTGTATGCTTCAACTGTTGGAAGCCTAATGTATGCTCAAGTTTATACCAGACCTGACATTGCATTTGTTGTTGAGGTGTTAGGAAGATATCAAAGTAACCCTATGTGTTGACCACTAGAAAGCTGCAAAGATGGTGATGAGATGCCTTTAAGGAACAAAGGAATACATGCTTATGTATAAACGAACTCACAATTCGGAGCTAATTAGCTACTCTGATGCAAACTTCATTGGTCTGTAGCGACCCCCGAGCCAATCCGACCCGATCTGCGAGTCCGAACCGAAACCCGGGGACGCTCAATTTATTTCTTTTTATTTTCCATTTTATTATATTTTCTTTTTCAAAAGTGTCAGCGAATCCGGCTCGACCGGTTGGCGGATCGAGCCGGGCAGTTTACTCAGACGATTTTCAATTATCTTATCAAAACATTTTTCTTTATATTTATTTCTCTTTAGGTTTCGATTTGCACGAAGCATTTTTCAAATGGTAGGCCCACAAACATTTACACATTTCATGAATGCAATTACAGTGAAAGGCATTCTATGCCTTTCAAAGAATGATATACAAAGCAGGGCTTATTTCTTTGGAGTTCGACTAATTGTTCGAAATATTTGTGTTAAAAGGAAATGATATGCATGGCGGGGTATATACTTATAAGTCGCAACTCGCTTTATTACTCTGTGCTTCACGATCTCGTCTTCTTTCCTGTCTACTCGAAACCTACGCATAGATAAAAACTATACGCTAAGCATTTTCATGCTTAGTGGTTCTATCTGAGTTCTATTCAATGTTGATGTAGCTTCGGCATGCATTTAACATTAAACCATATTATATCCTTATATATATCTTTATTCATTTATACTTTCAATTTACAAATGTTACCATATCACGGCATGCATTTTCAATGCAACAATTCATTTCGCAATTCAATTTATGAGATTTAAGCATATACATAAAAATCCCATTTACACTCATCAATGTTGGTTATTTCACTTTGACTATTCAATTCACATTTCTGACGGATTCCGTTTAATGAATCCCGTCCTTATCATCATTCGGTAATGTGCTTACACATTTAACAATTCGGTCTCTCCATCGCAGCGGTTGCCGTTTGGGTGCCCGACATGTGGTATCACTTAAATGCCATACGCCATCAAGGCGGATGCCGATTGGTACATCATGAGTGGGACATTTCTTCAATGCCATGCGCCATCGCCAGCGGATGTCGATTGGTTCATCGCCAAGTGGGACATTGGACAATTTCGAGTACCGCCGTGATGGATCTTAGATTGGTGCATCCGTCGGTGATTCATTGATATATCAGATTCAATTCAAGATGTCGAGGGTGTAGGTGGATTTAATTCGATTTATCATTCCATTCATTAGGTTTCAAATATCATTTCAATTCCATATTCACTTCCATTATTGTCCTTTCCCGGATATACTCAATCTATGTACTCATTTCATATACTCATTCACATACTCATTTCATATACTCATTCACGTACTCATTTCATATACTCATTCATGGTTATTTGGTAAACTACCAAGATGCTTGAAATAAGAATAGGTCGGAGAACTAGAAGGCGTCGGATCCTAACTTCCTTCTCTTCGATCTCAGTCTGAGTTAGGCGATCATCACCGTCCCTAGTCAGTAACAATCACGCCATTCTTGGTGGATAATTAATTCTTAAACAATTTTAGTGAATTACAAGTTTGTTCCTTTAACGGTCTTGGGTTAAACCTTAAGTCTGCTAGAAAACGAACTGCAGCCGGCGGCGAGTGAATGCGTTTTTCATAGTTTTATCCTTATTTGAACCCATTATTTCTTGGGGTTCCTAAACATTCGAACAAGAATCACGGGACTTACGGTGTAAAAACATGTCAAAGCAGAACATTGGAGGTAGTGGTATTGAGTACTTTGGTAGTACCAGTACCCGGTCATCCATTGCTAGTGGGTGCTAGGTACGGTTTGGGTGGTACCGGTACCACTGTATTTGCATCATGAATGCCAGGGTACCACTTTTGTGTAAGTGCCACCTACTATTTTAACCCCGGAAATGCGGATTTTGTCATTTCACACATTTTCTTCTGCAAACCTTCTCGATTCGTCCCGTGCTCAAAAAATCCACCATGGAATCCACCCAAGCAACTCAAATGGTTTAGAATAAGTAAAAATCCATTTTTCCTAAGTTGGGCTTTTCACCCAAATCGAATAAAAAAAAAAATGAGGTTAGGATTTTGATTTTCTTACCTTACCTCTTCAAATCTCCTCTTGTATGTTGCTTGGTCTCATAGGAACCCAAGAAAGGAAAACAAAGCCAGCAAGCCACTCCTCAGTGCAAACCACAGATTTTCTCCTTTTCTCCTTCCTTTCTCCCTCAGCGAGATTACTTATGTATAATGAGCCCTAAGACCACATTTTTTGGTCTTTATATCATAAATCCATAAGGCCTTGTTTGGCCTTTAACCCCATTAAGTGTGGCTGCATGTTTGTCCTACACACTTATTCTTATTCCTCATTTTCTCATACCAGTCTTTAATTCTTTATTTCCATAAGGCCTTGTTTGGCCTTTAACCCGTTACCGTTTAAGTCTCCTGTTGCTCCACTTTGGCCATCCTTTTTATCATAAATTCATAGACATTTATTCTTTATAACAATTGACCCTTAGGTCTCATTTTACAATTTTCCACATTTGCCCTTTTTCCTTGGGTTTATTTTGGGTTCACTAAATTTCTCATTTTAGCATATAATATTAAATCATATGCTCACACTTTCAGTCTTTGTTCACAATTTATCAATTTGTCATTTTCCCAGAAAAACCCAAAGTTTGAAAGCTCAATTCATACGGAATATATATAATAAAATTATTATAAAAATTCTAGGGTATTTTTAAGGCGCTACATGGTCATATTGATTCTCAAAAATCAACGTCTAGTAATATTTAATGATGGAGTTTATACCAAGAGAAGTAGAGATCTAACCACACTTTAACTTATGAGTCAAGTTCCGGTCTGGTTTTATTAGTTCATATATGAATGCTAAAGAGTTTCATTTGGGGGTTTTTAAATCTGTGATTCCATATAGGTCAGCTGTGTTGAGAATGCAGATAACTCAACTCCATGGCGAGAAGCGTAATAATGTGCGTAAGTTGAACTAAGTATATCAACATTAAATACTTAGCCATAAGAGTTGTTAAAGAAAATAAAGCATCTATTGAATACATTTGTATAAGAAAGAAAGAGTACGGTCATTGAACACATTAGCACCTAATTGGACAGATTTCAACTTGAACCAGCGGCATGCCACCTGCTACTAAGATACCGGAAGGGAATGAGACTCTGTCCTGTCTGAAGATAATCTTACTGGAAGAATAATTTTATTATTCTAATTGAAACCATCCACTGACATTTTCTCATATGAGTCTATATATTTCAAATCATTATTTACTGATTCTTATAAACATCATTAAGTTTGACTTAACAAACATATGTTTATCCATTGTTTAAGGTACTGTGTTGTGGAACCTGATTTATTATTTGTAATGGACATTGGAAGATAATACTACTTTATAAGAGGACACACTACCTACTTGATTTATATATTTTTAATTTCCTCATGATAGATGTTAACTTATATATGGACCAAGGGAGGGTCAGAATTGGTCCATGATTTAATCTTAAGTTTTTAAAACTTTAAATTTCAAATTTCAATGATATTCATTCTCTTTAGATTTATTCTCACAAATCATCACTCTTGAGGTCAAGGATGGGCTTAGTCTCAATAATAAAGAAAAAGGATGTATTTTTCGTCAAACCTGGGCCCATCACTCTTATAGAAAAACTTTACCACTCCTAGTTTTTGAGTGCATGGTCAAATAATCAAGAATAACTTGCTTTCACCCCTCTAGTTTTCTAGTTTTCCTGCTTTCCAATGGTCGCTTGAGTACATTCGAATTTATCTTCTACTATGATCATGTTATTAGCTGAGTCAGAAACATAATCAGATCCCTCTCATGTTTATAGATCTTCAAATCGAATCCAATCCAAGAACTTTTAAATCTACAAAAGAGGAACTATTTAAGTCTTATCATAAATGTTTATAACTCATAAATCCGCATGATTTTTAAACTTTCACCCTTGTGTGAATCAAACCCATGTGGATGTCCTTAAAACCCGAGGGATCCGCGAACTAAATTTGGCCAACATGTGGAAACTTAGTGAATGTCTGCAACCCACATCACACTGTTGTGTCCCTTTGCTCGAGACCTATTATAATTTAATGTACCGATTAGCCTCCTTTGTAAAGTGGAGCTTTACCCAAAATACAACCTATATGATATACAATAAACAGCTGAACTCAATTTAACTAAGATAATTAATAATAATCATAGTCCACTTATGATGTGTCTTCAAACTTAAAAAGTTTCAACTTATCCATACTAAAAATATACAAGGCTGTATTACCATAGGTCCAAGGAGTTTATTTACAACACTCTATACAAAAAGTACGATGCAGATCATTAGTTCGTTCCAAACATCTACAAAAAATGATTATGTGCCAAACCTAACCTCTTCAGCTAATTGACGCCTCAAGTGAGTGATGTCCACCCGGCACTCCCACAACCCAAATGTTTTTCCATGCTGATGAGCCACACCCAAAGACAGAACCCAAAGAGGCTTACTCCTTCCAAGCGCATTACGCAATGGTCATGTTCATTAAATTCACATGATCCCACACCTCCATAAAACATGCAATTTCTACTATGTGAATCTACATGCCATGAAATTAGATGAGGACTCAATCATGAACCTTTGCACCCGAGTCCTTACCGACCACATCTTACCCCAGTCCCATCGACTCCAACCACACAATGAGATGTCAAAGGTATAAAATCCACCATTCAGGGATTCACATCCAATGATCATTTTACGCACCATCATTTTCAAACCAAAAAGATTTTTAGATGTTACACCCTTAATGGATAATTGTATTCAAACCATGTGTCCTTTTGTGGGTAGCGAACTTCTGAGGTCTCACCACAGCTTCGTGACACCTTCCGGCACTTCACAAGTTTTCAATTGGTTTGATACATATGTATGAACCAAAATATTTTAGCTTTTCTACCTGGCAAGACCATCCTCGCTACATTACCCTGGCATATTTTCATTTTCATTTGCTGTATAACCCATCTAACTCGTTAGACATTGTCCCATTGTACCGAGCCCACCCAATTAAACACCGAACGTAGTGTTGATTATAACCATGCAATTTACACCACAATGTGATAAGCTTTTCGTGTATAGTAAACGTGGTACATGAGCCATTGCATGGTATATCACAGCCACATGCATAATGAATGCTATATGGACACACACAATAATTCCACACCACTTACTAGGTGTCATGGACAATGAACATCACCTACATATGAATTGCACTCATTTCATTCATGTCAGTCATACTGCAAGCATATATCATCCACATCAACATACAACATGTCATCATTCTTCATTCAAGCAATGACATTATCATCATCAATCATGAATGTAATGGACATTTGCAACATAGAAATCCATCGCATGTCAATGGTATCACAGAACACAGATACCACGATCCAAACAAGTCACTACTTTAATAAACAATGACACTCTTGATCCTCGAGGCCGGCGCATACACACGATACCACAAAATAAGATAATAAAACAAATTCCTCGAGAATAAATGCATAAACAGCCACTAACTCGAGCAATCCACGTGCCTCAATCATGCCTCAAACAAGACGTGAACAAATCTTAAACTAGTTCTATAGTAGACTAACTAAATTTAATCACTTTAAAACTGACACAAAACAAATAAATATCCTAAGCTATGGTAATCCCAGGAATGAAATGGACCATAACTTGAGCTATAGAGGTCCAATTTGGGTGATCCAAAAGTCTAACATCAAGTTCACTGATGCAGCTACAATTTCCATGAAAGACACTAGTCCAAATTCACTATTTTTTCCAATTGAAAATCAGTCCCAAAATTTGGATGTTTCATAGGTCAAACAAGGGGAAGCATTCCAACAAAATTTTTCCAAACAAATATTCTTAGTATAAAAAACACAACCAAACAGCCCTTAGAGGGGAAAATAAACCAAAGTAAGAAAAATCCCTACCTCTTAGAGTGTAGAATAAAATCCAGGAAGTCCCATGGATAGTTCCTAAACCCGAAACCTTTGATTTCCCAAACTTCTTTGTTAAACCCAATCCAAATCCTCATGCTTGAATCCAAGGTAGCCCTCGCCAAGCAGATGAACTTCGCTCCCGCCCGACGAATCTCACCAACGAACTCTATAGATCGTAGAAAGAAGCGGGAGCTCTCTCCCTCCTCTCTCTCTTTCCTCCTCTCCCTGGCTAGCCAAAACAAAAGAAAAAAATGGGCCTTCTCGTCAACCCCTTTGCTAACTTAACTTGGTTAGATGAGGGCCCACGCCCTCACGTGTCCATGCCTGGTCTCTGGCCCTCGTTTTCTACTCCTCGAAACAATTTATTTTAAATGAATTTTACTTAATTTATTTTCCACTTTCAAGATTTTTCTCAAAAATCTTGTTTTTAGGGTCCACCTTACACCGCGCTCAAAATCGTGGAAAATTTCGACCGCCTGCATCTGTAATAAATTCGTTCGATAACTGATTTTGCAAGACGAATCCAACAATGAGGTTCATTTTGTCATCTGATATCTAGAAAAATTCCAGGTTTGCAAACCTATACTATTTCAACACTTACTGTTACTCGACAAGGCTCCAAAAAGTGCAATTTCTGAACCCTATTTATTATAGGGTTTTGAGTGCTTTTGTGTACTAACCTATGCTAATTAACCCAATTTACATATTACAACCCTATTATTCTGAATGATCACATTGTGGGCAAATTTTGCAGTTTCTTATGAAGCTAATCATGCCTACATTGCCGAGTCGATCCAAACATGCGAATTCTGGCTAAACTCAAACATCATATATCGTATAATTGTGAAGAAAGAAGAGAAGAAAATGGAAGGAAACAGTTTGTGAAGAAGAAAATTGATGAGAAGCAAACAGGAATAAAGGGATCAATGGAACAAAAGAGTCAGCAGAGAACTCCGTTGATTTCGCTGAAGCTAGCAAAAGTGCAACCCGCCAACGAAATTTTCATGCCTCGCCATGCTTTGTAATTAATGCAACCGACTTCAATTTTTGGCATATTACTCTTTCATTCTATATAACTTAGCCAAGTTGTTAGTTTTGGCATTATACCTCTTGAGGAGGCCTATATAAGCCCCTCTTGTTTTGTAACCTTAATCATCATTTTGGGAAGGAGAATAATTTCAGAAGTTTTTATTTTTGTAAATAAAGTCTTTTATTTTTTAGTTTTTTGCTTTCTTCTTCTCTCTCCTTTTCTCTCCCTTTCTCTGTTACAAACACCTCCAAGGATGACAACTGAGGCAGCGCTTAAAACCACTTCCTTCTTGAAGTAAAGGTCATTGGGGTAAGATCTTTAGGTCGTCAGCCCCGCTTCATGTCAGTAGGGTGAAGAGATTATGGCCCTTATATTCAAAACTTTAGTTGCATAACAAGGGATGTTATTGTCTCGCCAATACTCCATATGCTTGTCCAGTTGCTCTAAAGCAGAGATGCACTGGTTCTTTAGATGTCCCTACCAGCCTGAGGTAATATTTACATGTGCCAGTAGTTCTTTCAAATTAAAAGGAACAACATTTACAGCTATTGTTTTGGCCAATACTCCATGCTTTAGAATACCGTGCTCTCGTGTGAGAGATGCAATCGTTATTTTTAGATGGTCTTACGAGCCCTGCAAGAATGATAAACTGAATGTTAGGTTTAATCAAAAGGGGCCATAACTCAGCATCCTGTTGACTCAAATAGGTTTTTCAACCCTGGTTTCGCTAGCCTAGATCTTAAACTCGTGGCCTAACAAGCTTCAAGAGTTCCTTTTCTTATTTTTCTTGATTTTATTTTCGCTGCAAACCACCCACTTAACTTTCATGCTTTAGTTATTTAGTTTTCAAACCATTCCCTGCTTTTAATCAGTAAACCCCAAAAATCCAAATTTAATTCACCGCTTTGATTTCACTCCAAATCATTTGTGACGTAAGAAACTCTATCCCCTGTTCGAATTTTCAGGACCGCTATGTCAAGAAGAGTTTGACTGCGCAAAGAGGGAGGAACTGCACGGATACAAATTCAGAGCGGATCGCCACCCTACCGTGGCATCACCTAAAATGTATGCCGCTGAGCTGGACAGCCCCAAGGTAAGGAGAGTCGTGAGCCACTGCATCCCTATATCACAAGTCTTCGTGAATTTCTTGGTCAAATCATTTAAACATTTTTCTTAGCTTTTATTTGGATCGTTAAAAAAAAAAAAAAAAACCAAAGCAAGGTGATAGTTTCTTTGTTGCCAGGTAAATCTATTTCAACTGCTAGATCGTCGTTGGCTTGAATCGAGAGAAACCAACACCCATATGGAGAGCAGCAATACAAACAGAGGTGGTAAACTTTGCAGCTACATGACAATGAGGACTATAGAAACCTTCCGTACCGCTGGCAACCAATTTAGGGAGAACTAAACCCACCAAACCACGAGAACATAGAATTCAATGGACGCGCACCTCGTCTATAGTGTGTCTCAACTTATCCACCTCCACATGATCATCCTCGAACTTCCATTTTATGCCTCAACCCTCTCAGCCACTCGGGCCACCTCGCCCACCACGCTTAATTTCTCCTCTGGTGTGCCATATTCTCGACCTTACCAAACTCGGTGGGCATGCCGCGGGTAACAAAAGGAATTCAATGCCCAACGCGAAAAACCAATAGGCACTGGTGGAGAACTCCACCAAAGAGATTTAGATAAATGTTACGACTCGGCGATAAATGACAACCCCAAGATTCCATTAAGACCTAATTGACGCAAATTAATGTCCACCGGGAGGAGGATCATTAAAGTGACATACCCGGCAGAATGAAGTGGCAGGACCGCCCAGCCACAAAGAACCGAGACAATCGAGAGCCTCGGAACATGAATCGATGGGTTCCAAATGACCGAAAGCAAAATCGACATTCAAGTAGAACCCATCCAAATTCTGCCCAAAGATCTTGATCATCCAGGAGGAGAGTCAAGAGGAAGAGTGCTTCGACTAAATAGCTTGTCGAAAGCAGCTCAACTGCAGCCCCCGTATAAACTGAAAGGAATCACAGAGTTCTAAGAACTGGTGGATACCCCAGAATCTGTATACTTTTACCTTGGAAAAAAGAGCTGAACAAAATACTTACCTGTCAGACCGAGAAGAAAGTGGAACATGGAAACAAAGCAGTGGGAACCCAAGAGCCCATCATGATTTGATACTACTTCATAATGCCCAGCACCGCCACTACCGCCAAGAGTTTCTCGCTGGGGCACTGTTATGTACATACCGCCTACATTCAAGCAGTAACAATCAAACCAGCATATCAACAGCTTCCTAAAGGTAAGTCCAACTCCACCACTAGTAAACATGCAATGTAACTTTAAAGACTAGTGGTTCTCAGATACGCCTCGCCACTACATCAAAAAGATATGGCAATGCCCAACCATGCATTAGCATGGCACAGTTGGTCAAGTTCGAAAGTGTTCTGGGTTTGGAACACCTTGACCTAGGCATTTCTAAGTTCCCCCACTTTTGTTTATTTGGTTCTGTTTAGTCTTACATTATCGTAGTTTATTTCGATCTTGCTATCCTTTTCTTTATAAATCTTCTTGAGACTTTAGTTAATTTGTGCTTTTATCAATTTTTACCTTTCCGTAAATTTTTCTTGCATTAATTTTATAGCTTTGTGCAAATTTTTGTATATTATATTGAAAATCGTAAAGAATGAAGAAAAAAATAAATCTTAACTGTCAAGAATAATTTCGCAACCATTTCGCAACCTTAGCGAAATCATGGATTTTCGCAGGTGCCATTTCGCTGAATAGCTAAATTTCGCTTAAGCTAGCTTAAATTATGTGAGTAGTTTAAAATGTGTTTTTTCGCTTAGGAAATCAGTTGCTTTTAGTTTATGAATTTTGTTTACCGAAAAATCCTAGCCAATTCACTATTAGAATAGCCACTTCAGGAAGTTTGAAGACTCGCTTAGCAGTTTGTTCTCGTCTTAGCTGACTCTTGCATAATAGCTTAATTTCGCTAAATCTCACTTTTGACCTCCAATTTTGTTTCACGATAACTTTTTCTATCCAACCTGCTTTTAGCCGTTCTGGTATCAAGTAAGCTTAGAGAGTGTAGAACCAAAATATGGCAAGAAGGAACATTTTTTAGATTATTATGAAAGGTAATTTTAAAAATGGTCCAACCCGCCACTTTTTTTTCCTTCTTTTCTCTCTCAACTTGTTTATTCAAGCCCTCGAACTGAGCGCTAAAGTGTCAATGGAAAGCTTCGTGAGGTCTCCTATCCAGAAAATGATCACATCTTATCATGGAGGTAACACTTCCTTCTAATTTTCCATTCCGAGCCCCATTTCTGACACCGAGATGCTTCGTCAGGGGAGAATTAGCAAAGGAAGGATTTGTATTTATGTTTTGTTATTATTTTCAGGCAAGCCCATTTGTGATGTTCAAGTGGCTTGCTGGGTCCCCTTTCTATAAAGCCTACACATAGCTTACTTTTTTCAAAATTTAGTCTCTGCTTTTGCAACCAAACTTTGCGGGTTTCGCTTAACCTATGGTTTGAAAAATTGAAGCTTTGTCCAATTCCATTGATGTTAGATCGAGTTCCATGCTTGAATGAAAGGAATGATTAGTTGAATTCTTATTATTGATTTCGACCTTTTTCTTCCACCTTAGCTAACTACACACAAAGCACATTAGATTTAACATAGGTCGGAAAACCCGTGCAACCTCCTTTTAATTTTGCAAGCAACCCACTTCTAGTTTCATTTAATCACTTGACAGGCTAAGGACCCATGTAAAAGAAAAGTGAAGAAAAAAAAAAAAAAAAAAAAAAAAGAAAAGAAAAGAATAAATCTGCAACGCTTGCCTTGAAACCCGAGCACTGCCCAGGGGTATAGGTACAAAAGCCTCTGAAGTTCTGCCCTAAACCTTCACTCTGTCAAGCCCACTTTTGTGTTCAAGCATGGGTGGATGGGTGGAGTTTAGCAAGTTGTAGGTGCTGGAGTCTCAAATCATTCAAGTCCGGTGAAACCTCAAGGGTTAGTGGTCGAAAGATCCTCATGACTGCCCTAAGCCTTAATTCGGGTCAGGAGTCACCCAGAGATCTCGCTACATGGATCCCGGGCGGAGGTCGATTCCTCAAAGATTGCACCCACAACGCAAAAAAAGAATTGTAAACAAGAGGTGGTCCCGATCTATTTAGGTTGGCTAGCATGCGAGCCGGTAGTAGCCAGCCAGAGGAGTGCATTTCTTGACAACTTATCGTTGAGAACCGATCTAATAAACACTTAGATTTCGTGGAAGTTTCGTTGATTCACTCGAGATGGAAACTCTTTTGATACTCAATTTTGTATGGTATTCATTCTCTCATAATAGTTATTGGACACCCAGATGATGATTCTTACTTAGAGTCGCATTACTTCTTCACAACCTTGACCTACAACCTCAGGTACATTATTTTGTTATCATTTTGTATGTTCTCTCTTTCTTTCTTTCTTTTCATTGCTAAGGACTGCTAATGTAGGTTTGGGGTGGATTAGTGCCCAAAAAGTGTAATTTTGAACCCTATTTATTATAGGCTTTGAGTGCTTTTTGTGTACTAATCATGCTAATTAACCCAATTTACATACAGGTCCCTATTATTCTAATGATCGTATTTTGTGGCAAATTTTGCGCTTTTGCGAGCTAATCAGCGCCTACATTGTTGAAATTAACCAAACATGAAGAATCTAAGCAAACTCAACATCATATATCAGAGGACTAGAAGGAAAGAAGAGAAGAAAATGGAAGAAAAAATGAAGCAGAAGAAAATTGACGAGAAGCAAAGCAGGAACAAGTGACCAATGGAACAAGAAATTGCCAGAGAAACCTCGTTGATTTCCCGCTAAAGCTAGCGAAATGCACCGCCTAGCGAAATTCTTCATGCCTCGCCATGCTTTGTAATTAATGCAACCGACTTCAATTTTTGGCACATAATTTCGTCCATAATCTTACCTAAGTTGTGCCAGTTTTCAAGTATTTCTATACTCAGGAGGCCCTATAAGCCTCTTTCTTTGTAACCTAATCATCGATTTTGGGAAGGAATAATTTTGTAAGTTTTTATTTTTGTAACAAAGTCTTTTTATTTTTAGTTTTCGCTTTTCTTTTCTCTCTCTCTTCTCTCTCCTCTTTCTTTCTCTCCTTTCTACAAACACCTTGCTGATGACAACTGAGGATTTAGCGGCTAAAACCACTTCCTTCTTGAAGTAAAAGGCCGTCAGTAAGATCTTTAGGTTGCCGTGGTTCCCCCGTTTCATGTTGCGTAGTGTATTTATGGCCCTTATATTCAAAACTTAGTTGCATAACATGGATGTTATTGTTCTCGCTTAATATTCATGCGCTTTAGTCCGTTGCTCGGTGAGAGATGCACTCGTGGTTCTTTGATGGTCCTTACTTAGCCTCCGAGGTAATATTTACATGTTGTGTGGTTCTCTCAAATTAGTGTTAAATAACATTTACGCTATTGTCAGCCAATACTCTCCGCATGCTTAGAACATCGCGTTTCAAGCAGAGAGATGCACCGTTATTTTTAGATGGTCTTTACGCGCCTCAAAGAGTCTATAAACGAATGTTAGGTTTTAACCTAAAAGGGGCCATGAATCATCCCGTGCTTGAATCATAGGAGTTATTTTCAACCCGGAGCTCAGCTAGCCTAGATCTTAAACTCACTGCCTACTCGCTTCAAGAAGTTCTCTTTTCTTTTATTTTTCTCGATTTTATTTTCGCCTGTAACCAACCACTAACTTTCAGCTACCATTTAGTTTTCAAACCACTTCCCTGCTTTTTAACCAAACCCCAAAATCCAAATTTAATATTCCACCGGGCTTTGATTTCACTCAAATCATCTCACGAAGAAAACCCATCCCCGTGTTCGAATTTAAAATCGCCATGTCATGAGCTTGACTCACGCAGCAGAGGAACCAGCTGATACAAATTTTGTTGATTCCGCTCACCCTACCGTGGCACGAATCATGCCCTTTTTTAGAAAAATTCTAATTTACCCGGGTTTTACATCAAGTGTAATGCTTTATAATTCATAATTTTTGATGATTTAAACTTTCACCTTCTTCTAAGATGATCTCAAGTTTTCATATATATATATATATATATATATATATATATATATATATATATATATATATATATATATATATATATTTGATCGTAATTCCTACCACATTTAGGAAAAAGATGACCGAGCAAACGAGAAGGGCCTTTTCTTTTGACCGAATATATTTGAGAGAAAATATAGGCAAAATTTTTATATCTCATTCCTAATTATGAGGTTTTAAACATAAAATAATAATATATCGCTATCCGGGCACTGTAGATCTCCACTCTCCTAAATCTCCTCCACTAATTATATAAGGATAAAGATAAAAATGCAACAATTAAGGAGAAATAAAAAATAAAAATTCTTCTGAATCTTAAGTCCACAACTCCACTTTCTCTCCTTGACCAAGTCTTGTCAATGATGACTTGCCAAACTCTCATCATCACCCTTCTCTAAAAGTGCAACCTTGTCCTCAAGGTTTAAGGTGGAAACCATTCATGCATAATGCTCTTTTCCCCTAATTCCACAATCCCAGATTCTACTTCCTCACTCTCAAGTAGTAACAACTGAGTTTTAAGAAAATAATGATTCAGTATGAACTTCTCATTACAATTGAAGCAAAGGGCTTTAGGCTCTCATTCTTACCATTTCATCCCATGTTAGCCTCTTGATGGATGCAATGGAAGATTGCTCTTGCATTACTCCACTATAGTGGGTATTTGGCACATGTCGATGTGATTTTTACATTCTCTGTACTTAATCATCTTTCATGGGTCCAAACTAATGGCATCCTTTAGTGATTAGGGTTTGAACATCCTTATTGTCTTTTCTATTTCCATTGTCAATCCGTCCATGAACATCCCACTAAGTGCTTCTTCGAACCATCCATGTACCCTGTTCCCTAATCTTTCAAACTCTTCTTGATATTCTCGAAAGATGCAATTTGCTACAATTTCTTCAAGGCTTCGTTGAAATCTACTCCTTCAAGTGGACCAAATCGAACCCACAATTCATTTTCAAAAAACATGCCATGTGATCACCTGATTTTCATGTTGGTGGATGCAACGTAGCCATTGTCACCAGTAATGTGCCTTTCCTTCCATAAAGTAAGCTGTCATAGCCACCTTTTCTTGTTCTGGTATCTCATAATATTTGAAATAATGTGTCACACAATTCAACCACTCCATGGGGTGATGAGCTTAAAAGTCATCTATTTTTAGTCCATTTTTCTGATCTATTTTTATCTAAAAAGACTGATTTATGTGTAGAAACATGGAATAACTAACCAAACTGTTATATAGTAGGGAATTCAAGAAAAAGTTAAGAATTTTTAAGTGCGTAAAAATGAGCGTAAGGTGAACGAGCGTTAATGATATAATTAGCTGAATGTTACAAAGCAGAAAGGCGCACAAGGATGAAAGGACTCGATGTCGCGGAAGCCTTAACAAAGAATCAAAATGGCATGCAGTTGCAACAAATAAACTCCGCCGCAAATGAAGTTTAATTGAAAACAAAATGAAATGGAGCGAAGAAACTCGTAAGGTTAAGCAACTGTGGAATCAAGAAGAAGAAGACATGATGTCGTATGACATCTCGATGCAACCGCGACATCGCCTTACAAAGAGAAAGAAGTCATGGCTAAATATCACCAAGAGAAGGTCGCTACATCATTCGGGAGGTCGCGACAAAGAATAGCGGAAGAAGAGGTACGACAACACCGGCCGCCAGCGACAACACCGGCGTGAAGGTTTCGAGACATCGGGCAAGCCGGTCGCGACAATAGTCAGGTGAAGAGAAGGTCGCGACAACACCGGATGTCGGAAATCAATTGCAAGACCGGTCGCGACAACATCGTCGCCGGCATCAATTACGCATGGAAAGTCGCGATAACATCCGTGAGGTCACGATAACCACTACAGAGAGAAAGAGGTCGCATAACATCCACTTGTCGCACATCAAATGCATTACGCTATGGTCGCGACGCCCTTGCCGCCGCGACATCGCCCACTAGAAAGACAAGTCGCAACCAAACAAAGGTTTCGCGACAAGATCGAGATTAAATGCAGGTCGCGATAAGGACTCATGTCGCGATGCAAGACAACAAATCAGCCAGCTAAACTGAAATCCATAAATGAGGTGCATCAAATTAGCCCAACTTCAGAACCTATAAACATACGCCTACTATCAAGAAACGCAGCCTCGCGACTCAAAGAGAAATCCGGGTTTACAAGGCCTCGATTTTTATTTTTCTTTTCTTTCTTTCGTTTTCGCTTTTTTTTTTCCATTTTATCTAGATTAGATTAGTTTTGTATTTCGCTCTAATTTTGGATTTGAACGTTAGTCGTAGCGATCGAGCTGAATGCGCATGTTTATTTCTGTAAAATTACCGTCCTGGGCTGTTTGAATTCCGCACAAATTGGGATTTCGAACACCCGCCCGATGCATAAAGGGGTTTTCTTGATCGCTGAAGCCAATGTATGGTATGACCGCACTTAGAAACGCCTTCCATCGACCTGACGTTATTGTCGAAATAATCTTCCCGCAAAGATTTGCATCATAATAAATTAACTCGAGCAGCCAAATCGACTTGCTGGTTTTGGCGTGTTCTGAATCGATCCCAATTTTACTGCACCCATAACGAGGTCAAGCCAAATTTTCCGATTTCCGTGAAGCCCTCTGGTGACACAGAGAAGGCATTCCCGAGAGTAAGAAACAATTTCGGAAGCGTATTCGAACCCGATATTGCTGATCTGGCAATGTGCTCAGAGATGAATCAATACATCCTCTTCTCGCCAGAATCGTAGAATGAGTCGAGTGAGTTATAAATTTAAGTAGACAGAGAGTTCACCTCAATTCGAATAGTGAATTTGATCCTTCGTGTTGGGGCAAGGATCTAATCTAAGGAAAGAGGTTATCTAATTTTGAGGGTGAGGAACCAAGAGGGTGCAACCTCAAAAATGACTAAATTCAAGGAGCTCAAGTCTCGCAGTCTATGTCATGGGTATAGCGACGAGAAAGAAAAAATACCTTAACAAGGCAACTAGTTTTAAAGTAGTTATTTCAATTTCCTGTTCGAGAGAAACAGCTAAGGTGAGATAATGAACTGCGGTGGTATGGAGATCCAAATACACTATATTAACTCGACTAGTTTTAAAGATCTCGTAGTCTCAAATTCCCGCCTCGTTAATTTTGTGTATTTGTCTCTAAACGACCACGTTTTGTATTACCACCTCGTCTCTGACGCCTAACAAGTTTAGGTATCTTTGTTTTCACACTTCGGGTGGCCTATATAAGCCCCCATGATTTTGTAACCGAAGGAACTTCGTATTTCAATACAAGTCCCGCAGCCTTTAGTTTTGTGAGTTTCATTTGTTTCCTTCTCGCCTCTTTCTTTCATTTTTCTAGGGCTGTTAAACACCCCCTTGAGGATGACAACTCAAGGGATGCTCGCTAAGCCTTATAAACTTTGGAAGAGGAAGGTGGCTAGCTTGGTTTCTCAGGGGTAGCTGGGTGTGTGGTCCCCATGTTTTAACCGGCTACAGTATCGTATTTATGGCCTCAAATTTTCAAACTAGTGGTTTAATGCTGATTTAATGTCATTACTTTGGCCAATACTTGCATGTTTTGAGTGGTACGTTGCATACTTATTGTTGATAATCGGAGAAGCCCTTTAGATGGCCTTTAATGCATTTCACCTAAATGAGGTCAATGTTGGTTTTAACCGGGAAGGGGCCGTGGAATGTACAGCTACCTCGTGGTCGACTCAAATAGGGAGTGGTTTTAGGTTAGTTTTATAGTTGCAAAGATCCCACATGGCTCGACTACAGTTGCTTCGCCATAATGCGCAGGATATTATAACCCAAGGACACTTGTTAACCCCATGTTATCAAGCTAGTGACCTAAACCTTCAAGGTTACCATATTTCACACCTTCACCAAGCCATTACAGCTAGTCATTAACCAAACAACTCCCACCGGCTTTGAAACAAATCCACACAAATCCAAACAAAAGCCTCACCATTTTCAAACACTTACGTAGTCATTCATAGGATGGTAGAAAAACCCATCCCGTGTTCGACCCTGGGGATCGCTATGCCGCAGCAGCTCGACTACGCAAGAGGAGGAACTTAGGAATATAAATTCCTCGTTGATTCCGCATCACCCTACCGTGGGCACGAATCAGTTCGGCGCCGCTGTCGGATGGTGCCAAAACTACGCTTGATGAGTTGAAGTGTACTTGTAATCCCACATACGTA
This sequence comes from Tetrastigma voinierianum, assembly GCA_016808115.1. Lineage (NCBI taxonomy): Eukaryota > Viridiplantae > Streptophyta > Magnoliopsida > Vitales > Vitaceae > Tetrastigma > Tetrastigma voinierianum. Next base: position 305,648 of record JAEQBH010002769.1, on the reverse strand, counting down.
GTGACCTTGCACTTTTTGAATTTCGCTGTCAGGAATCGCAAGTTTTCACTACTGCGCTTATCGTGACTATTTTTGTTTTTTTTCTTTACGCCGCTTTTTATTCGACTAACATTGACCCCTTTTCAAAAGAAGTTTGTTTGTGTTCTTGTTGTGTCTTATTTCAGGTACCAAGTGTTTGGCGCAAAGATCGACGTAGGGATATCAGGTAGATTGCAAAGAGTGAGTGCACCAATTGAACAAGGCTGTGAAATCAGTGTGCACAGTGACCAAATGGATCCTCTACCTGAGGAACAGCAAAGTCAACAAACACCTCCCATGAACCCAGCAGCTTACAGATCCATGAGGGATCACATACACCCTCCTAGAGTTAGTGCCCCTTCCTGCATCATACCTCCTGCTGAAGATGTAGCAGTGAGGCCCTATTTGGTGCCCCTACTCCCCACATATCATGGTATGGAAAATGAAAACCCATACACTCATATTAGGGATTTTGAGGAAGTTTGCATTACCTTTAAGGAAGGTATGATGGACATGGATTTGCTGGAAGTTAAAGGCATTTCATCCACCCTCGACAAGGCCAAGATATGGCTTAACCTAGCCTGAGGCCCGTAACCATTAGAAATAAACAGCCGCAGTGCACTCTTAAAGAAATTCCTTCTCGCGCTCACAAGACCAACAATTTGAAGAGACAAATTTACACCTTTTGCGTACCAAGATGGTGAAAGGTTCTACCAGTCCTGGGAGAGATTTATGGAAACTATCAGTGCATGCCCACACCATGGGTTTGATACATGGATGCTTGTAAACCACTTCTATGGTGGTATGTCTCCTGCCATGAAGCAGCTATTGGAAACAATGTGTGGGGGTGACTTTTTAAGCAAACACCCAGATAAGGCCTTGGACTTTTTGAACTATGTAGCCGAAACCTCTAAGGCATGGGATGAACCGAGTCCAGTGACGCCAGAGATTAAGGTCAAACCATCGAGGGGAGGCATGTATGCACTTTCCGAAGACACGGAGGTAAAAGAAAACTTGACCACTTTAACTCGAAGATTGAAGAACTGAATGAGAAATCAAGACAAATGCAAGTTGAATGAGTTATCTCGATCCCAACCTTCTTTGCTTTCATCAGTTACCAAATACACCCGGGAGCACTGGCAAGAGTACGCCCATGTCCTCGAATCGTATCACCACCCATAAACGCCTTATACGGCAAACACCTATAACCCTAATTCGAGAAACCATCCAACCAACCACATGGAAGCCAAGCAAACCCCGTATATGTCCTTCAGGAGCACAACAATAGCCAGCCTTCAAAGACAACAACAACGCTTCCACTTTCTTTCTCCCGTTGAGCAAGCGATCCCGAATTTATAAAGTGGTAGGCACATTTGTAGAAGAACGTGATGTTGAATGTTCAAACTAATGTGTAAAATTGGAAATAGTCGTAAAGCTCACTCAACAGAAATCGGGATGTATGCACGCCGAGATTTCAAGTCAGCTCCAACCAACAAGCAGCAGGTTCAAAGAGGGAGGGTTCCCCCCCACACAAGAACATCGCAGGGAGGCGTGCATGAAATGGTCAACTAATGATCCAAATGTAAGAATTGATGAAGCTTAAGGCAAGTAGTGACTCTAAGAAGTGTATGAACCGAGTCCAAAGAAATCCCACTCTAATCAAGTCAGCTCCCACAGAGGCTGACCCACCACAAGAAGAATAAATACAAATAGGAAGAGGTGAAGATTAGAGTACCCCCTCCATTCCCACAAGCTCTCCGAAAAAAGAAAAGTTCCGTTAACCAAACGGAAATACTAGATGTTTTACTAAAGTGTGCCACATTCCTCTCCTTGACATGATCAAACAAGTCCCCACCTATGCAAAATTTTAAAGGACTTGATGACCAGAAAAAGAGGGTCTCTGCAATGTGAACAAAAAGGCCTTTTTGACTGAACAGGTGAGTGCCATCATTGAGTGCAAGACTCTGATGAAATATAAAGATCCAGGGTGTCCAACAATATCGGTTAATATTGGAGGCATTAGAGTGGAGAAAGCACTATTAGACTTGGGAGCTATCGTGAACCTGCTGCCGTATTCCATGTACATGCAACTGGCTCTCGGGAGAGTCGAACCCACTTCCATCACACCGGGCTACTAGCCGGATAGGATCATTAAGATGTCAAGATGTAATCAATGAGGATGTCTTAATACAAGTGACATAGTTTACTACCCAGACTTGCCCGTGACTTGACACAGCCTGGGCTGCGTGGGAGCCAATCACGTGCCCACATCATATTTGGAAGGCCATTCTCGCTACTTCAAATGCCACAACCGCCCGAATGGGGTTATAACTCATATTTTGGAATACACCCTAGAACTCAATATTTTTCATTTGAGTAAAAGGCATATGCACTCGGAGTGAAGATGACCTTGAAGAGGTCCATAAGTAATAGATGCAATTCTTGGAAGAACAAAGCACGAATGTTAGTGCAAGATTGAGTTAACTGAAGCATTCAAGGCTCAGTGAGATAACAAGAATCCCAAGGCATGAGTTTAGTGGCAAGGGTACCGGAGGAGAAGAATGGAAATCCACTCACTGACCGTGACCAACCATGAACCCTAATCTACAGAGCTCAAACCACTCCCGCCTGAGTCAAGTATGCATTCCCGGGTGAAAACAGCAGCACCCAGCCGTGGCCTCAACCCTCCGTTGACCACTTCACAAGAGACTGACCCGCTGAAATTCCTCAAAAGGAAACAAGCAAGTATCAGTGGAAAATTTTTCATCTAAAAGGCATAAACCCAACAACTGCACTCATCACATTTACCCCGGAAGAAGAGTCTAAGGTCACAGCGTACCATTGCTCTGAGGTCGGAACCCCACTCAGTGGAAGTAGTTCGCTGTCCTCAAACTGGCCTCCTGGCTTCAGATCATTTAATTCCATTTCCTCGATGAGTATCGCAAGCCTCACCTGTGTGGTGCCCAGTCAGGTGACAACCGTAAGAAACAGTGGAGGAATTGTCTACCCGACTGGCCACCGGTTGGTGAGCAGATTATGTATGGGCCCAATGAAGTAACCGTAAAAGATCACTTCCCCGCTACCATTCATCGACCAAATGAGAGAGTTTCAGGACACCCATTCGATCGCTTTAGATGGGTATCTGTGTGATTTCAGATAGAGATTTATAACCGTAATCGTGAAAGACCACTTCACTGGCCCATTCGCACATATGCTTATGTGGAGGATGCCTGTTCGCACTTCCAAACCATTTCTGCAGGTGCATGCTTAGTATGTTCGACATATGGGAGCATAATGGAGGTATACATGAATGACATCACCAGATATGGAGGCGATTTTGAAGAATGACCGACCATCCGGAAGCTATCTCGCGTAGGTGAAAGAACTGTGCTCAACTGGGGAGAGTGCCATTTTATTAACCCGAAGGAATCAGACCAAAGCACACTATCTCCAAAGAGGGGAATAGAAGTCGACAAGGCAAAATTGAACTTATTTCCCAACTCCGCCATCCCCAACGAATGTAAAGATGGCAGGACAATTCTGGTCATGTCTGGCAGAGATTCCATTAAGGACTCTCCAAAATCGCTAAACCCTCAGACAAACCCGTGAGAAAGTGATTTAATTGCTCAAAAATGAATGCCGTGAGTGGTTTCTTTGAAGAGCCGAACTTATTTGATAACTCAGCCCTTAATTCAAAGTAGCACTCCACTGGCGCTACCGCTTAGGTGATGTGTGATGCAAGTGATCTTGCAATCGGAGCAAAGACGCCAAAGAGAGGATGGAAAACCTCATATGGAAGTCTACTACAGCAAAACCGAATGAAGGCTTGGTATGGAACTATACCACTCACAGTGAATTATCGGGTGTTGGTCTATGCTTTAGACAAGTTCGAGCTTACTTGGTCAGTCGATATAGTCATTTTACGACTATCCCGCTTTCAAATATTTCCCGACCAAACAAAATGCCAGCGGTTTATCCCATGGGTTCTTCTACTTCAAGAGCTTAACTTGCAAATTAAAGACAAGAAAGGGGTAGAGAATGTGGTAGCAGATCATCTCTCAAGGTTAACGATAGCCCATACACCATAAATTTCACCCATCAATGATGAATTTCCGAAGAATCCTAATGCACAGCCCCGGGTATGTTTCATACTACAATTTCCTCACGGCAGAGAATCCCAAATGAGCGGAAAGAACAGGATAGAAGTATTTCTTTGCTAAGATCCATTCTTATTGGGAAGATTCTTCTTGTTCAAATACTCTATGCATCAAATAATCGGTAGCGGTGCCCGAAGGGGTGAGCAAACAGTAAATTCCCGAGCCATCACATGAGATCATGTTATTTTGCTTCCCCGTAAGACAAGAATGAAGGTGTCATAGCCTGGTTTCTACCCGGCCTTCCTTATTCGAAGGGAAGCACAACAAATGTTCCTGGTGTGATATGCCAAAACTCTAGAAATCATTCCTACCGCCATATGTGATGCCATCGAACCCAATTCTTAGTAGTTTAACTTTTGATGTTTGGGGCATCGATTTCATGGGACCCTTCCCCACGTCCTATGGTCACACGTACATATTGGTGGGAGTGGACTATGTGTCCAAATGGGTTGAAGCAATCCCCTGCAAGACCAATGACCACAGGGTGGTACTTAAATTCCTAAAAGCCAACATATTTCCTAAAGCCCGAGTACCGAAAGCCACGACATGGCGGTCGACATTCAGAATGAACCAGATTGAGTCCATGGCTTAAATATGGTGTGAAACACAAAGTGCACATGTTCCTTACCATCCTCTCAAATGGCGGTCAGTAGAACTTGCCAACAGGGAGATCAAGACCATTCGAATGAAGATATGGCAAACACCAACAGAGAGACTGTCCATCAAACCGCGACCGCTATATAGGATGCCTTTCAAGACAATCCCGTGGTCTGCCCCCATTTGGCCAGTCTATGGTAAGGCATGTCACCTTCCAAATGAGATCGAAAGTACAAGGCAGATGGCGGGCAATCAAGAAGTCGAACACGACCTGGCAAACAGTCAAGAGGTTCCCTGATTCTAAATGAGCGGAAGAAATACGGAATACGCCCACTTGAATTCAAGATCAGAAAATCAAAGAGCATGATCAAATGATAATCGGGAAGAATTTAACTGATAGATATCAAGTTCTTATACGACTCAACCCATCTGATCTCGCAAGTTTCAAGTCACGATGGACAGGTCCATTCATCGTCTCAACGTGCATACCCCAATGGTTCAGACCAATCAATCCAGATGGATAACAGGTGTTCAAAGTCAATGGACGCAGTGGTGAAACCCCATGTGGTGCAACAGCCAATGTGAGGAAATTCTCCCCGCGTGACCCTCCCGAGTCCTACAATCCATAGCCCATGGGGCACATCGCTGGTTCCGGCAGCCACTCGTTTTACTTTTGCTTAGTTTTGATTAAAATTCCTTTTGTTCAAAATTTCGTGGTGGCAATCGCTCGGTCGTTGATTTCACTTCGTGTGCTGATTAAATCAAGAAGAATACTAATGAAATGAAAATGCCCCTTTTTCGGCCACCATACTCGGTATGTGCCAATTTATCCCCTAGTTTGCATTTTCATGACAAGCCAGCGATGCGTGGAACTTTGCGCTCCCATATGTCCGGATGTCAAATTTTACTGATTAAGATTATTACTTCTGATTTAAATTATCATTTAACACATTGAATGCTCATCAATAAATAATATCTTAATCTGGAATGAACCCGTTATTTGACAAAGAAACACTCTGATTGTGTATTTAGTTTAATAATGAGATTGATGATTTACCGGATCTCGATGATTCTCCATGCTGAAGATTGTCTAATAGGTGAATAAATCACTCACTAGTCGGGCTCAGCATGTTGGACGACCACATTAGTGTGTTACCATATTTGAAGACCAATGCAGTCCTCCAAAAAGAAAAGAAAAGCAAAAGAAAGAAAAAGAAGAAAAAGGCAGTAGCAAATGAAAAGTCGTGGATTTTCTTCTATTTTGAAACCCGAACACGGTCCGAGGGGTGTATGGCGAAAGCCTTTAAAGCCCGATGCCCTAAACCTTAAGTGGTTAGGAGTCATCGACTTAGTGTTCGCTACATGGGTGGATAGGTGGAGTTTAGCGTGGTTGTGTGCTCGATTCCTCGGGTCATTCAAGTCCCGGTGAAGCCTCGCAGCTCAGGTCAAGTGATCCTTTCGCTTCGATGCCCTAAACCTTAATTGGTCGAGTCATCGGTGGACCTTCGCTACACGGACTTTGGTGAAGTCGAAGTTTTGGGCATCAGACCCTACAATGAAGTCATCAAATAAAGAAAGAAGAGCGTAGCTTTTCCTATCTAGGTTGCTCAATGTTTTAAGGCCGCTTTTCTAATAGCCAGTCGTGGCGGAATAATTTTGCAATTTATCGCTCGATCCGTTACATTAGGAACCATTAATTTGGTGGAAATTCAGTTGAGAACCATGGATCCGAAGGCTGACTCTTAAAAACTTGACCTTATATGGTTTCGCTCTCGTATTCTGCTGAACAAGGTATCAATTATTCATTTTTAAAGGTAATACCATTTATACATACTCTTTTTGAACCATAAACTTTTTGAGAAAGCACTGCATGCATGTCCTTTTTGTTTTTGCATTGCTAAGGGACTAGCAACGTGTCGGTTAGGGGGTGTGATTAGTGCCCAAAAAGTGCTATTTTGAGCCCTATTCGAGATAGGTTTTGAGTACTTTTTTTACGCGACTAATCATATCAATTAAGCCAATCTCTGAGGTGTTCAGTCCACTTAGTATCACTTTTATGCCATTGCGAGGTTATTTTCGGGTTATTTTGCAGGTTTTTTCATACTCGTCACTAAGTTCGAAGTTCGATATCGAGATATGTGTCGAACCACGAAGATTGAAACTATTTTCTGCCCATCAAAATATCAAGATTCAAGGAAGAAATGAAGGCAAAGGATGAAAAGCGGATGCAGACAGTTATGTACGGTGCAAATAAGGAAAACAAAGTAACCCAGCAAATTTCGCTATGATTATGGTAGGGCTCTGCTCGGATTGCGAAAATTTTCAGAACCATACTTAAAATTCGCAATCCTTAGCGTAAATGGAAAATTTCGCTTGTTAGCTTAAATTCGCTATCTAGCGAAATTGATTGATGCCTGTAGCTTAAATTCAACCACCTCCTCGCTATCTCTCATATTTTTCGCTAGGCTAGCGAAATTTTCGCTATCCTAGCAAAATTCTCCTGCTAGGGGGGTGTGATTAGTGTCGGTCAGGTGTGATTAGCGCCTGTAAAAGTGCTATTTCGAGCCCTATTCGATAGGTCTTTATACTTGCGCACTAATCATATCAATTAAGCCAATTGGGGTGTCTCAGTCCACTTAGTATCACTATGCCATTTGGCGAGGTTATTTTCGTTATTTTATGTGTTTTTGCATTACCTCGCCGCCAAGTTCAAGTTCGATATCGAGATATGGCCAGTCCATAAGATTGAAACTATTTCAGCCATCAAAAATATCAAGATCTCAAGGAAGAAATGTAAGGCAAAGTGATGAAAAAGGGATGCAAAGAGGAAGCATGGTGCAAAGGAAGCAAATGTGTGAACCTGCAGGGAAATTTTCGCTATGATTGCTAAAATTTCGTTGATTGCGGTACCAAGAATCATAGCGAAAAATTTCGCAATCCTAGCGAGTCTGAGGCTCGCTAAGCCAAATGAATTCGCCCATTCAGCGAAATTCACTCTCATGCCACGAAATTAACCAATTTCGCTTATCTCTCATATTTTCGCTAGTTACAAAATTTCGCTTAGCTAAATAAATTCTCGCTAGGCTAGCGAAATTCCTCCCGCATAGCGAAATTCCCGCCCCTCGTTAATTTTGTGTATTTGTTCCCCAAACGACTACGTTTTGGGTGTGTATTACCACCATTCCTTGTATCCCAATGTTTTAGGCATTCTTGTATTTTCACACTTTGGGTGGCCTATATAAGCCCCCATGATTTTGTAACCCGAAGGAACTTTTGCATTTCAATACAAGTCCCAAGTAGCCTTTAGTTTTAGGCTCTACTGCTTCTCGCTCTTTCTTTCATTTTCTAGCCAAACATCCCCCTTGAGGATGACACTCAAGTGGATGCTTAGCTAAGGCCATAAATTCTTAAGAGAAGGTGGTTCAGCTTGGTTTCTCAAAGGCCATGTGTGTAGTCCCATGTTTTAACCGGCCACAAAGATCGTATTTATGGCTCCCACTAAACTAGGGTTTAATGCCATTTAATGTCATTACTTCGCCAATACTTCACATGCTTTAGGTACAAAGGCATACCATTGCTGGGGATGTGACCGATATTCTTGCACTGCCTTTACGAGCCACCGAAATGAGGTCAGAGTGTTGTGGTTTTAAACCCGAAAGGGCCGTGGAATGCATGTTACCCCGTGGCCGACTCAAATAGGAGTGGCTCTGTGTGGTTAGGTTTTATAGTTACTAAACAAAGATCCTAAGTGAGGCAAGTTCGACTATAGGTTGCTTGCCATAATGCGAGGATATAACCTGAGGACACGTGTTAACCCCATGTTATCAAGCTAGTGACCTAAACCTTCAAGGTTACCATTTCACACTTTCAATTAAGCCATAGCTTAGTCGTAAGAACTAAACAACTCCCACCTCTGTTAAAACAACCACAAATCCAAACAAAAAGCCTCACCATTTTCAAACACTTATGCAAGTCATTCATAGGATGAAAACCCATCCCCGTGTTCGACCCTAGATCCCGGCTTATGTGCAAGCCGCAAAGAGCTTGACTACGGCAGTAGGAGGAACTTAGGAATATAAATTTTGTTGATTCCGCATCACCCTACCGTGGCACGAATCACTCATACCCTAGTAAAGGGTTATTCATCCTGCTTTGGCTTAGGCTCCCTTGTCACGAATCTCCTTTTGAATTCAAGGATTTCGACAACATCTACAACTCAATTAACAACTTGGTCATGCCTTCTTGGATATCGCTAACATTAGCCTCCAAAGCTTCGAGTCTCTCCTTGTAGGTTGCCATTTAGAACAAGGCTCTGATACCAAATGATAAAACCCTAGTGAGTTTTCTTTAGCCGAAAATATTTTGAGAGAAAATATAGCAAAAATTTCATATCATTTTTCCTATAATTATGAAGTTTTAAATAAATAATAATAACATAATGTGCATCCAAAGTGCGGCTAGTGGATTCCTAAATCTATTCCACTAATTATCTAAAGATAAAGATTAAAATGCAACAATTAAGGAGAAACAAAAAAATAAAAATTCTTCCGCGTCTTAAGTCCACAACTCCATTTTCTCTCCTTGACCAATTCTTGCCAATGGTAACGTTGCAAACTCTCATCAATGACCCAAAACAATGTATGGTTTATGAAATAAAATAGTGGAATAGTGTTATCCATTACTTGAAAAAATAAATTAAAAACATTTGTTGATCATTCTAATAGTTGGCTCAAGTAAGATTAAATATTATCCTATATATTTTTGTTAATATTTAATTTATCTATAAATAAAATGCGTCTATATACTTTATTCTCATATGAACTTTGAAATATATGAAACATAATATTTATATATGAGTCAAATTAGTATTATCATTCATTTTAGGATTGCCAATGGGGCGAGTTTAGGACAGGACACCCCTATCCCATTCTCGTCCCATAACATATCAATGTTTCCCATACCCATCCCAAACCCGAGTCGGGTGAGACATGTGTTTCCTATTCCTATTATGGAATAATAATCAAATTTTCATCATCGCTTCGTCTCGACTCGAATTTGTGTTTTCCTTTTCACCCGTTCCCTCTTCCTTCTCAATTTTCTTAACAACTAAACATGTTTTTTGCCTTAAAAGATACAAATACCTACAATTCTCAAAAAATTGAAATCTTGTTCAGGAAATCGAGATCAATTCTTAAAGACAAAATAAATCTTTCGATCAATACACTGATGAGTCCTAAACTCTTCTATTTTTAGTCTATTTTTTCTTGCAACTTTTTAGAAGTTTATGATTTATTTTAATGAAGAATTATGGAATAATCACCAACTTTGTGTTTTGCAGTTTTTGAATGTAAAAGAAACAAATCCAAAGAAGAAAGCAAAAATGGCTAAGGTTAAATGTCGACATAATCTCATAATGTCGCAACAAAAGCTCAAGGCAACCAGCAAGGCAGTGTTGCAACAAAAAGTGTTATTTCACAACAAAGACAAAGTTGAACTCAAGTTGGAAGTTTAAAGATTATCGTACTAATAACCTGCCGTGAGATAATATGGAGAAGGGATTAACGAGAATGCTGCAACAAATAAATGAATGTTGCGACATAATGAAAATAAGAAGACAGGACTATGTCGCGACAATGGATTTTTATGTCACGACATTGCCTGAAAAGGTCCTGAAGAAGTGCCAAAATTATGTCGTGACATAAAAAGCATTGTTGTGACAAGAATAGAAGAAAAAAGGCAAGAAGAATGTCGCGACATTCTTTTGCTTTGTCGTCACAAAGATCAAAGCTAATGGCAGTAAAGTTTTGTTAAGACATTCATACTTGTGTCGCGACATAAAGAATTGAAGAGGGAAGAAAGAATGTCGCGATACAACAAAACTATGTCGCAATAGAAAATGGTAGATCAAAGAGACAAGTCAAGTTAAGTCTGTCACGACAAAGATTTTAATGTTGCGACAAACATTTTAATGTTGCGACAAACATTTCAGAGAATGACAAGTTTAAGGCATGATATATGTCACGACATTTCTAATCTATGTCGCAACATAAAGTTCAGAAGGTAGCATCGAAGGTAAGAAAGCTATGTAGCGACAACATGAGTTTTATGTCGCGACAATCACAACATAATGTTGATATGGAACTCTATCGCAACATAGAAATTTATTGTCGCGACAAAGGTTGAGAAGAACTACAGAAAGAAATGTCGCAACATAATGAAGAGCGGCAAAGAAAAACATTTGTCGAGACCAAGGTTTTACGTCACGACATACCATTCAAGTATTAACACTGCAAGACATGAAAGAAATGTCATGATAAAAGACACTTATGTCACGAAGATTACAAGACACCCTCAGCTGAGCTCTGTCGCGACATTTTCAAAGTATGTCACGATATAATTCAAGAAAAAGGCATAGAACATGGTCGAGACATAACACTACGAGCCACAAGAAAGCTAGAGGACAAATATAGCTACAATGTCACGACATAATTTTTTTATGTCACGACATAATTTTTTTATGTCACGACAAAGTCGTCAATTAGGCCAGTTTTGGGGATCCACAACTTCAGCCTCGGATATCGGCCCATTATTTGAAAATCTATAAATAGAAGCACATAGGGCATTGTGTGCATCTTCCACCGAACCTGGAACATCTGGGTAGCTGGAGTCTCCTTTGTATATTATTTTTCTTTTTATTTTTCTTATATTTCTTTTCATTGATTTAGTGTCAGCTTAACATTTTAGTTAGTTTTTCTTGGATTTGAGTACAAATTCGAATAAGTTTCGAAATGGGTTCATCAGAAAATTCGCCACTACTGTCTAAATTCAATGGAATTTGGAAATTTTCTGGAGTTCATTTGTTTCAGTTTGCTTGCAATTTTAGTGAATTTTCCTGATCATTTAGTCATTATTATTTGCAATCCAGTTTTAAAAGACTAAGCTCCCTCTAGGAATGGATTTGTGTTAGTTATTATTTTCTGCACAACATAAAAGAATGTCATAGTTAGAAATCTTGAATTTATTTAATCGGGTGTTGTTCTGAACACCTGCTTTAATACTCAGCTTGTACCTTAAAGTGTCAGATCTTGCCTGACTAAGGAGACACTGAGTGACACGGTAGATGGAGATTCCCGATAGTACGGAGCGCCATTTGGGGTATGTTAGACTAATATTATGGAACTAATGAACTCAAATATTACTTTGATATATCACTAATTTACTACGGTGTGGGATTAGCTGGCCGATATATCGCTTTAATTGATTAGAGGTTCTCCTCCTGTCTCGATGGAATGATCTTCAACTCGTGTTAGCATACAGATCTTAATCAAGGGGCGATAGAGATTTTGATCAGATTAGAAGGATGAGATATCAATTAGATTGGAGAATGCTTGCATTGACCTGTTTATGGGGGTAAGAAATCTTCAGTCCTAGGAACAGGGTGTGAAGTACTAGAAAGGAAAATACCCTATTCTTAGAAAGAGGATTATATCCTACAATTAACTGATTAGACCCATGTGTTTGGAAGGAATATGGTTTTCTAATTAGTGAAATGTATAGTGTACGAGGAATCCAACCATACTAATTAAGATCTTTATGAGTTCGGGATTTCAAACTAATGGTCGAACTATGTTATAAAAATGATGTGTAGAAATAGCATAAATTATATATAGATCTATTTCTAGTGTTGACTCAGTGAACTCTCAAATCCAATTCATTTTGATTATTTTGTATTATGTTATAGTCATAGAATTTTAATTAATGCTTTAGTTTCAACAAATCAATTCTTGTACTTTCAGTTCAATAGTAAGGATCTTGAGTAGTTGGGGTAATTGATCTTTAGGGATTAATCAACTCGTAGAATGATACTTGGACTTATTTTTAATCCACTTTATTACTTGTATGACTAGTACACATGCAGAAATTTTCATTTAGACTAAAAACTGCAAAATTTTATATAGAGAAGAGATTTATACATTGAAAAGAATAGTGAAAGCAGTATTTTGGTTTATATAGAAAAGGGTTATAAATCAACAAGATTTTGGGGCCGCTGCTAAGGGTTCTAAACAAATATCCAATAGCAGTGTCAAAAACAAACCATTTGGTTTCAACCTATTCAACTAGTTTTTGGTGCCGTTGCCGGGGACTTAGTCTTTGGTCATTGTGTCAGAAAATTGGTAAAAACAAGTTTTTAGCGTCTTTTCCAGGATTGAAAGAAGAATTTAAATATCAATATTCCAACCAAAGAGATAATTGCTAATTTGAACTTTTTTTTTTCTGCTCTATAAAAAATGTTAGAAAATTTACAAAAATAGTTTTAACTATAGTAGCTAAATAAGCTATTGAAAATGTTTTATGAGCTTATGGTGATATAGCTATTTTCCACTAATTTCATTTGATCTTAGTGTGTTTCCATTTCAGGAAGATCTTACATGCATAGAAAATTTTTTTTTTTTTTTTTTTTTTTTTTTTTTTTTTTTTTTTTTTTTTTTTTTTTTTTTTTTTTTTTTTTTTTTTTTTTTTTTTTTTTTTTTTTTTTTTTTTTTTTTTTTTTTTTTTTTTTTTTTTAAACCGTGCTGCACCGCCGCTTTTGTACTGCGTGATCGAGGAAGACACTGAGAAATTTGAAGAAAGTTCGAAGTACTGAATCTGCAATTATGGCAGAGCAAAGAGAGATATAGCAAAACACTCAGGCAGAAGCAACAGCAGAGAGGCCTTCGAGGCAAAGGACTATGGAGTATTTTTTGAGGCCAATCATTAAAGATGAATACTCTATTGTGAGACAACCTGCTAAAGAGACCAACAACTTTGAGTTTGTGACGCCCCAAATCCCGGGGTTCCGTTGACTACCCGTTAACCCGCGGAAACACTCGTGAATGTCGGGTGACTCGACATCTCTCACGAAAATCGGGTAGAGTCTATTTTGTATGAGGAGCTCTACCCTTAGTACATAACCTGTCCCAACACATCCAACGACCACATGTGGTCCAAATGAGTAAATAATGGCCACTGGGCCCCCGTGATCATCACTCAACCAATATATCCCAACCAAATACATATCTCCCATGGTTCAAGGAGCTGATAATTCACTCTATACAAACATATATCAAAATTCTAGGAATTCTAATACCATGTATACATAATAAAACCAGCTACAACCCGACTTTCTTCTAAAGCGGCCTCATGATGAGCTCATCTCCTCGTGCGGTCCCCGTGACCAAAAATAATATCCTCGACAGGCATTTAATGCCTTCCGTAGTGGGAAATCATCCTAATCACTACTTCCTCCACCTAAGTGCATATGCAATGCTCCAATGAAAACATACATTCAAGTAAAATCGTGATCCTACTTGAATGTCTACATGATCAACTCATATCCCGAGTCCTCACCGGCCCTCACACTTACCTAAGCCATGCATGAGAAACTTATTTTTTCAAAACAAAGATATTTGTTTATACTCGTGGACAACCCTCCGATATAAGTAGTGACCCACCCATGTCTCTATTTAGTGGACAACCCGATGTATATCATTTGGGCCGATCTACGATTGATATTTTATATGGATCACCCTCCGATAATTATTATTATTTATCAACCCTCCGAAACCATTCTTCAAGAATCACCTCATGCACTTACTCCTATTGTTCTAGTGGTGCCTCAAGGTATGGAATGCATGATGTCAATTCCAATACAATTATATAACACATGTAAATATATAATAATGCATATATTCACATAAATTTAAATCACAAACATGTCATGTAATCTCACAATTCATTACACAAAAAAATTAGCCTACTTTGGCTAATTATCAAATACGAAAGCATCCAACTTTGAATTACTAAAACCAATACATTATTTCACAAAAATTATTTGTGAACACTATTTATATGAACAAAGGAAACCTCTGTTACTCGGTTCTACGGTCTACCAACAATCATCTGGCTCAGAACTAATTTCACTCGCCATTTCCTACCTCTATACACATCACAATACAATTTATTCAACAATTTCCAACTCAAACACTCAAAACAGTCCGTGCAAAGGTCACTCGACTGTCCAAATAATTTCTAAAAAAATTCCACATTTCGGTCCCAAGTTTTGGGACCGATCAAACCACCATTCAAGGCCTCAAACCAACCGAAACATTATAAAACACTTAAATAAAGTGTAAAACCCAAGTAGGATGAAACCCCTACCTCAAGGAGTTTGACGAAACCCTAAAATCGAGTCCACGCTGCAGCCTTGGTCAAGCAGAGGAACATTTTCTCCTTCTTGCTTCGAAGAATTTCACGGCCTGATTGGGTTCGAAAAATCTAGAGAGAAGCTTGATACTCTCTCACTAAATCACAAAATTTGCCTACTGCATCTCCCCTGTATCATTTCACGTTTTTTTTCCTCCCTTTCAATTCAGGGAGACGGTACCCGCTGAGTATATTTTGTCTTTTCCTCATTTAAGTATAACTTTTAAATAATGACCATTATGTCCCTAAGCTTGATTTTTGACATTCGGGCACTACCTCGGGCAAATTCATTTCCATCATTTCTCTATTATTCAACATGTATAACATGTGTACATGTTATATGACTTTTCACATCTCAGTCAAGCCCAAGATCCGAAACTCGATGCCTCGAAAAACGTGTAAATTCCGACTGTCTCGAAATCCAACGAAATTCAACGTGCTAGCTAGATTTTGTGAGAAGATTCCAACGGTGAACCGCTTCGTCATCCGGGAGATCTGCAGTATCAAATTTCCTGAGCTGGACCAAATTACGATTTTGCTCCTTTTCCGTAAATTGGAAATTTCTGCCCAGAGGGTAGCAAAAGATCAATATACTACCATCCTAGTGAAGACCCCAATGAGCATATGGGGTAAGATTTCTAAGGATGGCAAATACACAAAGTCAATGAGGAGACCTCGAGGTGATTGTTGCCGGCAACTCTTCCCTTTTCACTAAGAGAAAGCCACTTGGTTTTAATCACCGCCTTATGGATTAGTGAACAATTGGGAAGAGTTGGTGGAGGCTTACATGAGCAGATTTTTCCCATTATTGAAAAGATGCCCAATGCATGGAATAGATTTGACCACCCAGATGAGCATCTTTTACCACTCTATGAACTACACCTCTAAAGGTATAATTGATGCAGCCTACTGTGGAGCTTTTAAGAGGAAGAGTGCTGAAGAGGCAAGACAATTGATTGAAGATCTAGAAAAAGGCAACTACAAAGCTCCATCCAGACTCAGTGAGTTGTTATGAAACCCTGAAAGTAAAGCAAAGTGAAAAGAGTGAACGATGACTACTATAGCTGCAAACCTGATGCATTGATGAACAAGTCAAAACCAGCGATAAGAATGCATTCAAAGACATGAAGTAGAACAATGAAGTAAGAAATGAGCGCACGAGTAGTGCCGATGAGGGACTAGCCCATGAGGTCCACTGCCGAGAGGCCCACTTATCAATGGCAATGGAAGCTACAACTTTAAGCCAAACCTCAACCTACCAACCCATTACACACCAACACTCAGGAACCATGTATGGAGGTAGAGCATAGAAAGGTCCAAGACCAATGCAGAATTTTCCACAACAATATGCTCCACATGTGTTCAAAGGACAACAACAACAAGGAGTCAGAGAGCATAAAATCCAGGACAAAGGAGATCACAATCCTTTGAAGATCAAATGTTGACATTCATGGGAGAGAATAAGAGGCTGCTAAATATTCATGAGAAGAAATTTTGTTAAGAGTGTTTTCGTGTAAACACAAATGTGTTTCTCGTGCCAACACTAATGCCTCCTAAAAATCCTGAAACATAAGGCACTAGGCCCCATAATGCGCAGTCTACCAAAGATGCCTTCCTAAGTGATACAAAGAACAATCCTAAGGACTGTATGGTGGTGACTTTGAGGAGTGGCAGGGAGCTGGAAAGCAGAAGAGAAGATGAGAAGAAAAAGACTTAAAATATGAGAAAGAAGAAACTGAAAAAGAGACTAAGTTGAGCAATTTAGAATTGGCTGAAGAAAAATGAGAAAGAAGAGGTACAAATTGAGCAGCAGGTGGAGAAAAGAGAACTAAAAAAAAAAAAGGAAATGAAATCCTACATGCCTGCTATTCCATTCCCTCAAAGGCTTTAGAAAGAAAAATGGAGGAGCAATTCTCTAGATTCTTGGATATGTTCAAGAAGATAGAGATTAATATACCTTTTGTTGAGACAATGGCTCAAATGCCTAACTATGCTAAGTTTTTGAAGGACATTCTGAGTAAGAAGAGCATATTTGCTGAAGAAGGAGTGGTGAGTTTGAACACCACATGTAGTGCAATGATCCAAAGGAGCTTACCAGTGAAGATGCAGGATCTTGGTAGCTTCACCATTCCCTGCATCGTTGGGAATGTTGAATTTAAGAAGGCATTGTGTGATTCAAGGGCAAGCATCAACTTGATGCCACCGTCTTATATGAATGTGACCGAGTCCAAGTATATTTTCACACAATGACCCAACCATGAGGCAACGAGATGGATGGAGTATCCGGAGGACTATGACTTCACTTTGCATTACTTCATCCCAGAAGGCAAATGTAAGGCTGGAGCTTAAGTCAAGTCACGGGAGTAATCGGTAGTGTAACTTCCCGGAGCGGCGTGATGCTCGAGACTATGAGACAATTCAAAGATGCAGCATACAGCTGAACGCACTCAGTGGAGCGCTAGTGGAGTTTGGTAGCTGGCCGCCATCCCCTACCGAGCAGTACTGAGTCCCGCGGCGTGACGAGATATCGTGGCCCACTGGCGGACCTGTACGCCGCGGCCGTGTGACGGGTCAGCCATCCACACATGGTAGTCTTCGTGATGTGGACTAGGGGTCGTGGTTCCTCAGCTGACTTATTTGATAGAGGAGATCCTTAGGGAGTTCCACTTCTCTCGATTTGTTGTGCATCCAGGCGGCACGAAGATGTACTTTCGCGATCTTCGCCGCAGACACGAGTGGAATGAAGCGACACATTTGATTTTGTCAATGTGTCTCACGCTATTAATAGGTCAAGGCTGAGCATCAGAAGCCAGCAAGGCTACTCTAGCCACTGGAGGTAGCTAAGTGGAAGTGGGAACACGTCACGATGGATTTTGTGACCCACTTGCCACATACATATTAGAGGCATGACGCAGATAAGTGATAGTGAACGACCTCAATTAAGCCTGCAAGCATTTTCTAACAAAGGTGGATGACCTTCACACCGAGGAATCCTAACGGCCAGGCTACACGAGAGATTGTTCGTTACATGGAGCCGCCTCATTGTATCGGACAAGGATCCTAGGTTTATGGCACACTTTTGGAAGAGTTTTCAAAAGGCCATGAGGACACAGTTGACGATGAGCATTGTCTTTCATCTGCAGACAAATGGTCACCGGGAGAGGACCATATTGTGATTTGAGACAGACATCCGGATTTGGAGGGCTGATCAGACGATCCCAGAGTGAATTCATCACCCAGATCACACCCATTTATCGCAAGCATACACATGGCACCCTGAGGCCCTTATACTGGAGGCCATTGCTCGATCCCCCGGGATCCGTCGGACGTAGGACAAAGTTCCATCACCCGGGTCCTGATCTGATTAGAGACACCCGGTGGCGTGAATTTGATTTGGAAGCGCCTCCTTACGGCTCAGAGAAGACAAAAGAGCTACGCCGATAGACGGCGTCGACCTCTAGAGTTCGAGGTGGGTGATCACATCTTCTTAAAGGTGATGCCTAAGAGAAGAATGGTCATATTCGGCAAGCGAGGGAAGCTGGCGCCGAGGTATATTGGACCCTTCGAGGTACCGAGAGCTGGCATTACCGTATATCCGTCGCGCTTACCACCGAGTTTATCATGTCCACTTAGGTGTTCCACGCCCATGCTCGAAGTATACCCAACCAAATTTCAAATAGTGATTGGGGGAGAAGGCCATCGTTGATACCGATGGGACCTTCAGGAGGGACCAATGCATATCTCTGGGATACTCGGATCTGTGCCTTTACTATGCAAGACCGTGGCGGTTAGTAAAAGTATCATGGCAACACCAAGGATGCCGGAGGAGGCAACGGGATCGCATGCGACATATCGCGGCCACCTATCCTTCCTATTCGAGGACGATGCGGGTCTAATATTTGGAATTAGAATATTACTACATATGCATGTCAGGCTAGTATGAATTTACGAAATTGCTAAGAGGAAGAATGTAAACCCAGAAAATTCACGCCTAAAATGGTAAAATGGTGATTTCGCTAAAAATCTAAAAATTTTCTAGATCTCGATGACGAACCGACTTAACCGTTGAATCTGCCTCATAAAATCTAAGCATTCCCTGAGAATTTTGTCAAATTCCAAGACAATAATTTCACTTTTTCGAGGTGCATCGGTGTCGTGACATGGAAGGACCTGTGGATGCCACATGGCACCTTAGGGAGTGGATACATGGCATGGAGGCACGTGGTGCACTTAGGTGACTACTACATTGAGCCAAGTGTCAAGTGGAGGAATAAAACAAGAAAATAAGAAAATAAAATAAGGAAAAAAAATTAAGAAAAGTCAAAAAGGGAAAAATGGCCATTTTTGGCACAAAAACGAGCAGTGTGTGAGCATGAGGGAGGAGAAGAGAGAGAGAGAGAAAGGGGAAAAGAGGTTTTTCACTTTTCTCTAAGATCTACAGAAATCTGGTGCCGCTTCGCTTTCATCGCTAAGAAGAAAAGTGTTGATCCACGCATCGCAGTTACACGGGTACCAAAATCTGTAGTTTCATCAAATTACACGAGGTGAAATTTTCCTACTGGTGGAATATTTTTAGCCTAAAAGTCATAATGGCATTGGTCAGTTTCGTGGTCGTGATAGGCCGTGGTGTGATTTAGTCTCAAGATTTGGGATCGAATACCGGAAATTTTGGGACTAGTTCTCGAGCAACCCAAATAGGTCGAGGTTTGGTTTTGACTCCCGACCGGGATGTCTTTAGGTTTTGTGGTGCATTTGGTATCACACAATTCTAAGATCGAACCGTGAAGGGACCAAGAAGGTTCTTTGCTTTTTATATGGGTCCTAGATTTGGGCAATTCAGGTGTATTGTTGGAAAAATAAATAATATGCAACAGGTGTAAAAATAATTTTAATATGTGTCATGGATGTATTAACATGGAAATTGTGATGAATGAAAATTATATGTAGAAAATATAATTATCTAGAATTTATAAATGTTGCATGTGGCATGACATAGCATGAAATGGCATGATTGCATTTCATATGCATGGTTATATCGCGTCAAGTCAGGTGTGGGTGCATGGTATGGTTATTCACCCAGCCTCCCGTGAATGTGTGGTGAGTTTCAATGGGACCACGTCCAAACCGAGAATCACCAAGCATAAAACAATAAATATAAATCACATGTGTTCGGGCGCAGCAAGATGGCAGATCCCCCAAAGGTGAAAGACCTAAATTTATACGCAGCTGGATACGACACCGCGGAAAAGCCCGTAAAGATGCTCTAAGGCCGTGATGATCCTGGCGTGACCCTAAAAAAGACGCGGGCCCATGAAAACAACAATAATGGTTTTGATAAAAATTCGTTAATATCGAGGTTTGTCCAATAGTTTAAGTCATTGTAAGGAAACACGAATGACCGGTTTCTCACACAGCCGGCATCAAGTGCAGGGAGCACGCCTCGTGTCAGGCACAGGAGTCCTTATCTCATGCATGACGAGCTGTGCGGGTCATTCCATATAGGATTGCATTATTTATATGGAATGTGATTGGACGTTTTATGGTTGTCATTGCATGTGCATTTTAGGTGGATAGTAGCCCTTATACGAGAATTTTTCTACTAGGCATTGCTCACCCCGTTGTGGGACCCCCTTTAAAGTCCAAGCGTTGTACAGGGAAACGGCGCTCCGACGAGGCTGTAATTATAAAGAAGGCTGATGTGTAGCCTTTATATTACCTTTGAGTAACATTTTTGTAAAAGTATTTTGTGGCAAGAATTTGTAACTAAATTCTCGGGACTATTGTCTGGGGTCAGCCAAAGTGTAATTATGGTAAGAGGGTCATGATCTGACTCTTACCTGACCGTATCAGCTGCCATTTTCATATTTTAGATTTAAATGTGAATGAATGGGTCCCAAGAAATGATGTATATTGGGAATATGACGATAGACCCCCGGGTGGGGTCAATACTACTCTATCGAGACTCGACGCTATGATTATATTGTTATACAGTCGTATGTGCCAGGGCAGAGTCTCCTAACAAAGCAGGAGACTCGCCCAATTCTGCGGAAAATATGGATCCCGATATATGGGACACACAAGCAGGGATATCGGGTCACCCGAATCCACAAGAATCGCGTTGACAGTTATCAATGTGACCCCGATTCGGGGGCGCTACATTTTTCAGATTCATAAATTGGAAAATTAATCCATAAAGCAATTGATGGAAATTTATGAGGCATCTCAAAAGGTATTGTAATCCTTAACATCTATTATTTTTCTGTGTTGGAAAATAAGAACCTAGACAAATAGAGGTTTAGTTGATTGATCCTCCATTAATTAAGGTCAAACTCAACTCTGCCTCTCATCCTTAGTCACTTTCATTTGCTGCTCAAAACCGCCTTCAATCAATAAATCATATGTTTGATTGTTTAGCCAACCATTGATTAAGAAAGGGAACCAAAAATGTTTAGTTATTCATACACCACTTAATCCGACTTTTGGATGGTTGTTACTAAAGACAAATAAATGAAAGCAAACAAATCCAAGTGTTACTAATTCTATAAAACATATCTCTTTCAAAACAAAAAACAAAAATGAAACTAATAACAAATAAAAATAATAATAGAAAAATGGACAAATGGATAAATGTAATCAAAATATAAGATGCAATTCATGGTACAATGTTATATCTTGATTATAATTCAGCTACACATGGTGCTACAAAAGGAAGGTGAGCATTACATGTAGAAAATTGACAATGAAATATAGAGGTGACCTTTTGTTTTAGCTTGAAGCACAATCCCATATTGAAAATTTTAAAATCATTATCTTAATAGGGTTATTTCGAATATGTGAAAGTTTAATTAAATATAAAATAATTTTTATACTAATTAAAAGTAAATTCAAACAAGAAGTAACATTTTTATTAGCTTAAAGCTAAAGAAGTTTAAAAGTATCTCACAAAATTGGAGGACAATCTAGACTTTATTTTGGATATACTTTATATTTTTGCTTTTACTTTAAAAATTGATGATGCCTTTTCAACCTGACTCTGGCCGGGAGCGTGTTTACCGTCGGCAGACCTGACTACCGTCGGGCCGTGGTCTCGTTGTGCTCGGATGCGGCTCTTTCTCTACAAAAGAACAAGAATAAGAGTGGTTCAAGGTGGGCTTCGCCAGAGTCGCTCCGATGCCTAAGCCGCTCTTCTCGAGTGAAAATATAGACTCCGCTTAGAGAGCGAATGTGTCGCGTATGTTTCAAGGCATCTTTCACCGATGGGGTGGCCTTGTATTTATAGTAGATGTTTTACCACTGGATGGTGATTAGATTCTTTCCCATTTGACGTGGGATATTTTCATATCGGATTTGATTATGGATATAGAAAGTGCGCTTATTTGGAATTATTTCTCTCCCTTATTGGTGGGATCCCGCTTACGAGTTGTAATATCGTGAAATTATCTTAATTTTCCTAGCCGGTAAGATTTAGTTGATTTGGTCGGATAATATATTATCGGATTATTCTATTTCCTTATCTATGGGATTTGGCTTGATTTCAGGAACATGGGCTTTCTTGACTACCCATAATCGACCTTAAATGTTTTCGATCGGGCCTTCATCCTGGCCGACGTCAAAGGCCCGACGCTTCAATGGCATGCCTCCTTCGTTTAGCGAGTGGGCTCGCGAGCCCATTTTTCAAACCTCTATCAGTCGCCCCTAACCCTCATGGTACCAAGGCGTGGGCAGTGGCTATAACGCCGTATTCGATGCAATTTCCATGTGTCTCAGCTTCTGGCCGGGTTAGTTGGTGTTTCGATCGCCATCATACATCTCATGGTCATGATGACTCTTGGTTTTCGCCACCTCTCCCACTTCTTTCGCTCTCTTCCTGTTCTTTCATGCACTTTCTTTGTCTTGTGTGCTCCTGATATTGAAGCCTCTTCTTTGCTCTCAGCTCTTCCTGGCATTTTTTCTTGAGGTAGCTTTTTGTTTTATTCCTAGGACCGCTATGTCCTTATCCCTTTGGTCTTTTTTCGACCGATATGACGAGGCGCTAGGATTAGGTTGGCCAAGATTTGTTTTCATTGTTTGCTTTCATCATGGGTCCGGTCGCCTTCTTCCTCCGCGTATCGAGATGACACTTCCGACCGCTGGGCTCTGCCTCTAAAGTGTGTCGGTGGGCGCCTCCCGACCGTCTCCCCACTGGTCGAATCCCCAAGATGCCCTGTGGGCGCCTCCTTTCCCTCGACGGTGGTGTGGTGCAAACCCGATTATATCACGGAGGGTCGAATACCTAAAATCCGCCATTCAAAGATGTTTTATCAGGCCTGGGCTGAAGGCCTGGCCCCTCATATGGGGGCCACCTTTGCTAGATCATATCGACCTCCTTTTGGCATTCGAGTTTGGTCCCCCGACGTTTTGACCTCCTATGTGGTTTTCGCTGTGGCTCTAAGACGGTGTGCTCTCTCTTCGGGTTTAATCTTCGATAATGGCCTCGCTTCCTCTTCATCCCTTCATGAGCGGGCTCTCATAAAGACTTCAATGTCCGTCCTTCCCAGCCTCGCCAATGGTCAGCATTTTGGTTAATGGCTATTTTCTTTTAGGATTGTGACTTGGTATCTCTAGTATAGTTTTGTTCCTTTATCTTTTTAGCGCGAGAGGGAAACTCGGGGCTCCCATTTTCTCGACGTTATGGCGCTCCTCCAGAGTGATTCGATCTTCCCTCTTCCCACCCGGGCTTTGGAAGGGCCTTCATACTGTTAGCGACGCAGTGCAGAATATGACCCTCTTGACAAGGATGACCAGTACAGGCGTTCCGGTTGGCGGATGCTTAGAAGTCTACAATGGTGTTAGCTTTGTTTGGTATAACCTTTATAGGGTTATTAGGTATTTCTAATTCCGCATTGTCTACATGCCTCTCAGGCGCTCGAATAGATCTCAGCATCGAAGATAACGTCATGCGAAGGTGGCTGAATGTCCTCTGCCTGTTTGAGTTGATCGGTAAGGATCATTCACAGCCGCGAGGCTCGAAATTCGACCTTCTATTATTTTGGGCCTTCGCCTCCTTCCACCACAGTCTCTTTCCTTCGGACCCCTCCCACGTTTGCTAAACCCACTAAGGGAGAACTAGTGACTAAATTGGAGCGTTGTCTCAGGGAGGCCACAGGCATGAAGCAGAAAAACTACGGACCGTTGAGAGGGGGTTGTAGGCTTTGGTCAAGGTTCTGAGAGTGCCAGGGCGTCTTCCTCCTCTCGAATCTACCACGTCCGAAAAAGCTGCGACGGGCATTGTCACCTCGGTGAGGCTCCTGCAATCTTGAGTTAGCGACCCTGTGCAGCGGGTACTGCTGCGAAGGCAAAAAGGTCATGGAGTTGGGGCCGTTGGGCAGCCGGATTGGCGGTCGTGCCCCATTACTTGTTGGAATCCGCAGCGAGGTGTTAGGTCACCTTCTCGAGGCGGAAGGGTGAGGAGGAAGATCAGAAATCAAAATTGGCGGAGATGAGACTCTTTGCTCTCAATGCGAGACTCGCGGCGGTGCGATCTCGTCCATTCTTAAGGATTCTGATCTCAAGAGGTCGAGCGCGCTGCCCGTTGATGAGGTTTTGGCTCTATCCCTGTAGGGGGTTACCTCTGTAAGTTCTCGTATCTTGTCGCCTTTGATTTCATTCTGAATTGAGCATTGATTTTGTGTTGGATCACGATTTTCGTTGGATCAGCAAAGCGGGTGGCTCATCATTTGAAGAATGCATCCAGGCGAGGATTAGGCGAAGGCCATGCCAAAGCGGCTCGGGTTCGGGAGGTGATCACCCCATGGCGGACGGACCATGGGATCGGGTGTAAGCGTATGGCCAGGAAGCGAGTGAAGCTTAAATCTAATTTGAAGCATACCACGTCGGCCTGAGCTGGTCGAGAGAGTAGAAGATGAAGTGGGAATGGCTTGAAACGGCGGCGAGCGGGAGGTTCGAGATGAGCTACGGGCTACACAGAATGACTTGTTAGAGGCCAAGGACGGGCTGCAGTCTGCCCAATATGAGCTTCAGATGATTAGGGATGAGCTTCTTACATCCTAGGGCGAGCTGCGGGAGTCTAAGGAAGAGCTACGTGCGATTCAGATGATTTCGCGCGATGGGCGTATTCTTGGGCGGGGCGTCGTGGGAGCTCCTAAGCACATAAACTCGTGACCGCTGTGAAAGTGTCGCGGGGCTCGTGGACACCATCAACGATAACTCTAGTTGCTCGGGATAAAGGAGTTATAGGAAGATTGAGGGCGAGGCTTGTACTCAAATGGGTTCACGGGTGGCTTGCTTTCGGAAGAAGGCGTTATGCCTATTAAAGCTGGTTTGCTTTGACATTCTATCGGCTTGAGAAGGATAGAGGGATCCCTCTACGATGATTATTACGGAAGCGGGCACCTAGCTAGAGTCCACTCCCATATTCGCCCTCTGCTCCTCTCTCTGATGACGATCGCCGGCGTGTATCGGCCAGCCGATTTTTGTTTTACTTATTTTTGTTGAACTGGACCGGGACATATGATCTTTCATATGTCGATCTTTTTATTATATCTCTACTTTTGCCATTCATTTGTTCCATGAATTGTATTGATTTCTTGGCTACATCGTCGAGTTAGCGACTCATGGGATCTTAGAGTTGACGATTGAGCTTTTTCAGCCCGGGGCGTGAGGCTTCATGAAATTACTCACTGGAGTTGAACAAACTTTTTTTAGATTTTGCATGGCACTGGTAATATGGTAAGTCGTCAGCGAGGCTCTTTGAGCTCCTTGTGAGGCCCTTCAGGCTAATCAGCTGTGATCAGGCTCCTTAGGCTGTGACGTGCCGTAGTCGAGCTGTCAGTGAGCCCCTCTTGGGCTCGGGCGGCAGGCCTTGTTGGCGATATAGCTGGGGCGATCAGGCTCTGTGGTGGCTGTGCGGTGGTGTTTCGTCAAAGTGAGCCTCCTTTGGGCTCGGGCGCACTGGGCCTTGTTGGCGATATAGTCACGGTGATCGACTCCCAGAGCTGCGGCGTGGCTGTGTGCCAGTGTCCCGGGCTCATCAAAGTGGATCACTAGGCTCCCGACGGTGAGTGCCTTGTTGGCGATTCTGTCCTTTGAGCTGATCCCGACTCTTAGGTTGCATGACTGTCTTGAGTGGTCGAGGCTCGTGAAGTGAGCTACTGAAATGAGCCATTTGAGGCCTTGTTGGCGATATAGCTGGCGATCGACTCTTGGGTTGGATGACTGTCTGGAGTAGTCGAACTATTAGAAGTGACCTCTTTGGGCTCCGGCGAGGCCTTGTGGTGATATAACTGGCGTGATCGATAAGGCTGCGTGGCTTGTGCGAGTTGTGTCGAGCTCGTCAAAGTAAGCTGCTAGGCTCGGGTGAGGTACAATGTAGCGAGCGGCTTCGGGCTCGGCTCGGCTCGACTCAGCTTCCGACCGGGCTGTCGTGAGCCTTCGCGAGGCAGAGCTTAAGCCTTAATTTGCGGAAGCGATCAAATCGTGCTGGCTGACTCGGCTCGAAAAAAGCTCTGCTCGGGCCGCCGGGACCCATCTGTATCTGGAATGAGGCTTCCGCCTACTGTCTCCGGCTGACAGGATCTGGTCTTCACCGGTGCGATCCCGACTCAGGCGCGTCGGAGTGAAATGCCCAGGTCATGTGTCCCGGATATCGATGTAATGGATCCTCAAGCTCTAGATCCAGTCGACATGGATGACAATCGTGAATCCTCCTTGAAGCCCAGATTAAAGGCGGCAGCGAAAGGCAATGGGGGCTCTGACGATCGCGTGTCGGGGGCTAGCACGCTGAATCTCCGGATCTGCTCGGTAGCGAAATGGGCGCGATAGTCTCCGAAGGTGTCGATGACGGTATGTTCTGAATGCGGATGGCGTGAAGAAGGTGCCGGCAAGGGGGCGTCGAGGGAAGGACATGGATGTTGGGTATGACCTGGTACGATCGGTGATCTGGTATCTGAGTCAGTTACAAATATGAGGTGACAGGAGACTACGTGAAAACTATAGAGGCTGGTGGCCATGAGCTTAGACAAGGTTTGTCGATCTTGAGTAGCATTGAGGGCAAATGCACTGACCCACTAATACGATCAATTCAGCCTGATGAACAAGGATCCAATCTCAAATCTGGGGGTATTAGGGCCCTTTGGATGCGATGCTTGGACTTAACCCGAGGCGCATCTGAGTGGGGTATGGGTAAGGCATCAAGGGTGATCGTGGGAGTAGGGTTTCATAGAGGAAACAAGGAGCCGACATGGGCCACCGAAACAGGCGATTGTCTTGAGTGCAAAGTGGTATTTGGGTATGAAAATTTGGTAGGCCGATTCGACATGATTAGGCGGTCACGGATCTCCGGTCGGCAGTCTGGTGAAGTTATCTGGGTCTTGAAATTAATCATCACGCCTGGCTTGGTAGTGCGCGGGAAATTGGTGGCCAACTAACGTCTTTGTGATTATGTTGCCGAAATAGTTTGTTGTTACTAATGAGTTTGTGGCGTGAATCTTGTTGATATATTATTTCTTTCATTTAGATAATTGATTAAAGCCATTCATGTTTCTTATTGATGATTTCGGGTATCTTATTTCTTCACTCTGCAATTTCTACTTGTTTTGAAATTCTATTTCATAATTTTTCGGTTATAAAGCTGTTTCCAGCAATTGGAATCACCAGCTAATCGAGAGAAAGGGGAAACAAATGTTGAAGGAGGTAGGCTTTGACAAGCTTTATCAATTACTAAATCGCTAGGTAAACAAATCCGTAGAAAGGTATTTCCTTAATTGATGTATTTGTTATCGATTGAATTACAAAAATTTAAAGTATATGGGTGAGCTCGAGGATTGATTACAATACAAGAGCTTGTATAGGCTCGGGATTATCTTGAGCTGAGGTTCCTTCAAACTTGTTCATTATGGAAAATGAGCGTAATTTCCAGTAAGCTTTTTTTTTAAATCAATGAGCTTGAGCGATTTTAAGCTCGTTCAAAGCTCGGCTGGGGCTCAGAGCTGTATAAATTAACAAGCCTGGCTTTCAAGTAATTTCAAAAGCTAGGCTCGGCTCAACTAATTGCATTTGTTTCAGGGCTTTGGGCTTCCTTCGTTGGCGATATAACTGGTGATCGATCTTAGGCTCGTGGCTGATGCAGTATTCGAACTTATTAAAGTGAGCTACTAGGCTCGATATTTGAGCCTTGTTGGTGATATAACTTTGAGACTATCGACTCTTAGATTGCATGACACGTGCATAGTAGTCGACTGTCGAGTGAGCTCGCAGGCTCGGCGTGAGCCTTGTTGGCGATATAACTGGCGATCGACTCTGAGGCTGCGTAGCTGTGCGAGTAGTCATTTCGTCGAAAGTATTTCGCGGAACAACCGGAGTATTTAGACCTTGTTGGTGATATAACTGGTGATCGACTCTAGAATTTGCACGGCTTTGTGTGTGAAGTAGTCGAGGGCTCGTCGAAGTGAGCTATTGGGCTCAGATCTTGAGGCCTTGTTGGCGTTATGCTGGCGTCGACTCTTAAGTGCGTGGCCTATGCGAGTAGTCAGGCTCGTCAAAGTGAGCCTCTTGGGCTCGGTAGAGGCCTTATTGGCGATATAATGTGGCGATCGACTCTTAGGTTGCGTATGACGCAATGCCAGTAATTCGAGCTCATCAAGGTAGTCGTTGCGTGCGACCATTCGACCCGATTTTCTTGGAAAGATCGCGAGTGTCTTTAATGTTGATTTATGGGAATTTGAAGCGATTGCTTGTGAATTTCCAGTGCTTTGGCCTTCTCTTATAAATGGCGGCCTTCATTCTTGTGGATTTTATACTTTGGATGTGCATATTACGGTGCATAAGCGAGATCTGCGAGATGAGCGTCGGCTTGATCGTCTTCGTAGGGATCCACACGAGGTGCAGTTCGATTTTGTTGGACTTCTCTTTGTGGGAGTTGTGTTTTTCCCTAGTCTCCCCTTTATGGGAGTCATGTTATTCCCTAGCTTCGTGCTAGAGAATGTGTCCAGAGAGGGCGGCACACTTCTTGTGCCGCTTTCTCTATTTTCTATTCTTCTTTCTCTTCCTCTCCTTTCTTCTCTTTCTCTGATCTCTTCATTCTCTCTTCCTTCCTTTCTTTTTCTTCTTTCCTTTCGCCTGAGCTTCTCCACATCCCTTTTCTTCTTCTATTCTTTTCCACCTTTACGCCTTCTTCCACTTATTTTCATCTCGTTTTCCTTTCCTCTTTTCTTCCTAAGGGTTTTTTTTTTTTTTGAGGAAGCGATTGTACTATGTATCCTCGGGATGTAAGGGATGACACTCTTGATTGTAATTGAATGTAATCTGATTGGAATAAAGAGAGACTTTTCTTTATGACTATGAACTTTCTCATTCTGTTGCATGTAATTTTTAGTATTATATGAAGTACATTTGAGACGTCTAACAAAATAACCAATGCGCTTCAAATAGATCATCGAAAATTGATAAAGCTTCATTTAAGATTACAAACCGGTCTTGATAAAAACGTTTAGGTCATCGCATTCCAAGCATGATGTAGAATTTTCCCTCCTGCAATGGAGCTACCGTAATTGCGGTCGATGACCACGGGATATGATCTTGAGGCCCTCGGTTGGGGCCTAGTTTCCGTCTGTTGGATTATTCCTTAGCGGCATGACTTCTTGAAAACTAGGTCACTGGCGTAGGCTCCCAGGTTTGACCTTTTGGTTGTAATACCTGTTGTCTTCCTACGGTAATCCTCAGTGCGCCTTAGAACACAATTCACGTTTTCATCTAGGGGTCAAGTTTAGATGGAGAACCTCATCATTGTGTTCCTACTCCTTCTTCGATCCTTGGGGACTTTGTCCGACCTCTACGAATTTCTTGCTTCGGTGCCAAAGGCTAGGGCGAATGGGGTTTCCCGGGTTGCGACTTAATGATCTGTAGGCCCGTAGCACCTCGGGAGGGAATTCTGTTGTCTTTAAGATCTTCCAATTTGGTCTTGTCTGCGGCGCCGGGGGTTACGTGGTGACTTGGCACGACCCGTTAGGCGCGGATGTCTTGGGGACAGTAATTCATGAGTAGAGCTGACACGAAATCCCTGAACTTGGCGTTGTCAAATTGCTTTCCATTGTCTGATACCAGGGCTCTTGGGATACCAAACCTGCATATGATGGCTCACCACACAAAATTACGTATCTTCTGTTCTGTAATCGTGGCCAAAGGTTCGGCCTCGGCCCACTTGGTGAAGTAATCTACTGCGACGATGATGAATTTACATTGGCCCTTCCCAAGGGGAAAAGGTCCCAGTATGTCTAGACCCCACTCTTGGCGTTGTCAAATTGCTTTCCATTGTCTGATACCAGGGCTCTTGGGATACCAAACATGCATATGATGGCTCGCCACAAAAAATTACGTATCTTACGTTTCTATAATCGTAGCGGGGTTAGGCCTCGGCCCGGCAATTGAAGTAATCTACTGCGCGATGATGAATTTACATTGGCCCCTTCCTAAGGGGCAAAGGTCCAGTATGTCGGACCCACTCTTGGCGTTTGTCCAAATTGCTTTCGTGTGCGATGCCGGGCTCTTGGGATACCAAACATGTATATGATGGCTCGCCACAAAAAATTACGTATCTTATGTTCTGTAATCGTGGCCAAAGGTTCGGCCTCAGCCCACTTGGTGAAGTAATCTCTTGCGAAGGTGATGAATTTACATTGTGGCCTTCCCAAGGGGCAAGGTCGACATGTCGGACCCCCTTTGTTGGAAGGCCAAGGACTTGTAATTGATGTCAAGGGCTCGATGGGAGGCGTGAGATCTTGCATGCTCTGCGGATCTTGCATTTCTGACCAAGTAGTTCAGTCTCGGAGTATTGTGGGCGATAATATCCTGTCTTAGGACCTTTCACCTTTAATGTCCAGAGCTTAGATATGATTTCCGCATATACAACCGTGTACTTCCATAGCACGTATTCGAGTGTCTTTTCAGCGATGCACTTAAGGATGGGCGTGAGAGAAACCTCGCTTATCTGACTTCCCTTATGATTAATTGAACTGGCCCACCTCGTCCGATTTTAATTTGCTTCTTTGGTCGTCAAGTAGGCGATCGGAATACATTATGTAATCCCAGTGGGGATCAGTCATTCATTTCCGGACCCGATTTGGGGGGCTTCCACGTCGCGGGGGTCTATGAGGCTGCCTGAGGTATTCGACGGTGTTGACTGAGGTCTTCTGTGAGGCGTCACTAGTTTGCCCAAGGCATCGGCTCGGAGTTCTACTGCTGCGGGGATGTGTTTGCTGGACCAGCCTGAGACTTTTTATTAAATCTAGTACCTTTTGTGAGGTCTAGGATCATTCTTAGCTTTTGGCCTCATGGGTATCTTGTTGTCTTACACCCGGCCGGGGTCGGCTGAGACCTCAAGCTGGTCGATTTCTGAGTGGATGGGCGGGGTTGAGGCTGCTATGGCTGACCTCATATTCGCCTCTTTGTTAGAATAGAATCGAGATCTAGCGCTACGATGTCTATTCATACGTGGAGGTCAGGATTAAGCCGGGTTCGCTTCCTTATGCGTTTGTGGCCCCGTCTACAGAAAGTTTCTAGATGTGTAGGTCAGTTGGTGCTTAGGTGTTCTCGGTAGGCTTTGCTGAGGTGAATTCCATGACGAAATGCGCTAAGACACGCCTTTTGTACCGGTTTTCGGCTTATATCGATGTCGAGCTTCGCTCGGCTCTATGGCCAGCCATTCGGCCTTCACGAGGTCTCGGTTTATGTAACACTTCTTCCATCGGATGATACAGTTGGAACTACCACATGGTGGCTTGAGTAAGAGGCGGAGCTTAGGAGCTGGATTGAGTGCTGAGATTGTTTCTCATCCTCGGGTACCTCTCTTGGCTCCTCTTAGAGCCGTACCCAATAGTGGCGGGTCTTGCTGGTCTTTGTCTGACGAGGGACCGGTCGTGATGCCACTAAAGAGTATAGGTGGAGCTCCCTCGATGGGGCTTACGGGAATGGGGGGGACTCAAATATGGTTTAATCTTTGAGAATGCTTCTTCACACTTAGTATCCCATTGAAGGCTGTGAACTTGGAAGAAGGTGACATTTATCATAGTACGGATGTGAATCGGCAGCGACAATCCTTCTGCCGGACATTGGACACCGGCGTACGAGGGCGGCGGTATCGAGCCTGACCTTTATTTTTGTGGTTAGCCTCGATTCCTCGGTTGACTATGAAACCTAGGAATTTTCCGGCTGATACTTCGAAGGCACACTTGGCTGGATTCAGTTTCATGTTGGACTTCCTCAGGATCTGGAACGCCTCGAACAGATGAGCTATGTGGAGCTCGGCAGTGGTGGATTTTACCAGCATGTCATCTATATACACCTGTAATTCGTTTCCTATGCCTTACAGACACATCTTGTTCTGACCTACAGTGGTAGCTCTTGCATTCTTGAGTCTAAAAGGCATCACATGATAACAATAGGTTCACGCCTGTGTGAATGAGTCTTTTCTTGGTCATGCGGGTCCATCGCGATCTGATTATAGCGGAGAGGCGTCCATAAAGCTGAGGAGTTCATGGCGGCCAGTGGCATCGATGAGGTCGATTCGCGGCCCGAGAGAGCGTCCTTTGGGCACGCTCTGTGTCTCAATGAATTCGATGCGGAGTCGCCGCGCGTTTGCTTTTTTGTGAGTGCGACGTTGGTAACCATTCGAGGATATTCACCTCTCGATCGCTCACACTTGGAGGAGTTCGCCAGGCCTCCTCGTTGATTGCTTTGCATCGGGCGCCGCTCCTCCTCTTTGTTTTCTTGGTTTGAAAGACGGATCGGCGTTCGGCCTATGGAGTATTCTTGTGGTCAATTCCTCCCATATACGCCTGCTTCCACACGAAAGCGTCTTTGTGTCTCAAAAATGGTGAGAGGGCCTTTGAGATCTTAGATTGCGTGAGGCCGTGTAGGCGGGCGTTGAAGTCATCATCAGCGTACGAGTTCCAACTCTTAGGGGCTCGAGTCGAATTGAATATTTCATCGCGCATTGAGCTCATCCGGGGATATGTTATCGACCGTTTTACTTCATGGATGGTGAAGTAGCATTCACGGCCACTCGTTGGTCTCTCCCGAACCATTCCTATTAAAACTACGATTTAGGAAACTTGATCATCATGTGGTAAGCGAAGGGAATGGCTTTTATTGCATTGAGAGAGGGTCTGCCCAACAACATATTATAAGCAAATGCGTCTGGCGAGGAATCTTGTTTGTCGTGGTACTTTGGCATGGGGGATCTCCCAAGGTGAGTACTAGTTGTATTGAGCCCGAGGGTAATACCTTTTCTCAGAATCCTCACGGATGGGTGTTGGCGGGTTCCATTCTCTCCTTCAATGCCCATCTTATGAAGTGGCGAAGATGATGTCGGCTAAACTAGTAATCAACTAGGACCCGATGGACGTTTGTTGGCCCTGGCGCTCATTACCAAAGAGTGCGTCATGGGGGTCTTTGGCATCCCTCAGTCCTAAGTCAAAGAAAGTTATGGATGTGTTGAGCTGAGGTAGTTTGGACACCACTTGTACTTCCGCTATCTCTCTGTGACGTCTTGCGAGATGAGCTTTCTTTGGGCGTGGATTCCCTCCCCTATGAAATCCTCCCGATATCACGTGGATTTCTCCCCAAAGGCTGTTAGTCTTTGAGTTGTTATACGTCGAGGTGGTGAGTGGTGAGCTGTTGAGTCGAGCTTGAGATACGAGCGGTCGAGGCGATTTTCAAGGCTATGAATGGAGTCGAATGCAACGCCATATTAAATACTACATTTCCTTCTTATATATGCGATCATCCCGATGCGGTGCAGAAATAATCCACAATGGAACCCATGATCGGGTGTTGTCTCTTATGGCGGTCGACTTCATTTGAGTTGGCCACCTCGAGGAGCTATTCGTTTCATATGCCGCGGGACTGTGATGCGAAGAGGAGCCGTTAAGGGGTGAGCCGGTGAGGCGAATAACGTCGTGTGCTGAGGATTGCGGTGGAGCCCCGGACGATCCTACGAGGTTACTCGCCTTTTCGGGACCGTTCCTGCATCTTTCTTTTGAAGCTTGCACGGATCGCTTTGTCTTTGAGACTCCCGTCCTCGTAAACATGCAATCCCGCTTCTTTCTTTATGGGTGGAAGAGCTCCCTTTCTTAGATATGAGGGCTTCTTCACCGTTAATGTACTTCTCTGCTTTTGCGAGCACCTCAACCATGCTTGCTTGGGGATTTTTGGAGATGGAAAACATCAAGTCTTTCGGCACCCCTAATCCAATAATGAATGCGGTGATCGTGACTTCTCGTCGGAGTATCATCTACCTTCGAGGGCCTGAGCATTGAATCTCTTGACATAAGATCTCAGGCTTTCTTGCGAGCTCTACATGATGGTCGGCGGATGATAGCGGCTTTCTATCGTCCTGGCTGATAGGAAGTGAGGGCGAGCCTGATGGATGAAACTCTGAGATAGAGGAGATTGATGGCGGTGAGCCTATTAAACCGAGACGAGTGGGCCTTTTAATGTGATGGCGAATGCTGCATCATATAGGATCTTGATACCCATGCGGCTCCATTTGGTTTGTAAGTGTTGAGATGATCGTGGATCTCGACACCATCGGTGCCTGCATGGCATCCTGAATTTCTTGGAAGAGGGAAATTGAAGCACACCTCGATTTGTGGGTGACTGGTTTGTTAATACCAAAGTGTCCATAGTGTCGGGGAGCGCGTCCTCACCACCACTTCCTTCCACCTGGTGAGGCTCTTCTTTGGAGGCTCTTAAACCTCTGTTCCCATGATTGCTCTCCTGCTCCTTGCTGAGGGTGATGTAGTTCTTCGTTCCCGACACGTCCTTTGAGTGTTGCTCCATTTCCCTCTTCCCGGGGACGGTGTGGTCAGTGCTGACTCGGCTGGAGCTACGCTTCTTTCAGCACCGGAATGTGGGGGTGTGTTGCCACGACGAGGGGAATGTTGTGACCTTCCTAGGTCTGTCGCGCCTCCCGTGGGCGTTACATCTACCTGGTGAGTTGCTCTAACTCTCCTATCAAGCGTTGGTTGGTGAGGCGGAGCGCCTCCACCCTCGCTGTCAGCCAGCTTGCCGGCTTCCTAATGTGCGGGGAGGTCTGTGCGCGTGCTTTGACAGTAGCCTTTCAGATGCCTAGATTCGGTTTCTTTCTTAGAGAAAAGATGGCGCAGAGGGGCGAATGTGTTGCGTATGTTTGCGTACCTTTTACCGATGGGGTGGCCTTGTATTTATAGTAG
This sequence comes from Tetrastigma voinierianum, assembly GCA_016808115.1. NCBI lineage: Eukaryota > Viridiplantae > Streptophyta > Magnoliopsida > Vitales > Vitaceae > Tetrastigma > Tetrastigma voinierianum. Next base: position 270,409 of record JAEQBH010002769.1, on the reverse strand, counting down.
ATGTTTTACCAGTTGGATGGTGATTAGGATTCTTTCCCATTGGATGGGATATTTTCTTGATATCGGATTTGATTATGGATATAGAAAGTGCAATTTTATTTGGAATTATTTCTCCCTTATTTGTGGGATCCCGTTTGATGAGTTGTAATATCGTGAATTATCTTACTTTCTTAGCTAGTAAGATTTAGTTGGATTTGCTTGATAATATATTATTGGGGATTATTCTATTTCCCTTATCTATGGGATTTTGCTTGATTTGCGGAACATGGGCTTTCTTGACTACCCATAATCGACCTTTAGGCTGAGCGGATTGGGCCTTCATCTGGGTTGCGTCAAAAGGCCTGAATGCTTGATGGGCATGCTAGCAGTTGGGCCTTCATCTGGGTGGCGTGGAACTTGAATGCTTGATATGGGCATGCCCTGCTCCTTTGGGGTTTAGCAGTGGGCCTGCGAGCCCATTTTTCAAACCTTATCAAAAATAAAAAATATATACAAAAAATTAAATTTATCTTACATTTTTAAATTTACTTTGAAAATTTTAAATTTTGAGATAGGAAAAAAATTTAATAGCCTTAATTTTTGGAATCCAATTTGTAAAAATCATTATGTTTTTGATGTAGCTTTTTAAACATTCTTATATCTTTTATAAAAATTATTATCATTTTCTTGAGAAATATAAGTGCGTCAAATGTGCATTTAGGGAATATTTTATAAAATTTTCTATTTATTGCCAAACTTAAGTTAATTTTAAATTATCAATTTACAATTTATTACGTAATTCTTTCATTTAATACTATTTGGTATTAAGGTTATTTGACAAAAAATGAGTATTTGATAGAACTTAATGACTTAAAGTTAACTTTTAAGTTAAATTATGTTGCTGTTTTTTACTTATATTTTTTTACTTGATTATTATTCTAAATGTTAAGGTTGTTTGACAAAATTTATTTTAAATTACCAAATTAACATATTTATCCTTGAAAATTATAACTAGTACAAAGAAAATCAAGTAACAATGAAGCTTCTTGAATAGTTGGGGAAATGTCTATCAGGAAATGTGAACTTATTAGGACAAATGAAAGTAAATAAGTAAATTGAAATGCATACTTTTTTTTTATCTTGACATCTATTCACTTTTTAATACAACGTTGTAGTATTTTGTTCTTATGAAGACTTGAACATGGTCCCTTCCCTAGGCCTTATCCAACCCTTGAATACTAAACCGCCTCATCGACATGAAATGCATGCTTATTGTACCATTTGCTTGTTTTGTCAAGCATGCTTATTGAAAGATTTTTGGTAAAATTTATACTTATCAGTTAATTACTTAAACTAATTTTAAGTTTTTTTTTACAAAGAAACTAATTTTAGGTGAAATTATATTTAAATTGTTGACGTAAAACTTTTACTTAATTTATTTTTACTAAAGTTATTAAGGTTGTTTGATAAATTTATTTAAAATTTATTGTAAATTATCAAATTAATAAATTTGTCATTGTACATTATAATAAGAGCAAATGAGGTTGAGTAACAAACAATAAAGGAGATGAAGTAACAAAGGACATCTTGAAGTATATGTAAATGACACATAAAATTCATAGTTGAATATGTTAATTTTTTTAAATTAACATTATCAGAAAAGATCCATCCAACAAAGTAAATTCTAATAAAAAAAAAAAGAAATTTAGGGTATGTTTGTTTATCGTTTTTTAAAATTGTTTTTTGTTACTATTGTAGCATGTGGTTTATATTGAGGTTAGAAGTTTTGGACAAATGTTTGAGCGGAGCATAGGCATTTTCCTTTCATGCGTAACCTCTTTTATTGGGGGGTGAATAATAAGTTAGGGGTGCGTGGGGCTTTGCCCCCGCGGTACAATATGGTATATTTAGGGTATAAGGGTATTTTTGTAATTTGGTCATATATAAGGTTATTATAAATACCCTTCTATGTAACCCTATTTGGTGATATTGAAAAGTTCAAGTCGTCGTTCCTATGAATGTAGGCACATTGTTGAACCATGTAAAATCTGTGTATTCTTCTTGTTTTTCTTCTCCGATTCTTATCACCATTGTTGAACAATTCACAACAACTGGTATTAGAGAGTAGGTTACGATGGTTGTGACCTCCCCTACAAACGTAGTGAAGTTCGACGAATCTAGGAACTTCAGATTGTGGCAGAGAAGGGTTAAGGATGTGTTGGTGCAGCAAGGTTTGGTGAAGGCGTTGAGTTGAAAACAACCCGAAGGAATGAATGTCACGGATTGGAAGGATTCGAAAATGAGGGTTACTTCGACTATCAGGATGTGCTTGGCCAATGAGGTGATGTACCATGTCATGGATGAAGAATCTCCAGCAGCAAGCTGGTTGAAGTTGGAGAGTCGGTACATGTCAAATTCATAGACAAACAAGCTACTTTTTAAGAAGTTATATGGTCTAAAGATGGCAGAGGGCTCAATACTAGATCAACACATAAATGTGTTTAATCAGATCATTAGTGATCTAAATCGAGTTGATGTGAAGTTCGAAGAGGAAGACATGTAATGCCCCGAAATATACCCTAGTCGTTTTCGACATGTTTAGGGTCTTTTGTAAGCATAAATTGAATTTTTCATAAATTAAATGCGAAAAATGGAAATTGAGAATCCTTAAATTGTACAATACCAAGGACAAAATTGTAATTTAAAAGGCCTAAAGTCATAAGTTGATAAGACGAGGCCAAAGTGGAAAATAATATAAATGGTAGTGCAAATAGTAGAGTGAGGGAGGACTAATAAGGCAAATAAAAGAAAGTTTAATTATAAAAAGGAAGGGAGACAAAAATAACTCATTTTTGTCTCAGAGCAAACTCCGATGAAGGCCAGAAAAGGAGAAGGAGAAGAGAGGAAGGGAGGATTTGCAAAGGTATGTGGAAATTCTAAGTTTTGTATGGATTCTAGTAAGGTTTCTATGATTTTGACTTTGAATATGGAATCAATAATGTATTTGGACTTTGGTAGGGATTTACATGGGTTCCAAACCTAGGGTTTAGTTAGGAATTGATCCTAACCTTGGGTTTAGATGAGTGGATTGAAAACTCTAGCTTGGTGAATAAGCATGGAATCCCATAATTCTATATTTTTGTATAAAGATGGACTTTGGTATACTGAGTTCTTGGACTTTACTGCAGGGTTTGGGTATGTGAGTTCTAAACCACCCTCTGAGATGAATAAAATTAGTTTTGATGTATATGTAATTATTAGGTTAGTTTGAGTGGAGCTATATGGAAGGGAAGAAAAACACACATTACGGGCAATTTTAGGGTGATGCCAGGTCTGCGTGCAAGCGGTGATGCCGTGCTATAGAGTGTTTTGTTTTTCTATTTTGACCAGCGTTCATATTTTGAAGTATGCTTGAGTGGTTCTTGATGATTGAGTTATTCAGTTTCTGATTAAACTAGACTGGTGGAATAAAACACCTGAAATAGCTACGCCCGGTCGGATTCTATGTGGCCCAAATTCACTCGAATAGGGGTTATGTTCAAACAAATTTACGCCCCAGGTTTGATCATAGGTAGTCGGGTTGTTAGGACATAGCTTCCGGGGACACGGTGCTCCAGTTTAGGTGATCAGTTGGAGGCGCCTTAGCTTCAAATGAATACAAAGAACCAGTGTCAGTATGGAGCTAAGACGAAAAATGAGTATTACAAACTGTCCTAGTGTAATATCGGTAAAATTGACTAGTTTGGCATGAAAATGTCTGTAACTTTAGTTTGAATAATTCAATTGGAATGATTTCAATTTCTAAGTAAGTAGATTCATAGAGAGAACAAGAAAACATGAATGGTGTGAATACATAGGTATCATGCCGTACAAATTATATGAAATGCAATATGTATAGATGTGTTCATGAAACATGAATATGATATGAAAAATGAAAACTAACTGAAACATAAACATGAACATGAAAAGCAATATGTCATGAACACAGAATGTGATAAGGATAGGTTATGAGTTCTGAAAGACACATGATGGTAGTATGACTACTGGGGCAGAAGAATGAATGATGGACGTTACGTCGGTGCTTGACGCTCCTGTATCTTTCACGGCGCCATTGCGTGGCGAGGCGCGTTCGATCGGTGTTCGGCACTCCTGGTAGTGCTGCGGCGCCGCATTCGTCGGCGAGGCACGTTGCATTTGTATGCGTAGTACTCACGATTAGTGCTAGGGCACTTTTTGTTGGTCTTAGGCACTCTACTGCTTTATATGTGGTGTGTACGTGCTTGGTGCACTTTATTATCAACTGCGTCCTACTCATTTCTTATGACTGATCCAGGTAGTCAAACAGATATATGTGGTAAGACTACGAATAAAGAATAAAAGTAAAGAATGAATTTGTTAAAGATCTCTGGTCATGCTACGGTACCTGCATACATTATGTAGTCCTATGGGTACTTTTGTACAAATAAATCTATATATAGCTACTAGATACTTCCGTATCGATAAAATAAGTATAGGATTACATAATATGATATAGTCAGTGTACCTACGGGTACCTCAGTATAATGAATCTATGTAGTATGTACGGGTACTTTTGTATAAGAATAAGCTCCGTATAAGATCCGAAGTACAAGAATATGCTCCGTAACACAAATATAAGATCAAAGTACAGAATATGCTACGTAATACAAGTAGAATCAAAATACAGAATAAGCTACGTAACACAAGTATAAATTCCGTAAGACAAGTAAAGTAATACCATTATAGATCAGAAATACAGAATAAACTCTGTAATACAAGTATAAGATCTGTAAAGACAGAGTATGTACTCCGTATGCAAGGTGAATCCAGAAATAAAGAATAAATTATAAGTTCTATAGTACCTACGTTTATACACTCTCTGATTAATTTCATTACCTACGGTACCTAAGTATATAAGCTCCGATCGGGATAAACTCGATTAGTACCTAAATTTTACCCGTATGAGTATAAGTTAGTAGAGTACCTACCAGGTATTTTAATTAAATATATAAGTTTGATATAAAGCACAAGTCGTCTTTTGGGACAATTGAACCAAGTAGTACTGAGTACTTTCAGGTATCAAGAATAAGTTCTTAATATGAATTATCACGTTCAAGTACAATATCTCATGTAGTACCTACGGTGCCTCAGAACAAGTGTAAAACTCCGTGGGATAAGTATAAGCCTTGGTACCTAAGGGTGCCTGCATGCAAAGCAAGCTGCGCTCCTAGGAGGATCTGTGAGACAGTATAAGAGAGATAGAGTATGAGGTGTGTGTGGATAAAGTGCCTTGAGTCTAAGTATGTATAGAGGATTCAGTCTTAGTATCACAGGGAATCGGAATAAGTATGTGTCCTACGAGAGATAGAGTCAAATATGTCCTCTGGAATCGAATAAGAATAGTCGCTATGAAGTGTAAGTTTGAGTAAGTACAGATAAAGAGTATCGATTAGGCTTTGCTGTATTAAATGCGAAATGGCTGTAACTCAGATGGAATCAGAATAAGCATAAGTCTGTTATAAGCATAAGTAATATGAATGCATGAAAATTCTGACATATGTTATTGTTTATCTACTTTTAGCTCCTCTATGTCATAAGACATATACCACTATAGCGAATAAGAGAGAGAACGTCAAGCTTCCACATACGATATGACATTACAACAGTATAGGGTTCCATCCTGCTGATATGTCCCATACTACGATTTGTAAATGTAAAGGGAAATACGATTTGTATATGTAAAAATGGGACTGTTATATGTATGAATTTTGATGGACCTGCCACTTGATGGAAGTTCTTTTGTATAATGTATATGATATTACAGATTCTATTATATAAAAGACTTGGGCCACTTACCCACAGGGTACAAGGTAGCTACGAGAAAAAACGAGGTAAAGAGTCCTACTATATAGTCTCGTGCCACGAACCCCGATTAGGATCCATGATCGGGTGGGATGGAATCCAGTGTGACAAGACATGGCATTGATTTTAGTGAATTCTTTACCCGAGTCTTAGGACAATCTGGTTACTACTCTGATGTGAGGGAAAGAAACCCTAGAATTAGAGGATCTGTATCTCAAAAAAAAGCTGGGGCGCAGAGAGGCTGGAATGGGACTCTTTGTTTTTTTAGCCCGAACTATACAATGAATATAACAATTACCGTAATAACAAATCATTTACATACAAGAACTCTATGATAGTCATAAAATCTACCTGCAAATATGCGAATCTAGGCTTCTGCTACATTAATCTACATGTAGTGAACCCCTACTACTATGTTGGGCAGCTAGCGATGTCTGAGAGTTGTGGATATCTTCTCTGGGATTAGAGCCATGGCTTTATAAGCAGTGGGAAACATATGACTTATCTGGCTGCATTACCTTGTGCTCATTTATGAGAATATAGCATTAATATATATGCGATCAATATATATCGAATTTTTAATGTTCAACAGCGACAGCATATGCATATTCCTACTTATAGAGGCGTACATGCTTGTTCAGATCTGAAGAAGGGACATGCATATATCGGTTTATCTGATGCTATAGGGACATAATTATTAGAGATCTTCGAAGACATCTAATTAAACTTATCGGACCCAATACTTATCCGGATCTATGTCATTAGGAGGTGCGGAGCCAGACCTTTCTTGTGCAGTGCGTACTACAAAAACTTATCTTTGGTACTTAGAGTATCTTATATCTTATACTATGGAGCATATCTGATGTACGAAACTTATACTTGTATTAACGAGCTTATTATTTTATTTGGATCTTATATATGCTTGTGTGCAGACATATACTTGTCTTATTGATCTGTAGCATGACATAGAGCTTATTCTTGTATTGTATACTTATGTGCGAACATACCTCATATCTTTGGATCTTATCTTTGGGCATTAGGCTTGATGCTTATATTTGGATTTGTATCTTGTATGAACTTATATTTGTCTTATATCTTGTGTTACATAGCTTATTCTTGTATTTGAATCTCTTATGCCTTGTGCAGACATAACGTACGGACTTATACTAGTACGAGGCTTATTCTTGTATTTTGAACATGCTTGTATTACGAACATATATACTTGTCTTCTGGATCTTATCAAATTATTCTGGAGCTTATTCTTGTAGTGGGTTCTTGCCGCAATGTGCAAGACTTATTGGACTTATTCTTATCACGAGAAGGTACAAATCGTACTATAGTCGAGGCGGATCAAAAGTATATCAAATCATGCGAGTCGGGATCAGGCTATGCGAGATATGGGCGTTAGTCGTAAGGAGTGCAGATCACGTCAAATATACATATGAGTATCTGATTGAGACATATCCGAAAGCAAATATAGATTTATAGGTTTATATCAGAATCATATTCCAGACTTATACGCATATTCATCAGAATTATGCGATTAGTCTCCTTCTTTTACATGTTCATGACTGTTCTACATATCCGAAGAGTATCTACTAACATCTTGGGTCTTATTCATGTACTTTTTATATGCATATATGATCGTTTACCTGAACCAGAGCCATGAATGAGATGGACTTTGTCATTTGAACTTCGGAATTTATGGTGCGAGTAGCTTCAGCAGTCATATTGCGTAACAAGGGTCGTGCAGGAATGTAGAAGCCTTGGAGGCTCCCGAGCGTGCCTGCCCGTGTAGCAGTGTCGTAGCATGGGTGCAGGAAGCGATCATATATGTCTTGTCATTCAGTATCCGGTCTTAGGTAGTCATGCAGTCGTGTTCTCTAAACTTATCATTTTATTCTTTTCTTCTATACTCATCTACATATCAAATCTACGTATATTGCTATTTCTTGGTCATATCTATCTCTTTTCTTATCACGTATTCCAATTGACTTTAATCACACGATTAGTACACTTGGTAAAACAATTAATTTTCAGACATGATGTGGGCACCAAATTCCATTAAATATCATATGGTTATATTCTAGACTCAATGATCTTTCCATAAGTCGAGAACACCCAAAGCGATTAACGAAAGAGTTATGCAAATTGAGTCATGAAGAAATCAAAAACTTGCAGCTTGCGTGTGCAGCAGCCATAGTTTTGTCATTTTGGACTTATTATAAGCTTAAGATTGTATCATGCTGCTATATATGGATGGATTCTAGACTCAAGGTGCTCATGAGTCAAGAGCACCCAGCGGAGTTCGGAGAGAAGAGAGTTATGGCCGTCCGAGTTTGATGCTTGAAATGCGAGGGGGCTACGCAATTGCATGAAACCCACGCAGTGCGTGCAGGGCTACTAAATTTGAGCCCGAAGCCACGCAATGGCGTGGCTTACTTTCAGGCTGCGGAGAGCTCCTCAGTGGCTCAGATGCCGTAATTTTGACCGAAACCTGTCAGACTGACCCCTTGTCCACCAATATCCCACCTCCCAATTGGGGCCACAAGAACATGCCACGAACATGGTGCCAAACATGCAAAACCTGACATAAAACCATCCTACAATCAATGCAAAATCAATACTCATTCACATATACTTTCCATACATGTAACTATTTTCCTATCATTTGTGCATTTCTAGCATGTTTGTCTAATCGTATACTTCACAATCTCATGTATTTCTATCATATATTCATTTCATATATTCCGTATTCATATGTATTATCTAGTCATATATATTCTTGCTTATTATTTATCTATTTATATCCTTTAATACGATTCGGAATTTGCAAATCCGATCCCGAAAGTTTCAATATTCAGTCCCAAAATTTTGGGATTAAATCACCGCGACCCTTGACCCGAAAGCAACCTATATGCCATTACATGACTTTTATTCAAATGCAGAAAAATTCCTTACCTCGTGAGTTTGTGAAACTCAAGATTTGATACCCGTGTATTCGAGAAATGCGTGGATCAACTTTGTCTCTTGGTCGAGCCAATTCTTACCGTCAGGCTTGTAGTAGATACGAGAAAATATCGAAACTTAAGTTTTAGAACTTCTACTTGAATTTTCGGCGAAATCCAGTGTTTTAGTACTCAGCGTAACCTGTTCAGTAGATGAACTTCGGACGTTCTTGGCGAAGCGAATTAAACAGTCGAAACTCCGTATATCGAGAGAGCGAAGAAAATAAAAATAAAATAAAATTTATCTCTCTCTGTGCATTTTGCCCCAATCACTCCTCACTTATTATATATATATATATATAAACTTGAGTGGGGCCCACATGTCCCCTTGTCCATCTCGGTCCGTTGACCAAAGCAATTGATTACAATTTCAGGTTCAAGTTCCGATAATCTTAAATGGACATTATTTAAATATGTGTGATTTTTGAAGAGTTTTACAGGAAATCCACATTTTTTGGGTTCACTCAAACATTACCTCAAAGAGTCGTGAAAATTAGTGTCTCAGAATTTGACGAGAGTCGACAGTGACTGAATTTTGTGAAGCGATTCAATGGTGATGTTGTTTAAAGTCATCGAGAATCTAGAAATTTTGCAAATTTTTCAAAAGACAAAATTACGGATTTGCCACTTTTTTCTGATCATTTTCGACGAATACAATTTTAATATTTTATACACAAACATGTTATAAAACTGTTAGGGTATATTTTTGAATGTTACATCTGGGGTGCCTACCAACACCAATCAAAGGGAGAAAGTGGTGATGGGAGTTCTGGTGAAAGGCTTGTGTCCGAAATGTCCCAGGCATAGGGCTCACGAGTCTGGGGGTGGAATTAAGTGAAAAATCTCAATCTAAATCAAGGAGAATGAAGGATATTCAGTGTTATAAGTGCAAGAAAGGGCACAAAGCAAGAATGTCGGTGGAGAAGGGGTACAGAGAAACAAGAGGGTTCATCAGGAAGTGCAGGAATGTAGTAGAGCTTCGAGAAGCATGATGGTGATATGTATTAGTTTCATCCGGTCGAGATCATCTGTGATTCTCTTGGATTATAGTTCCGGTATATTAACACATCATATGATGCCAAATAAGACAAAGGGGATTCTTTATTATGTTCATACACATCGTTTGAGAACTATCTGAACAGCATCATTATGAAGTGAGTGTATTTTGTGAGTTTATTGACTACTCATGAAAAGTTTAGGTGTACTTCATGCGGCACAAGTCAGAAACTTTTGCCAATATTAAGCTATAAAAAGTGAAGTGGAAAACTTTTCATAAAGGAAGATCAATTGCCTCCGGATCATGCGATGAGTTGTGTGTAGAGTACCGGATTCAGAGATTCTTAGGGTATGCAAGGGCATCGTAAGAAGCACTTCGATTCGAACACCACAAGAATGGGTGTAGTAGAGAGAATGAATAAATCTATAATTGAAAGAGCTTTCGGTGTATATGTCGAGATAAAATCTCGGCTAGAAGAAGTTTTGGGCAAAGTGTTATCCAAATGGCATCTGCATGATATGAATTCAAAGGCGTAGATACTGAAAGTTGTAGAGGAGTATGGATAGGTAATGGCTACTCGGAGTTTGAGTGTTCGGATGTCAGCCCATTATAGGTTGTTTGCGTGTTATATGGCTGTTGGTAAAGCAACCCTAAACATTGCATATTAGAGCCACAAATGTCAGTGGTTTCAAATTAAAAACCCGAAATGTCGAACCCACAAGGAAGAGATGGCTTAAGTGGGGATTAAGTAGCCTGGCTACTTGATAGTTTTACTACCCAAGTGGAGCAATGTGATTAAGGATTGGCGATTAAACTAAAGTAAAGACCAAGTGATTCTTGAAGATTAACAAATGATTATGAGAAAAAACCTTAGAAAATCATTAGTGCAATTATGGCTCATATTCATTAAGTGTTGATTAAGTGAAAGTACTCTCGTGCTTGCCCAAGGAACTCGATGGGTTAAACTCAGTCTCCCCTCGATTTCTCACTTATTCCCTATTCTCACTCTAGGTCCATCTAGGTGAACGGTCCAAATCTTGTTCTAAGGCAAACAATCCTTGGGAAATTCTATTGGTCACCTCTTGGTTCATATAATAGAATTGCTCGGGCTATGCTCAGATCCATCACCTCTCGGTCCATATGGTCATCGCATAAGGTTAAATGATGTCCCTCCTAATAAAATTCATCTAGTATTAGGCATTCCTAATTTCCTAGACTTCTTTGATTAAGTTAGTTTGATTTTATCAATTGTGAGATATTAAGGAATGAAAATTAAGTCCTAAAGGTATACTTCTAGCTTTCACTACAGAAGCCATGCTTTGAGCTGCAGGGTCTGGGCCTCATACTGGCATCTTCTGAGTTGATCAAAACATGGAAGTTCAAATAACCACATAAAACCTTAACACAAAGATTATATTCAATCAATTCAAGAAAGCATGTAATAGCGTAATATCAACAACCAACCCTAGAGGAGGATTTAGCCACTCATAACAGGCTCAAAACCTAACAAAATTATATTTAAACCAAACATAATTCTGAAAGATTGAGAGAAAGGGAAGAGTTTAGGAATACAAAACAAATATGAAGTAAAAGTCCTCAAAAACTCTACTCCACGACTACAAGAAGTCCTCTAGTAGTTGGATCTTGCAACTCAGCTCCAAAAACAAGTTAAAAATCAAGTAAATCTAAAAACCCTAAAATCTAAACCTAGAGAGAGAAAAAACCCTAAAAATGGAGAATTTCCCCCTCTAAGTCCTCATTTATGATTATTACAAGTATGATATTTATACTTTTGGAAAATGGGCTAATGATTGGGCTGAAAATGGAAGTATTCTTATCCCAGCTCGACATTCTTCTCCATGTGAAGAGTTATGTGGCGAGAACTGCGTCTCTTAAATGTTGCATTTTCTTCCTTTTCGCACAAGATTAATGTCTTCATGCTGCATTTTCTTCCTTCGCCTTGGCGAACCTCTTCGTTGGGGTAAAAGATGGCTTCGCCAAAGTGAACCAGAAGCTTCTATTTTGCATGTATCTCCTTCTTCATTGCAACAAATCCTTTGCTTCGTAGCGGCAAACTCCTTCATCGCAGCAAAGTTGGCCTTTGCCATGGCGAGCCCATGGCTTCTATTTTGCATTCTTTAGCTTCACAGCGGCGAAGCTCTTTCTTCGCCTTGGTGAACCGCTTCATCACAACGAACATACTCCTTCACCGCAACAAACCAGTGCTTCAAATAGCAAGTGGTTCTTCTTGCTTAGATTTTTTCCATTTTCTTTGCTTGATTTTCTTTCAATGCTTGCAAAACATCAACAAATGAGGGATTAGTGTAATCTTTAAGAATACGAGTGTGAATCTAGCATTTAGGTTACATAAACACATGGAAAACAGGATATAAATTCTAGTATGATTCACACCTATCAAACACTCCAAACTTAACATTTTTCTTGTCCTAGAGCAAAGACAAAGACACATTTTCCAATTTTGTTAGAAAGAAAACATGAGTTCGTAGAGATATATACTTTGCGATGTTTTGCCTCAGGAATTATGCATTCCAACACATGAATCATTAAATCGAATAGGTTGACCACAAGCTAAATGCACCTAGCTCAAGGTTCTAGCATGAGTGTGTGCAGTCTTACCCTCATTAATCCAAATGTAGCTTAGATGAAATTAGAAGAATGCATAAGGTGGAAGATCTATTACTCATAAGGAGTTTTCATGAATGAAGAGTGACCAAGACTTCATAGGCTTGCTTAGCATACCATTCTCCACTAACGTAGGCATTACACACTATCGGGATCGAATAGATCTTTTCAAGCATGTAATGTGTGGCTTGGGTGAGAGAGTAGTTAAATAAGTCATTTAGGTTCATATTTTTCCCAAAACACTCAAGGAAAAATCAATCTTAGTCCTTTTATTCTTGTGCTTCATTCTCCAAAATTTGACTATCTCCATTTGAGTCATTCAAACTCAACCCTATTAGCATCAGTGTGCTTTTCATATCGCTTCACCACCAAACTTATTTGTTTCTATCTCTCTTCAAAATCAACAAGACTTTTGCTTTTTCTAAACATCAAGGTATGGAGAAGTGCAATATTCAACCCCTTTAAGCTTCTATGTAACACCCCGAAATATACCCTAGTTGTTTTCAACATGTTTAGTATTCGTAGGCATCGATGAATTTTTAGTAAATTTAAATGTGAAATATGGAAACTTAGGAAACCCGAAATTGTACAAGATTCAAGGACAAAAGTGTAATTTGTCAAAAAGGCATCAAAGCACATGAATTAATAAAATTAGAGGCCAAAATAAAATAAAGGGAAATTGGAATACAAATGCGCAAAAGTTGGAGGACTAAAAAGCAAATAAAGGCAAGTTTAATTATAAATAGAAGAGGGAGACCAAAAATTAGTTATTTTTGGTCTCCAAACAAGGGCTTACGGGAAGGGAGGAGAAGAAGAGGAAGATAGAGAGAGATCATGCCAAGGTATGGATACATGACTTTTGTATGAATTTTTGGAGTTTGAGTATGGAATTGTATTGATTTTAGTATGATTTTTGCATATAAACTACTGGGTATGGATTGCTGTGGTTTTCTTTGAGATTAAATTCGATTCCTTTCTAGGGTTTTGTTGGGAATACATCCTAACTCTAGATTTAAGGAAAGTCAAGCTAGAAATCCCGTAGTTGATAATATGTAGATATGGAATCCTTCACAATTCCAAGGTTTTGTAGAATTCCAGAACTGGGCTTGAATTCGATTCTTCGCTAATTAAAATGTTTGTGGAGTCAAGCTGAAGGATTCCATGTTAAATTTTGATGAAGAATGGAAGAAGAGAATTATGAAGAAAAGTATGAAAATTGGTGTGAACCCGCCATTTCTAGGCGAATTGAACCTGCACTCGGCACCCTTTGAGCGGTATCGATATCACATACAAGAGCAAACGGTATTTCCAGACTGGGCCCAACCTGTGATCGCACCGCTCCACGCAACTAATCACAAGATCGGCCGAGCGCACTTGACCGATGGTTCTCGCACTGCTTGCTATTTTGCGTATTTAAGCTAAAATTCAGATACCTAAGTATAGAAAAGGATGAAATTATGAAAATGTATCGCACTTCGTCGCTCGTGAAGCATTCAATGGGCGTTCATGCCCCAATAATAAGATACAGTTTCAATACGTATTAATCGTGAGGGAATGTCGAGACCATATTAAATGATCAGTGCGACTAAGATTCCTCTCGACGTGCTTCTAAGACATTAAGATTTCTATGATTTCTCCGTTTAGGTTTAAGATTTACGACTAGTGCGACAAGACTCTCGACGTGTTTCAAAGACATTAGTACTTCTAAGAGACTCTTTGATTAGTACTTCAGACTCCGTTTAGTACTTCTAAGACTTCATGACTAGTGCGACCAAGACTCTCCGATCGTGTTTACACATTAGTACTTCCTATGACTCTGATTAGTACTCTGTTATTTCCTCCGACAAGGCGATGGCACTCTCTCACAAAGGCTTCTAAGACTCGCTTTGCGGCTACGCACTTCAAGATCAGATAAGATCTTCGATACTTATCAGGTTGTGTCTTACTTATTTATTATTACTGGGTCTAGTATTCCCTTAGTTATATGAAAATAACTCGAATGATGAATAAGAGTAAATGAATGTGTATCGCCTGGACCAGAATACTCACGAGTATCTCTCGAATAAGAATAAGTTCCTAGTAATCTCACAGAGATCCGAATACATAAACCTGTTATAAGCATAAGTAATTGTATAAGTCCATTATATGAATGCATGTAAATTCCCGATATTCTTTATTGTTATATGCTGAATATAAATGTGTATATGCATACTATTATATATACTTCCCACTAGTTTAAAGCTTGAAGCACGGGTTTTAATCCGCAGGTACAAGAAGAGATGTTGATCTTCCGTGATTCCGCTCTGGGCCAAAGACACTAGTGTGGGCTCATCACTATAGGTTCTGCACTCTGATAAGTAAATGTAAATGTATAGTTTTTGAATATGTAAGTGGGACTCAGTACTGTATATGTGACACTGTAAACACCACTACGGTGGTAGTTTTATTTTGGACTTTTGTATATGTTATGTTGATATAGTTATAAGACTTCGATATACCAATGTCTGATAAAGGTAGAGAGTCCCAAAGATATGATCTCATACTCGAACTCGATTCGATCCAATCGGGTCGACCGGATCTCGGCGTGACATCTCTACCTACCCCATGTCGCCAGTTTTAGTCCATAACCTGCACTAATCAGTCTCGGGTACTATGTTGGGCAAACACCCCCACGGATTTAAGCCTACAGAAGGCTAATGAGGTTAAATTTTTCCTGAAAGGCTTCACTTCTTTGCACTTTTTCTAGCTATTTTTCTTTTCTTGGTCTTTTCAACACCCATTTCTTAACATTATGTACTGATCAAAACCGCTTCATTCAGACTTCCCACCAAACTACATGTCATTCTCACAATTTGTGCTCTATAAGCGACATGTTAAGGGTAAAAATGGGTTCTTGGCTAAAGGGTAAAACAAAGGGACATGGGTGTTCATTCTTGGTTTTCAAGATAGAACATGGCTATTACGGTTCAAACTGGGTGACTATGGACTCATGCATATCCGAGTGGGCTAAAAATGTGACGCCCAAAACCCGGGGTCCCGTTGACAACCAGTTAACCCGCGAAATTCTTGTGGACTTCGGGTAACCCGATACCACACTGTTGTGTCCCATTTATCCGAATCCATACTTTCACAAAAATTAGGTAGAGTCTCCTTTGTTCGAGGAGCTCTACCCAATATACAACCTGTGTAGCAATACATCCATGACCCATCCAGGGTCTCAACATAAGTAGTAATGACCACACAGGGTCCATCTGTCCATATCCACAATATACAACTATATCACAATAGTCCATAAAAGTTTATTACAAATACATAATATATATTAAAACTAGCTTGTTCTAATATAGTTTACAAAAATATTTATCAAAGCCACATCCTAGCTTCCTCCAAAATTACGACCTCAAAGGAGTGCCGTCCTCCGGTGTACCACCTACACCTGAAATATGGTCCCACGATGAGGTGAGCAATGCCCAGTAGAGAATAATTCCTACAAGGGCTAGCCTCACCTGGCGCAATATGCACGCCATTTCACACATTAAAGTAAAAACATACACATTCCTACTCAATTGTTTACATGCCATGGATGAGAATATAATTCACCCTGTCCCATGTCCCGAGTCCTCACCGACTCCCTCACACATGCATATGCTAAGTGTGAAAACCGTCATTTATGTTCCATCAATGACCATTTTTCTAAAACAAAAGCTTTTTGTTTTATAAATCAAAATCCATTGGACAAACACTTTGATATTTATAAATCAAAATCCATTAGACAAACTCTGATATTCACTTGTTTTTACCAAATCCCGTGTGTTATTGTGGGTATCGAATTTCCGGGGTCTCGCTGTAGGCTTCGCAAGCCTTCCGACACTTTCACAAACTTTCATTGCTGGATACATATGCCTAACTAAGAATACCGAGTTTTTCACCCGAGGGGGTATCTATCCCTCCTTGCTATACCCAACACACGTATTTTTCATTTCCTTTTTCTTTTATGCGATCGTGAGACTCATTTTGGACATTGTCCCATTTTACCGAGCCCACCATCAAACACTAAACACAGTGTCGATCTCTACCATGCACTCACACCCATGTCATGCGATGTCCCATGCATAAATGCAATGCAATGTTATTGCATGTATCTCATGTCACATGCATAATGAATGCTACATGGACAACACAATCCACACCACTTACGGTCATGGAAACAACATATCACTCGTGATATGACTTGCATAAATCATTTCATTCATTTCAACCTATCATGAAAACATATATCAACATTCACATTCAACATGTTATTCTATGATCAAGTAATGACACACACAAGCAAGACATGTAATGGTCATTGCACATAACAATTCATCATACGTCAAAACGTTGGAGTACACATATTGACATCCAAACAGGTCACTACATTATCAAGTAGTGGCACACTGACAATCGAGCCATGTCATGGCCATTTTCACATATATTTCATCCTATGTCAACATGTTAGAGCACACACATCACACCCAAACACATCACTCTTACTAAGCAATGACACTTGATCCCTCATGACCGGGCCGCGGTGCCGTAGATGCCCACAAAGATTCCACACAACAAGCCATCATGGGTGACCAAAATAATTTCGAACTTAGTTCAGAAACTAGTCCCCTAACAGTCCAAAATACGGACATAAACTTCATTAAAACCGACCTAAGCTATAGCAGTCCCTAAAAATAAACCATAACTTGGTATAAGGTCCCGATTTGGGAGATTCAAAGCCTAACATCAAGTTCTCTCAAATGAGGCTACAATTTCCTTGAGGGATACTAGTCCAAATTCTCACCTTTTATCAATCAAAAATCAGTCCCAAAAATCTGGACGATGAGTTCGGCCAAAGCAAGGGTAGCTGTGCGAGTCGAAAAATGGACCATAACTTGGGTTATAGAAGTCCAATTTGGGTGATTCCAAATTCTAAACTCAAGTTCACAACTTCAGCTATAATTTTCATGCAGTACACTAGTCCAAATTCCCTCTTTTTCTAATCGAAAATCAGCCCCAAAAACCGGACAACGTATAGGGTCAAAATAGGGCACTATTCCCATAACCCATTATTTTGGCAAATAGCCCCTTAGGGAAAAAATGGCCAAACAGCCCCTTAGGGCATTAAAACTTAACCAAACAACCCCTAGAATGAAAAATAAACCAAAGTAAAAAGAATCCCTACCTCTTGGAGCATAGAAGAAACTCTAGAGTCCATGAGCATACAAACACAGAGGCTTTCTTTGATTTCCCAAACTCCTCGCTTGAATCCTCGGTGAAATCCCATGTTTTTGGTACCCACGCGTATCCTTCATCGAGTAGATGAACTTTTCGTTTCTTGGCAAATGAATTAGGCCAGGCAAAACTCAGTAAATCAGAAAAGTTTGTGGTTTTTTTCTCTCCCTCTCTCTCTCTCTCACGACGGGACCAGAAATCTTATGTTTTTCTCCCCCAAAAATTCATTTTTTTTTAACCCCTTTTGTCTAACTCACTTAAGTTGGACATGTAGCCCATGTCGCGCCACGTGTCCACGACCCGTCCGGATTCGTTTCTACCTCGAAACAATTTACTTTACTCTCGATTCAAGTGCCATTTATT
Source organism: Tetrastigma voinierianum (assembly GCA_016808115.1). NCBI lineage: Eukaryota > Viridiplantae > Streptophyta > Magnoliopsida > Vitales > Vitaceae > Tetrastigma > Tetrastigma voinierianum. The sequence goes on along the minus strand of JAEQBH010002769.1, from coordinate 252,277 downwards.
TTAAATGAACTTAACTTGAGTTATTTCCTAACTCTTGATATTCTCATAAAAATCTCGTCCCTAGGAGTCACTAAACGCTCGTTACCCCGAAAATCATGAAAAAAATCCGACTGTCTCGGAATTCGACGAAAATATTCTAGGTAACTAGATTTCCCGAGATGAATCCAACGGTGAAGTCCGTTTCATCATCCGAGATCTAGAAAATTTTCTAGGCTGCCCTGAACCATTTCAGCAATTTTACTATTTTTGCCATTTTTCAGAAAAATAAAATTTTTTCCCAAGTTTTACAAGAAAGGCTCAACCAATTCCAAGGATGGCCTATATCATTTCCCAAAGTATGTGATGCCTAGGATTTCGACTCAAATGATAATTGAGCAAGTTTTAAAGTCTTATGATATCTAGACATTATGATATCCCTCTAATTTTTTCTAAACGAATCATACTTGGCCAACAAGGGTACATGAGACGTGTGCTTAATTTAGTGCATACCTATAGCTAAGTGTACAGCTACATGGTCATCCTACTTGACTTTTAGCTCAACTATCTCTCACATTATTCATATGTAGAGAAAAACATAATTTTGTATCATCATAGGCATCCCAAGTATCTCTACAACAAACACAAAAACAAAACAAAACATTTTAAAATTTTCCACAATTTTTCAAAAGTGCTATGCATTGTGGCATTTGGATGAATCACTCAATGGTGAGGTACTAAACCTCAACAATTCAACACAAATAAGAGTGTAAAATAAGGATCAAATATCTCAATCAGCAAATATACCACAAGTGTATCAATCCACTCCATAATGCATAAAAAAAATAAAAAAACTAACTATGACTTTAAACAAACTATATAAAAAAAAAACAAAGTATTCTAAAACTGATCAAACACACCAAAATAGTATAAACCAACTAAACGATTTTCAACAAACCAAAATATCCAAAATATCCAAAAGCAGTATAAAAGCAAACCAAATATTATCCAAATCAAAATATCCAAAAATTAGCTTAAAGCAACTAAATTGTTCCAGGTGCAACGCAAATAAAGAAACACCCCCAAACTTAAAATTAGCATTGTCCTTAGTGCAACCCAAAATATAGGAGTAAAAAGAAACTCCCCTCAAACTTTAGGAAGATCCTCGTTGGCAATATGCTCATCGGTGGGGGCAATCGGCAGCTCTGATGTGGCTGGAGGCCATGTTGGGAACTCGAACGGAGGCAGAGGCTATGGAAGTGCTACTAATGAAGAGGCTGGTCCATGATAGTACTACAGCAAGCTCACAAGGTATGTGGTATTGTGCTCCACTTGATCTACCTGCATCTATTGTCGGTGAGCGAGTGCATCCTTACGGATTGAGAGTCTTGCGAACTCTCTCTGCAATCGTGGATCCATAAGGCCTCGTGGTGCCTCGTCAATCTCATTTTCTTCTTCTAAATCTTCTTCAGCTTGCTCTCCTATTGCTTCTTCTGCAGCATCTCCTTGTCCTGCTTCATTTTCCTCCATGTCATCAGATGATCCATTCTTTGTCTTAGGTAGCGGCTTTGGGAGTCTGTGGGTGACTTCTCTTCGGAGTTGAACATCGGTACTTCAACCAGCCTGCATAACTAGGTGATCAAGGATGGATGAATAAGGGCTTCGGTACATCGCCCTTGGGTGGATCAATGATCCCTCTCTCAATGACATGCCCCACATCAAATTTTATGTCTTGGACGATCACATATAGAAGAATCGTCTTGTCCCTTGTGACTGTTGAAAGATGAAAGCTTGGCTTCAGATTTGCACAAATAAAATTATACCAAGCCTTTGGGACCGGTTTTAGAGCAAACATCAGGAAGGTAGTCACCTCGGACATGGAGGGGTGTCGTCCCCATTCACCTTTTCCTCTTGTAAGGGCTCACATCATCATGTTATAATCAGTGCTTAGGAGCAAGGCCCTGTAGGTGTTGCTATTGTCATCGACCAGATTGTACACCCTATTAATGGTAGCAGCACTAAATTCCATCCACTTTCCTCGAACATAAACTGTTGAATCCATCCGGTACCGCAAATTAGAATGGAACTCTTTGACAACAGGAGCTCTCCTGGGTAGGGGATGCTCACATAGCTTGGTCTAACCCTTTTCTTATATCAAAAAATTGAAATACACATTGGAATTCGAAAAGCCACACTCCGCAACGAAGGTTTTGTTGAACATCGACTCATGGTACAGTCTCTCTGCCTCAAGTGTGATAAATTTCTCTAGGTTTTCAGGGAGAGATGGAGGTGTGTGTGGCCAGTTCTCCTCCTCTTTTGCAGAATCATCTTCTTTGGAGCCATTCAAGAAGAGTAAAGAGGAGATTCTTGCCCCAGGCTTTTGTTTTTAGAGAGGAAATGACCTGAAAAGTGATTCTAAAAAATGACATCACTTGTGTTGTAATGCCTAAAATCGGGGTCTTCCGTGACAAAGGGTCTTAATGTAAGCGAACCGAAGGGAATGCCAAAATGCTGGTCCTTGTTTGCGTGGCGAAGGGTTGCCATAGCGCGGGCAAAATAAGCATTGATGTAGGATTCGCCGTGACAAAGAGGTGCTTCATCGCGGCGAACCAAAACATTATACTACTCAAAGATGCACAACCCATAATTTATACCTAATTCATTTAAAATCAAATTTATATTATGGCTCTAAGTCCACTCCCAAAACCAGTTCCAATCAAATTAACACTGTCTTTGTCCTCTTGAAGCACCTGAAACACTTAACACACATATCAAACAAACCAAGAATTCCGAAAATAGTGAAATTGAAACAAAAAGAAATAAAATAAAGTAAGAGAATAAATGGAAGAATTGGATTCTTACAAAATTTGGGTTGCCTCCCAAGAAGCGCTATGTTTAATGTCGATAGCTCGACGAAACTGTATCTCACTGCTGGTTATCCAACAAATGAAGATTATATGGCAATGTATTTCACTCTCTCTTTATCAATTTTCTCTCCAAAATAATGCTTCAACCTCTAGCCATTTACTTTAAACTCCTACCCATTTTTTGATTGTACCCCTATTGCACCATATGGGGTTACCGATGTGACTGTGATAGGCTCAGACCATCTTGACCTCAACTTTCCCGAGAATAGCTTTAGTCTGGAATTGAAAATCAAGACTTTATCACCCTCCTTGAATTCTTTTCTCAACAAATGTTTGTCATGCTATTTTTTTGTTTTTTCCTTGTAAATCTTTGCATTCTCATATGAGTCCTTTTGCAATTCCTCAAGTTCACTTAGTTGAAGAAATCTTTTCTCACCAGCTTCTTTGATATTGAAGTTGACGTTTCTTATCGCCCACATTGCACGATGTTCTAACTCCACTGGCAAATGGCAAGGTTTTCCATAGATCAAACAAAAAGGGACATGCTAATAGGAGTTTTGAAGGTAGTCCTACATGCCCATAAAGCATCATCCATCTCCTTCGACCAATCCTTCCTAGACGAACTCACTGTATTTTCCAATATTCCCTTGATTTCTCTGTTTTAAGTTTTTGCTTGCCCATTGGACTGTGGGTGATATGGGAGACCCTTTGCATGCCTCACATTATACTTTCCAAGCAATAAAGTGAAAATTATATTACAAAAATGGCTCCTTTCATCACTAAGAATACATCTAGGAGTGCCAAACCGGATGAAGATGTTTTTATGGACGAGTTGCACTATTATTTTAGCATCATTTTTCTATCTAGCAATCGCCTCTACCCACTTTGACACATAATCTACAGCAAGAAGGATGTACATATTTCCAAATGAAGGAGGGAACAGTCCCATGAAGTCAATCCCCCATACGTCGAAAATTTCCACTTCAAGAATGTTATTTAAAGGCATTTCATTTCTTCTTGAAATGGTGTGTACTCTCTAACATCTATCAAAACTTTGAACGCATCTATGAGAGTCCTTGAATAAGCTGGGCCAGAAAAATCCAGATTGAAGCACTTTTTGAGTTGTTCTCTAACTTCCAAAGTGTCCTCCATATGGGGAAGAATGGCACTTAGATAAGACCTCATGTTGTTCCTCTTTAGGCACACACCTTCTTATTACTTAATCTGAGCATCTTTTGAAGAGCAGTGGGTCGTCCCATTGATAAAACTTGACATCATGCAAGAACTTCTTCTTCTATTGAGAATTAAGCCCATGTGGCAACAAATTACAAGCCAAGTAGTTGATAAAATCCGCATACCAAGGAAAGTGGGTTTCCATAACTAGCAACTATTCATTAAGGAAAGATTCCTCTATCTCTGTGAGGTCCTCAATTCCCTTATCGGATTCCAAACGAGATACGTTATCTACAACCACATTTTCACTTCTTTTCTTGTCTTTGATTTCCATGTCGAATTCTTGAAGCAATAAAACCCATCGAATCAGTCTCGGTTTGGCATCCTTTTTCATCATGAGATATCTAATTGATGCATGGTCTGTAAAGAGAGTAACTTTGGAGCCAAGTATGTAAGGTTTGAACTTGTCACAAGAATTCACCACTTCTAGCATCTCTTTCTCAGTAGTTGTGTAGTGTTCCCGAGCCTCGTTTAAAGTTTTACTTGCATAATAAATAGGCCTGAAGATGTTCTCTCTGCTTTGTCCTAAAACAACCCCAACTGCAAAATCGCAATCCATCGCACATTATCTTAAAAGCTCGCCCTAATTAGGTGCAATGACAATGGGTGCTTCAATCAGTTTATTATTTATCTCCTCAAATGTTATCATGCAATATTCATCAAAATTGAATATCGCGTCTTTTTCCAACAATTTACATAGTATTTTTGCGATTTTTGAGAAGTCTTTGATGAATCTTCGATAAAAACTTGCATGTCCCATGAAACTATGAATGTCTCACACTGTAGTTAGTGGTGTAAGGGTTTGGATTGTGGAAATTTTTGCTTTATCAACTTCCAAGTCTTTTGAAGAAATGAGGTGTCCGAGCACAATACCCTCTTGCACCATGAGGTGACATTTTTCCCAGTTTAATTCTAGATTTTTCTCTCTACATCTTTGTAAAACCACTTCAAGATTGTTAAGGCAATTTTCAAATGAACACCCATACACTGAAAAATCATCCATGAAGACCTCCATGATATTTTCAATCAAATCTGAAAAAAATGGCAGTCATACATCTCTGAAATGTAGCTAGAGCATTGCACAACCTGAACGACATTCTTTTGAAAGAAAATGTTCCATATGGATAGGTGAAAGTCATATTTTCTTAGTCTTCCAGATTTACCATAACTTGATTGTATCCCAAATAACCATCTAAGAAGCAATGCTGAGAATGTCCAACAAGTCGACCTAGCATCTAATCCAATAAAGGTAGTAGATAGTGATCCTTCCTTGTAGCTTTGTTGAGCTTCCGATAATCAATGCATACTCGCCAACCCGTAATTGTACGGGTGGATAGAAGCTCATCTTTTTCATTTCAAACCACAGTCATACCTCCTCTTTTGGCCACAACTTGCACGGGGCTCACCCAAGGGCTGTCGGAAATGGCATAATGAATCTAGCCTGGAGCCACTTCAGAACTTCCTTTTTCACGACTTCCTTCATTGCTTGGTTTAACCGCCTTTGATGCTCAATGGAAGGAGCATGTTCTTCTTCCATCAAAATTTTGTGCAAGCAAATGGAGGGACTAATTCCCTTTATGTCATTTATGGACCATGAAAATGCCTCCAAATTCTTTTCAAGAACACCTAACAGTTTAATTTCCATATCATTATCCAACTCTAAAGAAATAATCACCGGCTTTGTATCATTTCTTTCTAAAAATGCATATTTGAGACCCTTTGGTAATTCTTTCAGCACCAATCCATCCGGGGTCTTTTTCTCTTTAATTAAACAAATTCTTCTTCATTTACTTCAAGAGCAAGTATTGTTTCAATCAGTTTCGGAGTAGATGATAGATCTTCACAATCTAATTCAGCTGTGGTAAGCGACTTTGTTAAGCATTGCTCAAGTGGACTTACTTTCCCAAAATCATATAGAAAATTATATTGCGAAGGAATCAAGGTGTCAACCCTCATGCAGCTTGCATTTACATCACTTGGGAATTCCACGCATTTATAGAATTGAACTTCACTTGGTCTTCACCCACTCTTAGTGTTAATTCCCCATTCTTCACATCGATTAGTGCTTGACCAGTGGTAAGAAACGATCTTCCAAAAATTATCAGTACCTTTCTATCTTTCTCCATGTCTAACACCACAAAGTTCACAGGAAAAATGAATTTATTGACCTTAACCAAAACATCTTCGATAACACCCTTCAGAAAAGTCAATGATCTATCCGCCATTTGAAGTGATAGAGTTGTAGGTGTAATTTCCCCTAAATTCAACGTTTTAGCCACTAAGAATGGCATCAAATGTATGTTTTCCCCAAGATCACAAAGTGCCTTGCTGAATGTATGCTCCCCAATGATGCAAGGGATAGTGAAACTACTCGGATCTTTAAGTATTTCAGGAAGCTTCTTTTGAATGATTGCACTACAATTTTTAGATAAGTTCATTGTCCCATATGCCTCTAACTTTTTCTTGTTGCTCATTATCTCCTTCATAAATTTTACATAATTAGGCCTTTGAGCTAAAGCATCAGCAAACGAAATGTTGGTCTCGAGTTTCTTAAACATGTTCAAAAACTTTGCAAATTGATCATCCAACTTGGTTTTTTGGAATCTTTGGGGAAAAGCCTAGGGTGGAGTATACAAGGGAGGGTTATCAGGAAAAGTCATTCTTCTTGAAATAACTTCTTCATATTTTTGCTTCTTTCCTTTGTTGTTCAACTTAACTCCCTCTTTATCATTTTCAACTTCCATATTTTCTTCAAATTTCATATTTTCTTATCCACTTGCTTTTCATCATCTTCGATCTTTTTAGGCTCATCAAGCTCTTTTCCACTCCTCAGTGTCACAACCATGCATTGCTTCGGGTTTTTCTCTGTATCACTTGGAAAGGATTTTGGGGGGTTTCTCTCAATGATTATGCCAATTGTCCCATCTAAGTTTCCACATTTTTCAGAGATGCTCCCAAACTGACCTGATTTATCTCCATATTCTTCATACATGTGCTTATATTCGCTTGATTATGCTCCATATTTTTTATACAAGTCCCCATGGTTGCTTGAATACTTTCTAAGCCTTTCATAGACATTCCAAAGGTGGCTTGATTGTTTTCTAGCTAAGGAATTTGTGCCTCATTGATTCGTCGCCCGTAGGGTATTAATCAACAAAATTTATAACCTAATACCTCATACTAGCATAGCATAGCTACTATAGTATAGTGGTTCTAGGATCGTCCACGGAGATGGGTTTTCTTCTTGGAAATGATTGACAGTGAGGCTTAAACTGGTGATTTCATTTTGGATATTTGGGTTATGATAAAAAAAAAGTGGATTTTAGAGAGAAAATAAAAATAAAAATAAAGCATAAAGTAAAATCAGGATAAAATGTAAAAGGAAGAAATTCCTTAAAGTTCTAGGTCACTAGGTTTCAGGTTCCTTAGGCAAATGAGGGGTTTTCTTGGGTCTTTTCCTCGCATTGGGGAGGATAACATATAGTTATCTCCCCAATCGGTTCTTGGTTTAGCTATAATAACTTATCCTAAATAAATATCCTTGAAAAATGGTATTTGCTTCCCATTAATGGTCTCGAACATTGAAGAACATCTCCTTGACTCACCTTCCAATGGTCTATAAATGATAACTGACGAACATCACTAGATCTAGCAATAAGTATCCGTAGGCCCTAGACTTGCAAATACTAACCATTCAAGGTGACTTCGAAGGATCGAACCAGTTTGAAGGAAATAAAAACATCACCCAGCAGATAGATCTTTCAGAACCCATAAATGATAACTAGTGAATGTTAATGGATCTAGCAATAAGCATCCATTGAACCCTAAAAGCTTATCAAGTACGGATCATTCAAGGTAACGCAAAGGGATTAAAACCAATCTTTAAAAAGAAACCATTAATGGTGGAAAATACCTTCATTAAAACATGGAGACCCCCCACTTTTTCATCCGATACCTTCACCTAGTTTCCTTTACTCCAAGGAAATGGAGGGTTTAGCGGTCTCTCTTTCTTCTCAGATTGTTTGAGAAGCTACGAAAGGGAAGAGAGAAAATGAGAGAAAACGGAAGCTTCCTCCACAAGCTTTACTGAATGTAAAGTGAAGGAATACAAAGTGTTTTCTGGGCTATTTCATACCACCAAGCCCATCACAAATTACCAAAATATACAACTCATAACACTATTACATGAGGATAAACTAGGAAGAAACACAAAAAGCTCAAAAAGTCAAATGTGGTGAACAATTTCGCAAGGATTTCGAAAATTCGCAGCCCTTGCGAAATTTTGCAACCCTTGCGAATTTGGCAAGGTTGCTACTGCATCTTTGTTGCATCATTGCTTTTACTTTCTTCTAGCTTAGGTGCTCTGAACTACAACTAGATTTTTCATGCCTTGACTTGAATCCTTGTCCTCAAGATATATAGTCCTTAAAAAGGATCAAACTTGCCACAAAATTTGATTAGTAGCCTTTCTATGTCCTTAACATGCCAACTAGGTTAATTAGGTTGATTACTACACAAAAAGTGCTTAAAACTCGGAGTGTTAAGGGTATGAAACAACACTATTTGGGTAGTAATCACTCATCGATCATTTTCATATCATTTATCACTAATAACAGCTCATAGAACCCAGGTTGCCTTGCATTCCCTTGATAATTTGAGCTCAGGCTCCTTGATTTTGGAATCCCGGGGGTGCCATAGTGGTGCTTAGCTGATGGGGCTCATGCAGAACTATTGATTTTCGTATGAAAATTTTCATGATTTCTCAACCCTAAATGATAATGAGAAGGCAAGTTGTTTACATAATTTGTATCTTCAATTTGAAGTGGAGAATTTGGCATAAGAGCACCCTGTGCTTACATGTATGCGATCTCCCCAAGGGTAGGTTCCTTTGGAGCTTGTTGATTTAACCTAGTCATCAAAGCTTCAAATTTCACCTCCAAAGACAACGATACGTACCTGTGAATTCCCACTGTTTTCTTCCATGCCTCTCTGAAGGAGTTGGTAATTTCTTTGCCAATTCTTCAAACATCACATTGGCTTCTCTCGCAGTTTTCATTGTGATTAAGCCTCCACACGCCGCGTCCACTAATGCCCTATTCAAATAGCTAAAACCATTATAGAATATTTGAACTTGAGCACTCAGCTCATACCTATGTTGTGGGCATTTCCTTAGTAGTTCTTTAAATCTGTCCCATGTGTCATATCGTGTTTCTTGATCTCGTTGTGGAAATTATGTGATTGTCGCTCTAAACTATGAAGTCAACTGTGGTGGGAAAAATTTTGTCAAGAAAACCTCCACTAGTGCTCCCCATGTATCTATTGAACCCATCAGATTATGGAACCAATTTCTGGCCTTATCCCTTAGAGAGAAAGGAAAGAGCTTCAGTTTAATCATGTTTTGGTCTACTCCATTCATCTTGATAGTGCCACCCAACTGTAGAAAATTCAAAAATTGCCCATTTGGATCTTCAAAAGGACTTCCCCCAAATTGTTGCTATTAGACCATATAAATTAACATAGGTTTCAGCTCAAAGTTATTAGCATTTATGGGTTGATGCCAAATTCCCGAGTAATTTTCATTCATCATAGGTCTCCAACAATCACCAAGTTTATGTTCCTGAATTCCAAGTATTTCATTTTGGTCCGAGTGACCCTCACTGAATCTGTCACTATTATAATCTTCCATCTTAGTATTATCGGTTTTGACCTTATTTAGTCTGAACAATGTTCTTTCTATTTCAGGATCAAATGACAATAACTCGGAGTTTGACCTTCTATGCATAAAAATGGGTACCTGAAATCAGAAAACACCACTAGAAAATAAAGTAAACAAGCTAAATACAAAAATAAAACTAAAAAGAAAAATAAAATAAATAAAATAAAATTCTTGAACAAAAAGTATTTATGCTCAAATTAACAAATGTCTCTTTTGCTGGAATATCAATCGATTCCACTTAAACCGTCATTCGCAACGGCTCCAGAAACTTGTTAGGTTGTTTGCGTGTTATATAAAAATTTGGTAAAAGCCCTAAACCGGCAAGTGCACGAACCACAAGTAATACAATGGTTTTCAAATTAAAAACCAGAAATGTCGAAACCCACAAAGAAGAGATGGCTTAAGTGGGGATTAAGTAGCTCGGCTACTTGAAATTTTTACTATTTGAGCATAGCAAGGATTGGGATTGATGATTAACTAAAAGTAAAACTAAATTAAACTAAAAATTGATTCTTGAAGATTAACAAATGATTGGATTAAATTGTGAGAAAAAAACCTTAGAAAATGACACTAGGGTCGGCTATCTCCATTGGTGCAATTATGGCTCATATTCATTATGTGCTGATTAAGTGAAAGTACTCTCGCGCTTGCCTAAGGAACTAGTATGAGATTCACTCTTTCGAGTCTCCCCTCAATTTCTCACACCTATTCCTTATTCTCCTCTCGATCCATTTAGGTCAAACAGTGTGATATTATTCTAAGGCAAACTAGTCCTTAGGAAATTCTATTAGTCACCTCTATGTCCATACAATGGAATTGCCCGGGCTATGCTAAGATCGATCACCTCTCAATTCATACGATTATCGCATAAGGTTAAATGATGTCTCTCCTAATAAAATCCATATAGTATTAGGCATTCCTAATTTTCTAGACTTCTTTGATTAAGTTAATTTGATTTTATCAATTGTGAGATATTAGGGAATGAAAATTAAGTCCTAAGGGTATACTTCCAGCTGTCACTCTGGAAACCTTTTGAGCTCTAGGTCTCAACCTTACCACCTAGCATACTACAATTGAATAAAAATATGGAAGTTCAAATAACCACATCCATAAAACTTCAACACAAGATTATATTCACAAAATTATTCAAGAGAAGCATGAGTGAGCACGATATCAGCGGCCCATTACAGAGAGTTTAGTCATATGGTTGTGACACTTTGACCTAACACCTTCATGTTAGGAAAAGGTGTCATGAAACTGTAGACTTTAAACCTAATTAACTGATCAGATCTAAAACATTTCTTAAATATAATCATATAATTTAACATATATTACATAACCACACTATCATACCCCACTATGTGAAGCATTCAAAACATCACTTACATATTATTTACAAATCTTTTTCATTGTACCCAAAAGTTTATATACATTATACGGTTTAGAATAAAACATTAAAAAGAGACACTGCAGGTGAGCACCTATCACTGAGATAGCCTTTGAGGCTGATGTGGAATGTCCTGTTCTCTAGCCACCTCCTCGGTACCTTCACGGATAAACACCCGTGCTAAGCATAAAACTTAGTGAGGATCCTTACGCATGGATGACCACTAACCATGATCATCACATTCTAATACTCATACAACTTGCTATATATATATATATATATAATCTTATAAACTTGTAAGTTACAATAATCCATGAACTTACCACAATTAGATAATTAGATTCATTATGTTAATCTCATGTGCTATGCTAACTTCCTATGCTTTGTCTATCAAATTCCATATCATGTTAGTCATAGTATTAATGACTATTCATGTATTTTATATTTCCATTATATATTATAAATTAATTCCTATGTTTATGATTCATGTCTCATTTATCCATATCTCTTCATCTCATTTTACATGTGTCATGTCTGCATTTTCCAAAGTAAATGCGAAATGGTTGTATGTACCAGTCTTATCATTATCGTGACGATGTCTCTATACGTATTATATTGTATGACTGGCTTGAGGTAGTGGTAATGATCCAAAGCTGGGTAACTATATATCTATATGTTACTGATATTGTATCCACAATAGGCATGCCATCTATCCATGCACAGTCATAAGAGGCCAATGGGTTTTATTACGTTTTCGAGTACATATCCACATATTATGTGTATGCATATGAGATGTTCACTATCCATTATTCTCATATTCATAAAAAGCACTTTCACATATCTCTTATCATCATAGGAATGTATTCTATGCTACTTTATATACCAACTATACATGTGTTCTCTTTTCTTCACATGACTAGAATTCATGTCCTTTATTATTCCGTTCTATTTATTCCATATTAGTTAGCATTAAATCATATAAATTTTAGGTTAATTTCTTTATCTCACTTATCTAAGTTATAATGACTTATTTTCATACAAAACCATCTCCAATAATACTTTAAGAATATATAAGAGACATTTAGATGTCTCAAAATCCTATAGGAGAGGACATGAAAATCCTTTCCCAAAACAGGGTCCGACTTCCCTTTATTTCTAGGTACAATGAGTTCAAAATATCAACATGTTTCCTTTATGCACTTTGTTCCTCTATGAATCTATTTTACTCAAAAATTGGAATCACTCCATTTGAATCATCCAAACTTAAGTTATGGCATTTTAATGCCAAACTAGTCTATTTGCCCGATTTACACTGGTACCCAATTGTGAGACCCAATTTCATAGATCTTAACTCCATAATTTGACACTATTTCCTTCTACTTATTTGAAGCTTCGGTGTTAAGGGTTCTTCTCCAATTAGAATCATCCAATTTGGAGTACCAAAACTCTAGATATGTCCTAAATAATCGGGACTGCATTATTTTCAAAACATAATAATGCTTAGGTCTTTAGACCCAAATTAGAGATGTAAAGTCGTCTTAATACTTTAGGCTCTTCTTAGAAAATGTATTCACAGGTCTTAGGTCTCCTCTCCAACTAGAATTTCCTAAATTGGGCGCTCTAGAAGCGAGTTGGACAAATGATTCACTTAGGGTTTTGGGAAATTTTTTACGAGTATTTCCTTAAACCTGACATTTTCCTTTATACTAAAATTCCTCGATTGAGGACCCACTGACCAAATAACAATCAAAACCAACTTTAAACCCAACTCAAACAACAAAACAAAGAGGGAGAAATTAGGTTAGTTTCCTAACCTTAATTTTCTTGAACCCTTATCTTCCTCTCTTCTCTATTTCTCTTCTTTCTTCTACTTATTGCTTCCTTCGCTACTTTCTTCTGCTGCCCACTTTTTGTGTGTAGAGCATGAAATGGATTGAGCAACCCAGTTGGTCTCCTTCTTTTTACCCTTGAATGCCCTAGCTCCCCAAAGCCAAAATGGGAAAAAAATGATTTTTAGAGACAAATCTTTGGTCCTATCTCCACTTGTTATAAGGCCTTGTTTGGCAAAAGGCATTTAGCTCTAATTTTCCATCTTTTGCATTTTAGTCCTCCATGGTTATTTCATTTACACATCTAATTATCAAAATTCCTACAATAGCATAGAATCTTCTAGCTTAATGTCCTTCGAGTCCTTAAGTTGATAATTTACTACTTATCCTTTGTACTTCTTTAAAAATTCCAATTATATCCTTTTTCACACTTAAACCCAAAAATTTCCGAAAAACACAATTTGACTTCCATTTTAAATTAAACATGCCATAAAACTATTATAGTATAATTTAGGGTATTACAATAGCAGCCTCAAACCCCAACAAAATTATATTTAAACCAAACATAATGCTGAAAGATTGAGACAAAGTGAAGATTATAGGAACTAAAACAAATATGAGTAAAGTTCTCGAAACTACTCACTCCCACTGACTCTGAGAAGTCCTCTAGCAGCTGAATCTTACAACTCAGCTAAAAATAAAGTAAATCAAGTAAATCTAAAAACCCTAAAATCTAAACCTAGAGAGAGAAAAGCCCTAAAAATGGAGAATGTTCCGCCTCCAAGTCCTCCTCTATGATTATTACAAGTGTGATATTTATACTCTTGGAAAATGGACCAATGATTAGGCTAAAAATGGAATTACTCTTGTCCCAGCCCGACATTCTTCGCCATGGCGAAGGGTCCTTTGCCTTGGCGAAGATACGTGTCTTCATGCTACATTTTCTTCCTTCGCCTTGGTGAATCTCTTCGCTACGAAAAAGGATGGCTTCACCAAAGCCCGAACCCGGAAGCCTATTTTTGCATGTATCTCCTTCTTATTTGCTGACCTTCATAGCGGCTGACTCCAGCCGTTGCGGCGAAGGTTGGCCTTCTTCGTGAGTGAACGTGGCTTACATTTTGCATTGGATTAACCCATGATGTGAAGCTTTTCTTCATGTGGTGAACTACTTTACCACGACGAACATACTCCTTCACAACAAATCAGTGCTTCAGACAACATGGTTCTTCTTACTTAAATTTTTGCCATTTTCTTTGCTTGATTTTTTTCAATGCCTGCAAAACATCAACAAATGAGTGATTAGTGTAATATTTAAGAATACAGTTGTGAATCTAGCATTTAGGTTCCATAAAAACATGAAAACACACTATAAATGCTAGTATGATTCACACCTATACACATATTGCTAGAGATGAGAGATTGAAGCTTGATGCAATGTTTAGACAATACATCTTTCTAGGATATTAGAAAGGGGTTAAAGGCTTCAAGTTGTAGGATCCGAAGGCAAACAAGATGGTGATCGGTAGTGTGACGCCCCAAAACCCGAATTAAGATTGACTACGGAATCAACACTGTGAAACACTCGTGAATGTGGGTGACGGGCATTTCTGCGATGATGGGTGAGGTCATGCTATGCAGAGGGCTCTACCGGGATACATAACATGTACATAACACATCCCCAAACATCGATCACATGAGTAAAATGGCCTCTTGGGCCCATAAACCAATACTGTCTAATATATATATATCAAACCATATCCAATAGTTTCAAGTTAATAAATGACTCTTATATAACATATATTAAAATAAAACATTCTAATACATGTATACATAATGATAACAAAGCCCCTTGATCGACTTTCTTCTAAAAGCGGCCACTATAGTGAGCCATCTCCTCAAATGCGCTCACGTACACGAAAATAATATCCCTCGATAGGGTGAGCTAGTGCTCAGTAGTAGAATCACCCTAAATGGGCTACTCTCCACCTAAGTGCATATGCAATGCTCCAATGAAAACAAACATTCAAGTAAATGCGTGATCCTACTTGAATGTTGATGAGTGCCTAAAACACTCATGCCAAACCCGCGTCTGTCTTACGTTTTTAGCTTTATTTTATATTTAAATTAAGTATTATTTATGGCCCGAAATCTGATTTTTGTAGTGTGTGTGAACTGCAGGTGGAACGGGGTTTTTGGATGCATTTTTGGATCAGAGGGTGGAAGTGCATAAAGGCTGATTTTAGACGTCGTGGCGATCCTAGCGTCGCTGACGTTGGAGTCAATAAGCGTAGAAGTCAACAAGCGACTAGCGTCGCGATATCACCAGCCTCGAGCGTCTCAGCGTCGCTGACGTTACAACGATCAGCGTCAGCCACGATTTACGCCTTTCCATCATTAAAAGCAAAGGGGACCCGAGGTCGAGGGCGGGTCGTGCGAACTAGGGCACGAAAATCGAGGTGGCCGGCTGACCTTGATCTTGAAGAAAAGCCCGACTTTTGTATTTTCTTCTTTTCGAATAGAAGTACTGATGTTTTATAGTTAAATATTGGTGTTCTCATATTGATATGTTCTAGATTTATACTGAGGTGTTGTTGAACCACATCACGATTGCATGGATTAAGATTAGTACTTTATATTATTCGAGTTGTTTATAACTTGTTAACATACGCTTTATATACGTGAGTTATTTACATGGTGATGTCGTGACATTAAGCGTGATTATCTTTGGATATCAGAGATTCGAGATGAGGATACAAGGAGTTTGAGTAGAGGCGACCTTCGGTTGATTCGGTAAATAGAGATATTCCAATCCAGGGTGGCGATTAAGGTTAAGACATTTAGAAGCATTTCGGATTATCGAGTTGGGGTGGGAATACTCCAGCACTGCACTAGTGAGATAGGCGGATACACCTCGAGAGAGGGTATTTCGTAAGCACGATCACCTAGCCATCAATAAATTATAAATAAACTGAATAGTAACTTCTTTAGGAAATAATCCATCAAAAGTGGCAGGGGGAGACATAGCCCTAGTCTCCATTATATAGTAATTCATTAAGATCGATTAGTTTAGTTTTAAATCGGACATTAGTATGCATCGCTCAAAGCTTATATCCAGATAATATTCAAAAGCCAATCTCTGTATTCAACACACTTATCCCCGTGGATCGATATCTGTACCATAGGTACACTATATTACCTGGGGAGACGCGTGCACTTGCTCACATAGGCATACATATATACACACCACGCTTTTGGCCTATTAAGTTTTTGGCGCCGTTGCTGGGGAATAAGTTTTGTGTGATATAGATAATAAAGCAATTAGATATTACTCTGGAAATTTTTTTTTTTTTTATTTGTTCTTACAAGTACTGGTAATTTGGTCTTTTTGATTCGTGTGTGATTCTGATCAAGATTCTGATGAGCACATAGAGCCTTGAGAACATACTAGAAATCTAGCAATCATGGAGAACAATGAAGACGGGATGCTAGCATTGGTAGCTTGAGCCCGCAAGGGGCCGAAATGGGAATAACGAAGGAATGTTACCAATTTGTTTGTCTGACGGATGATCCATTCATGTTGCTAGAGGAGTTTGCCCCTACCGCCTACGGTTGTTGAGGCGGTATTCGAGGAATACCTATTCGAGGCCGAGCAGCCGAGGCTAAAGTCGGTAACCTTACGGATGCTTGGAACATCTTATTTCATGGATTGCCCAGTGAGAATCCAAATATGCATTTGACCGACTTATCGAAGTGCGACACGATCAAGTACAATGGGGTTACTGAAGAGGCACTCAGGTTGAGATTGTTCCCACTTTCACAAGGTGATAGAGCCAAGCATTGGTTAACAAGTCGACCACCGGATTCCATTACTTCATGGAACGACTTAGTGCGAAGTTCGAGCACAGTTTTCCCTTTCGAAAATTGCACAACTTGTGCAAAGAGATAAATACTTTGGACAACTAGGAGAAGGAGCACAGCGAGAGGCATGGGATAGATTTCACGAACTATTGAGGGAAGTGCCCACATCACAGACTGACCAGATGGATGCAGGTCCATACTTTCTATAATGGTCTGAAGAATGCGACTAGAACAGTGATTGATGCCTCGGCTGAAAGGGCACTAATGAAGAAAACCACGGATTAAGCATATGAAATCTTGGAAGATGCTGCTACTAATACAAATCAGTGGCCTAGAGAGAAGACTACACCAGTAAAAGCCGTGGGCGGCACGGATAATGAGGTTCTCAACAATGCAGTTTGCTCTGTTGCCTGGCCCATTATAAGCCGGTTAAGCTGAGCCCGGTAGTGCAGTGAATGCTCTGAGGCCGACCCGTGGGAGGTTGTGGTGCAGCAGGGCGGCCACGACGGAGAAGAATGTCGGTCGGGACAACAAGCGGTGGGCGAGGCCCGGTATGTGTCGAGGTTTAGTGGGGAGTCGGCCCGCGACAACGGGACGGTATGGAAACGACTATGGAGCAATCGAGGCGAGGTGGGCGTAATAACCTCATCGGAATAATCAGAAAACAGCGAGGTATGGGATGGAGGAACAATCGAGAACAACATGCCACCACCACAGGAGTAAGCGAGCCACCTCCACGAGAAAAGGTGGACTTGGAGACACGCCCTTTGCGCGAATGCTCACCTCACCTGCGCCTTTATAGAATGAGGCAAAGGGCGAATACAACAGCAGACCACGATTTGGATAATCAAGTAGCACGATTGAAAGCTTGGGAAGTGCGGATGGGTTAAATAGCGATCTATTGTGAAGCGGCCAGGGTTCCTTAAGCAAACTCAGTGAACTTGAGAAGGAGAATTAACATGTTAAAAGAAGTCCCACTTGTTTGAAATTAGTAAGAATTGGAGATACGAGGAGCAATCCCCGTGATAGGAGGTAGGGGCGAGAAAAGTCATCAGCCAGTCGAATGATGATGCGAATGGGAACAACCCCAAGAAAGCGATCGTGGGACACACAAGCTGAAGCAAAGGACAACCCCTGACCCGTGGCCCCGATTCGTATCCTGACGTCTAAAGAAGCATAAGTTGGATAAGCGGTTCTGCCAAGTTCATGGAAGTATTGACCCCGCATCAATATCCCGTTGCGATGCTCTGGAACATATGCCCAGTTATGTAAAATTTATGAAGGACATCTTACTGAAGGAAGTGATTTCGAAATAGTTAACCTAACTGAAGAGTGTAGTGGCATACTTAGAGGAAGCGCACAAAGCCCAAAGACCCGGTTCACTGTCCATGCACCATTGGAAATGCTATATTTGAGAGAGCATTGTGTGATTTAGGTACCGATTATTAATCTCATGCCCTTGTCCCGTTTTAAGCGTTTGGGGATTAGGTGAAGCTCGTTGACTCTGAGTCCTGCCGGTGTGACCAGGTCCTTAAAGCATCACGAGAGGGGTG
The DNA here is from genome assembly GCA_016808115.1 of Tetrastigma voinierianum. Taxonomy (NCBI): domain Eukaryota; kingdom Viridiplantae; phylum Streptophyta; class Magnoliopsida; order Vitales; family Vitaceae; genus Tetrastigma; species Tetrastigma voinierianum. The sequence goes on along the minus strand of JAEQBH010002769.1, from coordinate 233,858 downwards.
ATGAAGATGTCTTAGTAAGGTTGACAAGTTTATCTTCCCGATTTCATTGTATTAGATATGGAAGAGGATAAGGAAATGCCATAATCTTGGGTGGGCGGTTTCTTGCGTGGAAGCGATGATTGATGTTGGAGGGGAGAACTAAGGTGAGAGTCTTGGGAGGGATGAAGTCAAGTTCAACGTGTTCGCGTTTGTGAGACATCAGGCGGAGAGTGATCATGTTTCATAGCGGAGATAGTAAATTTGCTGGTATGCAGCGAAGTGGTCTCATTAATCCTTTGGAGTTTAGCCCTAGTACGGAATGATTAGAAAATGAGCAAGGCGGGAGGGAATATGTTAAATGGATGGATTCTTTCGAGATTGATAGAAATACTTGAATCTCAGGTGAAAGTGATAAAGCACGCTAGTGCCATCGGTTAGATTCTTTTAAGATGGAGCAAAACCTTTACCTAGCCATTTGAAATATGCGTATCTTAGGATAGCATCCACCTTACCGTGATCATCTCGACATCATGGCAGATTAGAGGAAGAGAAGTTATTGAGGTCCTTAGAGATCATAAAATAAAGGCTCGGATGGTCCTCTAGCCGATTTAAAGGATTTTTCCCTTCCATGTGCATGCATCGTATTTTTCTTTGGAAGATGGTCATAAGCCCTCGAGTGGAAGCACAGAGGGAGGTTGAATCCAGCCCATGAAAGAGGTAGTCGAGAAAGGGTTTTAAAGTGGTACGGATCTTGGGGTAATTTATCCTATTTGAGCCGATTGCATGGGTAGAATCGATTCAAGTAGTACCTAAGAAGGGAGGAACAAGTGTCATAAGAGCAAGAAAATAACATGTGCTTCTCGACGGTTAAGTTGGAGAATTTGTATTGATTATTAGGCTGAACAAGGCCACTTTCGAAAGATCATTTCCATTGCGGTTTCGTCGGATGTTAGATCGATTAATAGGTCATGAATATTATTGCTTTTGGATGGATATTCAGAATTTACAATCAAATTCTTTATAGCCGCGGAAGATCGGGAGAGGCGACATTCACATGTCGCAGATGCCCTTTAGGCCGTAAGTAAATGCACCGCACCTTCCAACGATGCATGATGGCCATATTCTCGCATATGGCCGAAAAGACAATCGGTGCTCCTATGGATGATTTTTCTACAGGTAATCCATTCGACAACCGTCTGCAGAATTTCCAGACTGTCGAGCAGATGCAAGGAGACCAACCTTGTACTCAATCGGGAGAAGTGCTATTTATGTACAAGAGGCACGTACTTGGTTACCCATTTCAAAGAAGAGGAAAAGAGGTAGACAGAGCAAAGATTGAAGCACTGGTACCACTTCCACCCTCACGCAAAAAGGGATAAGAAGTTTTAGCCACGCCGGATTCTATGTTTATCTTATCAAAGACTTTCCTCATTGCAAAACCGTTATCTAATCTCCCGTCCAAGGACCATTGAGGCAACTTAATGCCCGTTTCGGCGTGCATTTTCGCAGTTAAAAGATAAATTGCATTTCCATTCCATGTCGTACTCTCGATTGGTCCTTTCCATTCGAAGCAGTGTGTGACGCAAGTGATCGCGATCGGGAGCAGCAGCAAAGGCAAATGAGAGAGAATTTTCCGTGCAATCTACTATGCGAGTAGAACTCGAATGATGCTCAGCTTGAATTACGCCTACTACGTAAAAGAACTATCGGGTAATCGGCTTTGCTGAATAAATTCAGTTTTATTTGATTGGTAACAAGGTCGTAGTTCACCGATCATTCGCCATAAAAATACTTGATGACTAAAAAGACGCCAAACCCCGACTAATCCAGGGGTCGCCGCAAGAATCTCACGAGAGATTAAAGCATAAGAAAGTGACTGAGAACCTAGTTGCGCATCATCTTTCACGATTAGATCAGGTGTGATGAGGTCTAAGTAATGACGATTTTCCCGACAGCAACTTCTACTATTAAGACAAGAGGGCTGCTCATGGCTCAGATTACGTGAATTATTTGGCAGCCATGTAGTCCTTCCTAATTTAAATATCAATAGAAAAGTAGCTCTTCACACTTGAAACACTACTATCGGGAGGAGCCAATTCTGGCGTACATTATACCACCAAGTGATCCGAGATGTGTGCCGAAGATGAAATGAACAGATGAACCACCACTCACACTTTACCATGTGGTGACATTTCTATGGGCCACGAACGCCAGCCAAGGTGCTTCAATCAAAGCTTACCGCCTTCCTTATTCAAGGATGCTCACTACTCGCATCTACATGTGACAAACAACGAATGGGGGTATTTCTAGAAAGGACGAATCGCCTATGCACCCAATTCTGGAAGTAGAACTGTTTGATTTATGGGGATGGATTTCATGGACCATTTCCATCTTATAACAACCCTCAGACATCTTGTCAAGTAAGAGATTGTTATGTCTGGTGGTTGAAGCACCCGACCGCACTAACGATCAAGGTAGGCTCAATTCTTCAAGTACCACATTCCCGATTCTAAGACTCCCCGAGCACCGATCACAAGATAATCTGCATTCATTTCTGCAATAAGACGATTGACACTACAAAAGGCTGTGGTAAAACATCAGACATCCTCGCATATCACCCAATACCAATGGGCAAGCAGAGGTATCAAATCGAAATTAAGTCCATTCGAGAGCCAGCTAATAGCTCCAGAAGGACTGTCTAAAAATATTGAATGCACTGGGCATACCAACAAACATTTAAAACACCCTTCGGTATGTCGCTCAGAATTGTTTATGAGTGCCATACACTGGCCAAAGGGAATTGGAGCATCGAGCTTCATCAACTCATGGAACATGGCCAAAGACACCAACCTGAGTAGTTTAATCGCTATAAATTTCGCTGAACTAGACAAATTCAGAACGATGAGGAAATGCCCGTGATTGCATATGTTCACAAAAGCCCGCACGATAAAACATATTAACAAAGAAGGAATTGGAAGGGCAATGTGTCCTTCATGACCTCTGCCTCAAACTTTTCCCGAAATTGAAGTCTAGATGGCCTGACCTTCACAAAGGACTCAGCGTCTTTCCACACGGAGGGCAGGTTACGTTGATCCCGAGAAAGGAATATCCTCACAGCCTAACACACACCCAGCCAAGCCGTATTGGGGGCGCGAGTTCCATGCTGATAAGGCACTGATTCCATCGACCGCATTAGACGCTACGCAGTTCACATAGAGCTCGGTCCTCGAAGACATTAAGATTCAGTATCGCCTAGCTAACGACATTAAACATAACTTCGAGGCAACCTAAGTTTTTCACCAAAATTTTTCTTTTCTATGGTCTCAAATTTTATCGCTTGTTTAAGTTTACTGGCTTCATTAAGCTTCGCCCGTACTCAACTCGATGTCTATTCAGACCCGCGATCGAAAGTATTGCGGGAGGATCCACTCAAGAAACTTACTTCATAAGTTCGAGGAGTCACAATTGCACTAGGGAGTTTTTACTCGGCCCATTGTTGAATATTTTACATTCGGGGCTTTCTCTGCCAATGTCGGTTAGCTTTCAAACGTCATGACGCTGGTTTAAACCTTTCTATCCCAAAGTCGCGACGCCATTAGATTCTCCGAACGCCGCTGACGCTGGTTTTCATCACTGAAACGCCGCTGGGACGTGGTCCGGGAACGCCGCGACGCAGCCAGCTTGAACGCCGCGACGTTGCACTGCGCATGCCCTCGACGCTGGCCCCGCTTAAGGCTCAAATTGCCTTTTTTTTTTTCCTTCGCTCGAACCTATCGGGCTCGCCGCTGCCCCACCGCCGCCCCCTGAATCCACTCCCATCTGAGGCCAATGTTACCTCGACCACGCCGATTCATACCACCATTCACGCATTACTGGGGCCCATCATTCATGTCTCACTCCTTCCACATCCCGCCTCGTGTCTTGGACTGTGATAGGTTTAGGATCGCCTTTGTGCTAGGTCTAAACCCTCCGTGCTCGCTCCAGTCGTTTCCAGTTATTTTGTCAGCCTGTGGTTTGTGTCTCCACCCCTGTCACATTCGGGTCTTAGCTTCATAACCTTAGGTGCTCAACATATTGTCTGCACTATCCACGTGGCCCCTTGTGCCATTTGTCCGTGAGTACCCCAGGAGCCAGGCACTCAGCCTATGCCTGCAAGAGCAAGTCGCCACTAAACTGTGGCTCGGCAAGGGAGGACTCGACCCCGACTTTCGACGTCACGCGGTTTGTTAACGAGGGTGCCACCGATCGGTTCGACACCATTTGTAAGAACCGGTCCTTTATCAAAGAAAAGGGCTTCCACCACCCTGACGACTTCTTCCGCAAGACTATTGCGCTGCTGATGGCTAAGGCTACAACCACCTCATCCAAACAAGCATGAGTGTGGTGCAAGAATTCTACGCCAACCTCGCCTCCCACGCCAAGAAGGTTCAAAAGTGGGGTGTGTTGCAGACTCTCAGCTAAGTGAGTCTTATCAACCTATTTTATAATCTTGATCATGTCCCCGAGTTCGACGGCTTCACGAGCTACCGACACTCTTGAGGTCATCTCGTCCCGACAACCCAAGCAAGGGAGTGGAAGCTCAACAATGATGGGCACGTTTATCCACTTCAAGGCCAAGCATTCGCCTATCCAAAGTCCGCATCACTTCATCACGTCAAAGATCTCATTCCGACGATCAACGCGGTGTGAGACGCTGCTGCCCCCGCTTCAATTATGCCATCATTCAGATATCTGCTCGATGTCGCAGAGGTTACAGAGGATGCCATCCTCCATAACCTGATGCTAAGATGAACTCAAAAATCTCTTTCTTCTCATTTACTACTTTATGCAAACGAAGCTGGAGCCCTTAGATGATAACGAGGCGTGGTTACACCCAATTAAGGCTATATTTCCGCTCAATGAGACAAAACCTGTGTACCACTCACCGGGGGATTTATGATCCGTGCCATGAGCCCTCGACGGTGATCGAGCCCACGACATCGTGCCCGCTGACTCCCGGGCGATCCCTGTGGCGACATCAGTCCTTCATCACCCTCCACCACCACCACCACCTCGGGCCACCCTGGAGGCAACCCTATCCAGTCCCACACCCCACTCAGGACCCTGCTCGCCCCATCGAGCGCTGATGCATTCTCAGACAGACCCAGAGCACCGAAACTCCCACGCAGTGAGGCGGAGGCCCTTCTCGCACGACATGCGCACGGTTCCCGCCAATCAGCCACCATTCTCCAGCAAAGACGCCCTCCAGCTCAAATTCTGCCCAAATTTCAGACACCACCAACCCACCACCACCGCAGCCACCGTCCGAATACCAAGTGAGAGTTCTCTCACCTTATCCCGCTTTACTCTGAGGAAACTAGGTACTTTTGTTTGGGAGGGGGGGGGTTGGTGTAGGTGGTGATCGGGTCTTTATTAGATTAGTATTGTTTTGTGATGGTCATTTTTTTTATTATTTCGTGATCGCCGTGAGTTAGCCTCGCTTACGCTGCAAGGTCAGGTTTGGGCTTAGTTTCATTTACGCCGCTCATTTCTACTGTCGTAGCCTGTGTTTAGGTAGTTTGTGTGTGTGTTGCATGTTTGAGAGTCAAGACTACTTTACGAATCACTATTTATCATGAAATAGTGTATACCTCTAAAAGAGGATTCATCAAGGTTCGATGCTCCTGAATTAGGTCAATATGCGGGGAGGCATAGTGAATCACCTCCTGATATTCAATAAACTGCTTTCAATGAGCCTAATACACTCACACAATGTACGACCCATGTATGTGCTCATGCCGAACTCCCGCTACTAAGGTTCAACAAACCCCGAGTCTCTAAACACCAAAGACGGGACACCGCGACAAAAGATATGATCGCTTCGAGCCCCAAAAAATAAAATAAAATAATATAGCATATATATATATATATATATATATATATATATATATATATATATATATATATATATATATATATATATATATATATATATATTTATATTAATAAGTGGATCTTTCCAATCGAAATCCCGCACATCCGAGGGGGCCTTTAAAGCCCAATAATGCCCGAGCCAATCGGCCTGAGTCACCAGACACCCGCCTGCCATCGGGGACAGTAAGATAGAAGTTTCCTGCTGTACCTAGGCCCTTAGGTTTAGTCAGTGCCTGGGGTGACGTTCGAGGGGAATCAATGCCTGCCCTTAACTAATGCGGGAGTCACCAACCAAGCCCCGCTACATGAACACTAAAGATAAACTTACGCACTATTTTGTTTGATGTTATGAGAGTCGTGAGCCAAACGGCATGCCTACTCATTCTTCGTAGTTAGATTTTCCAATAGTGAGTCGAACTCAAGCTCAGCGCTACCCAGGTATAAACTAGAGGTCATTTATTCAAAGCACATAGGTTCCTTGGGAAAGGTTATTGAATACCTTGGAGGATGAGGCATTAGTCAATTCCACCGATTTCAATCTAATTCTTTCGAAAGTCGAACACCCTTGCAAATTTCTGAACTTCGAACAAAAATGAGGTATGTGAGCGCCCACTGATCCTCTATCTATCAAGATGTGCAGCACTATCCTAAAGGTTAGGCCATAGCATGGTATGTGTGTCCGTGTTAGGAGCTGGCTTCTGTTTCTGTGACGCAAAGAAGGTTACCGGGGGTGTGATGAGTGCCTAAACACTCATGCCAAACCCGCTCTGCCTTACGTTTTGGGCCTAATTTATATTTAAATTAAGCATTATTGTTGCTCAACCTCACGAAAAAGTGTGTGAACCTACAGTGGAAGGGGGTTTTTGATGCATTTTGATTGTAGGCGGAAGTCAAGATAAAGCCGGGTTGAACGCCGCGACGCTCTAACGTCAGCGACGCCCCCACGCCGTGACGCCTAACGCCGCATCGCTGGTCAACAAACGAAGTCAACAAGCAGCGAACGTCAGCGACGCCTCAACATCGCTGACGCTCAACGCCGATCGCCGGCAACGCCACGGCCAACGCGATTTCGCCTTTCCATCATTAAAAGCAAAAGGGACCATAATTCGAGAGGCATCAAGATCGTACGAACTAGGCACGAAAATCGGGCAAATAATGGCCTTGATCTCTAAAGAAGAGCCCACTTTGTATTTTTCTTCTTTTCGAATAGAAGTACTGATGTTTTATAGATTAAATATCGGGTGTTCTCATATTCGCATGTTCTGCATTTATACCTAAAGTGTTGAACTCGTCAATAATTGTAATGATGAAAGATAAGATTTCTTTATATTATTCGCTTGTTTATAACTTGTTAATGACCGCTTTTATATATGTGAGTTATTTACATGGTGATGTCCGCTAACATTAAATATGATTGCGCTGATATCCGAGATTCGAGAGGATGAGTGATACCTGTGGATTTTGAGAGTAAATTTTCTATTGATCTTGGTGAAATAGAGATATTCCATCCCGAGGTAGCGGGCCATAAGAACATTTAAGCATTTTCGAGTATCGAGTCAGGGGTAGAGATACACTCAACACTACTAGCGAGATAGCGATACACCCGAGAGAGGGTATTTCGTAAGCACCCATCACCTAGCCATCAATAAATTATAAATAAACCGAATAGTAAGTCTTTTTTAGGAAATAATCCATCAAAAGTGTTAGGAGACATAAAGCCCTAGTCTCCATTATACAAGAATTCATTAAGATCGATTAGTTTAGCTTAAATCCGCATTAGTCATTCACACTCAAAGCCATAGACCGCATAATATCTGAAAGCCAAACTTCAGATTCAACACACTTATCCCCGTGATCGATATCCACCATAGGCAACAATTATATTATCACGATGCGGTAATTCTCACAAGACATAGGCGCATATATACACACACATCACGCTTTTGGCCTATCAAATGTCTACATGCTCAACTCATATCCCGAGTCCTCACCGACTCCCTCACACTTGCCTAACCCATGTATGAGAAACATTATTTTTAACAAGATATTTATATTATTTGACTACCTCGATATATGAGCGGACCGACTCCACGTTATATGAGCGGACTACCGATGTATATCAATCTGCCACCCGACGATTGATATTTTATATGACTGTCCGATGTTTGACACCAATGACCGACGATTGATATTTTATATGGACTATCCTCCGATAATTTTACTATATTTAGTCAACCCTCCGAACTATTCTCTTCGGAATCACCTCATGCACTCACTCTATTGTTCTGTGGTGCCCAAAGGCATATGTAATCGCATGACGATTCCATTACTAATTCTATAACACAGCAAATATATAATCATGCATATATTCACATAATTTAAATCACACAAACATGTTATGTAATTTCAACATTCCATTACACAAAAAATTAGCTCACTCACTAAGCATCAAACACGAGCAATTCGATTTGAATTACTCAACTAGAAGCACATTTTCACAAAGATATTTTGCAACACTATTCTAAGTGAACAAAGTGAAACCTCTGCCATCGTTCTTTAAAATCACCACCATCTAGCTCACTTTGTGAACCCGAATTTCACTGGCCACCCTGCCTCATATTAAACTAATACATGATTTATTCCATAACCATCACACAAATACCCAAATCACCTCAAATGTACCTACCCGGGACCGACAAAATTTACCACTCACTCCCAAGCTATGGACTGATCAAACGTCGCCTACAGCCTCAAACCAACCGAAACATCATATAACACTTAAATAAAGTGTAAAAACCCGCAGGATAAATCCCTACCTCGCTGAGTTTGTCAAAACTCCCAAAACCGGCACCTCACACGCAGCCTCCGCTGTGAGCGCCTTCCTTCGCCCGAAGACTTCCGACTCACGGATCGCCAAAGATTTTGCAGAGAAGTCTCGTCTCTCTCTAAAACCAAACCATAAATGCACGTAAGTCTCCCTCCCCAACATGTTTTTGTTTCCCTTTTCAATTTGAATGAAACAATCATTGTAGTTGTTTTGTCTTCTTTTCAACTTACAATCCTAAACAATGATCATATGTCCTAAGCTATGTCCCTAAGCTTGGATTTTCGACATTTAGCCTTATCTTAGGAGTCCATTTTCATCGTTTCTCTACTCATTCCATTTATAGCGCGTGAGTACGTCTATATGTGACTTTTTTCACATCGAATATCGTTTCTGACACCGGCTTAGCGATGCCTCGAAAAAGCGATGTCAACTCCGACGTCTCGAATTCGACGAAATTCGACGTGTAGCCTTCGATTTACGTGAGGCGATTCCAATGATGAAATCCATTTCTTCATCCGAGATCTAGAGAATAAATTTTGGATTTTTGACCGAAATTACGATTTTACCCTTTTTGAGAAAATTGGATTTTCTCGAGTCTTACAATCTCCCCTCTTTAAAAGGAATTTCGTCCCAAAATTCTGGACAATCACATCACTCACATGCATATGCAACGTGCACTCACCATACATGTAAACTACGTCATTTAATTTATTAGCGACTAAACTACGTACCTTAACCACGACGGGGATATGTGGCCCGCATCGTGTCCTCGCGCTCCGCGTTGACCTCCACTCCATGAATGCGCCGCACCCTCGCTAACCTCACGGTCTTGCGTCGCAAGCGATCCGCGGCTATCCCAAAATACATCTTGGTCCCTCCTCAAGGTCCTGCTCGGTGTCAGCCTGTCTGTCTGTCCATAACATGGCCCGGATGCGGGCGCCTTAGAGCATGGAGGCGTGAAATACCTCGTGGACACGACATGTCTTGGGCGTGCGCCCGGCCGGTCTGTAACCGGTGCCTACCCTCGAGTATCTCGAAGAAGGCCGGCCAAACCTCGGCGATGCTTCCTGGCTAGGGCGACCACTCCCTCTTAGGCATCACCTTGGCAGTGATCACCAACCTCGAACTCTAGGGTCGGCGTCAAACATACGCATAGCTCTTGTAGGCTCGGCGGGTGAGAAGGCCGTTGTCGCATTATCAAGCTCACGCTACGGGGTGTCTCTAATCCAGATCGGGACCCGGTGATGGAACCTGCTCCCACCTCGGTCGACATAACGGTGATCTACATGGCCTCTATCTGATACCTCATATGGTGCCATGTATGCACTTCAATAACTATTGTTGTGAGGCGAATTCCATAAGACGATTAGCCATCACCCCTTATGACCCAGGACGTATGCTCGCAGCGTGTCCTCTAACACCTGTATATAATCCACACAACGTGTAACCCTACCCAACCCTTGCTTTGTGTGTAAATGCGACTTTCCCAAGGTCTGGTGTTGACAATCAAATGGATCGTCAACCTGATCCATGTCATGTATGACATCCATATACTAAACACTAGGCTCTGACAATACCAATGCAATTGCGAGGGTATCCAAATCTCGAGTCACTCCCGACTCATATCACTCAACTCTAAGTCTACGTGATAACCTGACTATGTGTTTTTATCTCAATTAACATAACTCTTCGGCTTACACTTCGAGCCTCTTACATTCTCACATAAATTCGGGATATTATGTCCCAGGGGTCTCTTACACACCACAACTCGATTCTTACCTTAGGGATCTTGGCCCCCTTTTACTTTATGACACACTTTCTAATTACCCTTCATTCTTGAATCGAACTATGAGTCTTCATTAGGCGTAGTCTAAGCAAACTCGACCACGGCTCACGAGAGTGGTGAATGACCCATCTGGGTGCACCCACGTGTCCAGGCTCGACGCGATGTTGCCGGAGTGCACCGCGAGCGCCAATAATGACTATGCGCGACACCCGATCCGGGGTCCACTATGAAGCGAGAATCTCGGAGATCTCTTGCTCATAATCGGAGCCTATCGGGTCGAGCTCTCACCCACATCTGGGAAGAGCATATTCACGGCTTCTCAAAAAGACCTTAACCTCTCTAAGCTGAAATCGGCGTATTAAGGGTATGACAACCCGACTAAGGTCTCAATTACTAACAACAGATGGTGTCAATTCATCCATGTCAAGCGACATCTTGTCCTACCACCCCAGGTCCACCACGCCATTGCCTTGACTACGATCGTCACGACCGACCCACACTCACGGTCCCTCCCAGCCTATACATATTTGGGAGTGTTTATATAACTTTCCCCAGAAACTAAAAGCTGGTTCTGACTAGGTACTAGGGTATGGAGGAATGAGCAGAGTATACTCTCACGTTCTACATTGGCAGGTACGCATTGTCCCAAGTCCTGAGATCACTTGTCTGGGGGCAATCCCATCTCACATGCCCGATCATTTTTGGTCTGGCTAAATTATTGAAGGAGAAGTCTTTTGCCTCTTCCAGAACTAGAAGAGGGTGGTCTACCCTCTTTGCTACAAACACGGAGTATCAGAGTGTTGGGAGCATCCTTGATCTCTCTCTCATGAGTTAGGAGTTGGAGTCCCGACCATGGAGTCACATCGGTAGGCGAAGTCTGCGATCCGCCTAATGGACAACCGGCCGCATTCCAGAATCTCACTGTAATACCCGGCCCGATCCCAGAAATTCGTATCAATATTGACATTCGGTCTCTCCCGACTCATCATTGCCTCGACCTTCTCTAGATTCATTGACACTCGATACCGACACCACGTGTCCCCGAAAATCTCACCTCGGTAAGCGAAACTTTGCACTTGCGAACTTAGCGTCTGGTGATGGTAACCCGGTCCCAAGGTCACATCTTGGGGTAAGGCTCGTTCTCATCTCACAGCTGATCAAATGAAATCATCAATCCTCGGTAATGGTCAGATTCTTGATCGTAACCACGTTCAGCGTCGTAGTCGATACACCGGTCGAGGTCTTGTCCTTCTTCTTCGCCAAATAGAGCCCAGGACGCCCCATGGTGAAGTGCTCGGTCTAATGAACCCCCTGTCCAATAGCTCCTGTAGCTGGACTGAGGAGTTCTGCAACTCAATAGTGGTGCCATCCTATGCGGAGTCATAGAGATGGAGTGAAGTACCAAGGTGTGGCTCGTCAGAAGTACTACCTGTGGAGGTAGTCAGGGTAACTCATCTAAACATCCTTTGTAACACCCAGAAATATACAGTAGTTTTTCGGACTTTGTTTAGGGTATATTATAAGCTGGCATATGAATTTTAGGAAATAAACGAGGGCAGGAATTAATAATAAAGCCAAGAGTAAATATGTAATTTACCACTTGAGGACCTAGTGGTCAAAATGAGAAAGACTAGGGGTTAATGTCTAAAATGCTTGAAAATGAAATGTAAATAGAAGGAGTTATGGGATTAAAGGCAAATAGAGAAAGTTGGAATAGAAATAAGAGAGAAATGGAATGGAATACGATTAGAAACTTAGCAAATGGGTTTTTGACTTGTGGCTTGTGTACCCAACAAAACATGGGATTTAAGACAAATTTGGTCTCATTTTGGAGGACAAAACGTGGAGAGAAAGAGGGAGAAGAGGAAAGAGAGAAAGAGAGGGAAGAGGAAAGAGAAAGAAGAAGAAAGAAAGAGAAAGAGGGAAAGGAAGGCGGTATGGAACTACTAAATTTGAGTATGGATCTTTGGTTTGTATGATTATTATCGTGCCCAAACCTAGGGTTTTGCTAGGGTTTCATCCTAACCCAAAAATTATGGAAAGTAATGTGGGTAAAACCTTAAATAGTACAATAAGAATATGAAATCCTCTCTTTAAGGATGGATTCATAGTTCAATGGCAAGTAATTGAGTTAGGGTTTAGAATAAACCCTAACTAATCTACATGTTAGGATTATGTATGGGTTAGGATCCATATTATAGTTGGTTTTGGTAATTCATGATAGATTTTGAGGAAATAAGATAAGTAGTGAAGAGGATTTGAGTAGAAAAGAGATTACAAGATGTATAGTAAATGGTTTTGAGGTGTATATGGAGTATAGAGTTGAATTGGGTATCAAAATTATGGAAAATTGGGATAAAAATACACATTCTAGAACTTTTCGGTGACTGTCTGGAGTACACAACGAACTGTCTTAGGTGCATTTGGTCCGGCCAAGCTTTTAATTTACTCTGTGCCGTGCAGGTCGGACTTGCTCTTAGGTACACCACAGCTGCATTTCAACCACCGACTTTCGTATTTTAGCCTTCATAACTTGCATTTCTTATCCGATTTGAGTGATTCAGTGTCTAATTAAGCTAAACGAGGAGAACTAAAATCAAGAAATAGGAATCGTCAAATTACGACTCTAAGTGGCCCGAAATTCACTCAAAGTGGAAGTGTGCAGCTTGATTCCTACATCGGTTTGATCATAGAGTAGTCAGAAATTTGTTTAAGAACATAACTCGAGTTTCGGGATGCTCTGATTTGGGTGATTACGGTTGGAAGATCCTTAGCACCTTAAACTTTAAGTAGTCTGAAAGACTGGTGTCAAATATGAAGTTAAGATCCGGAGTGACCAAGGTGAAGTAGTTGATGGCTGGCACGCTATAAGGTCTTGCAAGTGGCTGATTTTCTTCACGACTTGCAACTTGCATAACTCTTTCGTTAGGACTCCATTATGGGTATTCTTGGACTCTATGGAAAGCTCATTGAGTCTAGAATCTAAACATATGCTATTTAATGGAATTTGGTACCCATATCTTGTCTGAAAACTGAATTGTTGTACCAAAGTGTACTAATCGCTTGGTTAAAGTTAAATGAAATACATGGTAAGAAAGGATATAGATATGAACAAGAAATAAAGATATATGTAGATTTGATATGTAAAAGAGTATAGGTAAGAAAATACCTACAGGTATCAACGGAAGAGTCTCTGTTCTTTACTCCTACAGGAGATAGAACAGTCTGATAAAGTACAAGTAAAATGTACAAGTATAGAAAGGTATAAGGATATGTAATAAGATATGATAGGTATAAGTCATAAGATATAATAAGATATGATAGGATATGTCATAAGATATGATAGTCTAAAGTACACGAATGATAGGCACATATGAATATAAAATTATATGATGTGAACATATGATTGTCATACATAAACGAATAGATGGAACATGATAGAAATATAAGAAATTATATGAATAGATGAAGACATGGCCAGAATACGTAAATGAAATATGGATATATGATAGACATCTTAGAAAGGAATAAAGATATAGACATGCTGAACACACATGATATAGAAAGGCATAAAGGATAAGAACGATAGAGATAAGCAAAAGATGACAAAACATAGGAATGAGTACATGTACATGAATATTAAGGTACATATATGAATATATGAATGAGTAAAAGCATATATGATAGAAATATAGAAAGTACATGAATAGCTAAATCGATAGAAACGCATAAAGGATATAATGTATAAATGATATAAAGAGATATGAATATAGAAAGCTATATATGAATATATATAAATACAAGAGTGCATAGATGCATTCATGATATATGATAGGATTACATATATGATACGGAGACAAAACTAAATGATAGAAAAAGATATGAATATATGTATTATAGAGAAATATAAGAACCATAATATGAAGCTACAGATATGAGAGCAATCTGAGTAATAAGTAATGATAGTATATATTGCATAGCGATCCGCGATATGAAATAGTTATTACATGCTTATGAGATATCTGAGAAAATAATAAAGTGATTGTCTACTTAGAACTTTGGTAGAGGGATAGATAGGCATGCCTATAGGGAAGATACGATTCGCTGCGGCATATACATGGACGGATATCGGGGCCCTGGATTTGGGTGGGATGACGCATAGATCCGTTTGGATCAGGTGGCGAAAATTCGCCTGATAGGCAGAGATCAGCGTGCGTGCGATGATAGTACCTTCGGTGCAGGATAGCACATGGCATGAGTCCTTTGTCGCACGAGTGATGATACCTTCGGGTGCCAAGCGAGATGGGAATCTTTGTCTCGTGCCGGTGATAGTACCTTCGGGTACATACGAGTTATTTCAGGTATCCGCTTCTAAGGTATTTGCGAGACATGAAGAAACCAAAAAATGAAATTACATGTATAGAATATATGACATGATATGAAGCATAGAAGCTATGCGATGAAAGTATAAACGATTACAAGAACGAACTAAAAGTCTGAATGACAGGTATATGAAAAGTCACATGTCACGTGGCATGTAGAAAAGTATGAGCAGTATAGTGTATAGAAAAGCATAGTATACGAAGAGCATATGAAAGTCGGTAGCAGAAAATATGAGTATATGAAAGCCTGAGTATGAAAAGTATATGAACAAATACAGTATATGAAAAGCACAGTATACGAAAAGTATATGAACAAGTACAGTATATGAAAAGCACAGTATACGAAAAGCATATGAAAAGTATAATCGAAAAACAGTATATGAAATGAACAGTACATGAATATAGATATATGAAAATAGTATATGAAACGGTACATGAATCTGAGTATATAGAAATTTACAAAGTATAGTACGAAAAGGAATGAGCAGTAAAGTCTGAAAGTAGATAAAAAGAAAGGAATATATGTGAAAGTATAATATATAAAAGCACATGTAGAAAGCATAGGTGAAAACATATGATAGTAGATGATATAATAGTAAAGTATCGGCTAGAACTCCCTAAGGAGATATGAAAGATGTGATAGAAATTCACATAAAAGCAATAAGTTATAGAATAACAAATGAACACATGAAAGGATAGAAAGCATATAAAAGGTATAAAGTAAGATGAAGAATATGTAATAGAACAAGAATAGTAACAAGTTACAGCATAAGTATAGGAATATGTAAAGTATAGAAACATGAATACAGAAAAAGTATAGATAAGAGATATGCCAAAGACATATAGAACATGTACCGGAAAAGATTGACATGCAATAAGCATGTAAAGATGATAAGTCTGAAGTTATATGAATATGTATAGTGATATGAAAAGCATATGTATAAGCTTGTGATATTAGCCATTGGTGGTTAATCCATGCTTATGTTCCAGCGGCGTGAACTTAACTTACGGTGTGTCGTGTAAGGTGCAGAAGGCTGGGGACGGGACATCCCACATCGGCCGGCACGGCATCACGGAGATAGGTGCTCGCATTATTTGCCCAGCAATCTCGTGTTTGTAATAGAAATTGTATATGTATAAGTAAATGGGACTCAGTATATGTGTATAGATTGTGATGGACACCACTCCAGTGGTAGTTCTTTTGTATATGTAAAATGATTTTTGTTATTACAGAAATTGTTGGCATACCCACAGGTACAAGTTCAGCTCTGAGAAAGAACAGGTCAATGAGAGTCCTTGTACAGTATAGTATATAGATAGTATATAGATAGTCTCGCGCCCCGGACTTCGGTTCGGATCCGCCAATTGGGTCGGACTGGGATCCGGTGGGCGTGACATCCACATACTCGCAAACTACTCGAGGTAGATCTAATTCTGGTCTCTCCTCGTCTTCTAGGGTAAGGCTCGCTAGCCAACCTAGCTAGCGTCACGACACACACGGACTCATATGCGTACGGGGCAAAATGTCATGCTTGTCCCCTGAATACCACGAGGAAATGCGGAGTCACATGTGTGGCGGTAACCCTCTACGCTGCGTCGATGCGATCACGTAGGCGTCGGCAATCCATCGGGATGACATCGAACTTTGACATGTCCATGATCCTCAGGTCCATTGTGAGTAGAGTCCCTGAGATCTCCAACTCTCAACTGTGACATATCATACCTATTCTCGCCTTAATCCCTAGGGGAGAACTCACATACAAAGGCTCCTCTAAGGTCTCTAGAGGTCCTTGTCCATTTCCACCATATTTGGGCCTCACTCTCTAGCTGGAACACGGCTAGTCTAATCCTGGTAGTGTCAGAGGTAATCTCCATAACCTTTAACACCTTCGATACGTATGAACCAATGGTGCACTTGTGAAGTGAGGAATACCACTCCCCACAGTGAATATCGAAGGATGATGCGCCTAAACTACAGGGTTACTAGGGACCTCACGACTACACTATGCTAGCATGCGATAGGCTGGCTGCGATACCTACGGCCTCGGCAAAGGGCCTGGCGATCGAATGCGGTAGTGCGAGCCCGGTACCACGTGAGGGCTTCCCTGCGATCTGGGTCTCGACTAGGCATCTACATTTTTCCAATGGCAACAAGAATCATTTAATTTTCATTTCAGTATCCAAATCCCTAAGGTCATAGTTCCTAACCTTAGCATTTACCCTTTTTCCATACGCATTACACCATGCATATGATTTCCATATCCATCACCGCGGAGTGTATATGTCCTTTCGCCTGATTGAAACAAAAATCACGAAATCAAAACATGCGACATTAATTCACATTATCTCAAAAGGGTGTAAATCTTGCGACCTCGAGACACTATTCATACGAGAATCGGTGTATACTTCAAGTCCCTGCATTCATAAGCAATCACCAACTTCCAATCATTCTATATTTTAAATCATATTTATTAACGAAAAATTCGAAAATTTCATTTTTTTTTTTTTTTCAAATTTTTTTTCCCATTTTGTTTGATTTTTTTTTTTTTTTAAATTTGAAATTTTTGTGATGAACCGGTGTTCATGAGCGGGTTCATGAGCCGGTGTTCAAAAAGTGACTTCGAGGAGCGATGCGGAGTCAGCTGGGTCGAGGTGAGGTCGGGTGCACGGTGCTGACTTGGCCCGAGCCGGCCAGCGCGCGCGAGCAGCGCGCGTGGCCGTCGTGCTTGACCCGGCGTCAGTGTGGCGAGCCTCGGTGGCGGCCATGTCGCGGTGCCTCGGCTAGCCATGTCGCGATCTTTGCGGCGTGTGCGCCTCGCCAACGCCCGCCCCTTTTTAGCGCTAGCGCCGTCGCCGGCGCCTCGGCCCAGATGTCGCACGCCAATTGGCGTATCGTGGCCCGTAGCCGCGCCTCAGCCCCCAGCCTGCCGGCCAACCATCATGTCCTGACCCTTGCTGCCCTTGCCTTTCAAGCGGCTGCGATCACGATCTGATGTTTGTATCGTGACCGCGGCACCTTCCGACCGAGTCTCTCGCAATGCAAATCTGATACAATCCCGGTAAAGTCTACCTCCTCTTTTTAATACAATAAGCGTATTGCAATATAGTTCTCGGCATGTTTGCTCAGAGTCACAATACATTGTTTATGTTTACATCTGAAGTCACAGCCATTTAAGCCCTAGACCTTTGTTATGTCACGATACAATGCCTCTCGCCTGCAATACAATTTGAAGCGATGGCCAAATTCAAATTTACGCCCCCAATTTTTTTCGTTTATTTTTTTTTTTTTCATTCATTTCCAACCCCTCTTTTGGAAAATGCCCCGAAAAAAATATATATATTATTATTTTCATTTCCACGAGCCCGAATAAATTTATTCTATTTTATTTTATTCTCCTCTTTGTTCGATTTTTTTTTTTTTTCACACTTATAAAGCTATCGAAAAATTTTTTCCTATGTGCTATCTACTAAGCACACAAAACCATACACGATACATGATCACCACGTCATTCATGTTATGCATATTTTTTCACACAACAAAATTATCAAATCACACAAAGCACACCAGCTTTTATGTATGCGGTGTCTAGTTTTGCCAGTGATTTTCTAAGAGTAATCTCATACCTAAACTGACATCGAACCACACCTAGTGGTGATGTTTCTTACCTCAGACTAAGGTCCGCCCCAGGCTCCCTCGAGCCCTAGGTATTGGCCCAGGTATGCACAGGCTCGGAGTAGGCTGTGGCGCCCGAGGCAGGGGTCAGTTGATACTGTCGACCGCGGAAGCACTCGTGAGGAATGTGAGGTGACAGCATTTCTCACGAAAATCGGACAGAGTCTCCTTTGTATGGGGAGCTCTACCCGGGATACATAACATGTACATAACCTATCCCAACATCAATCACATGAGTAAAAATGGCCTCTTGGGCCCATAAACCAATACTCATCACAAAATATATATCCAACCATATCCAATAGTTTCAAGAGTTAATAAATGACTCTTATACAACATATATTAAAATGAAAAACACATTAATACATGTATACATAATGATAGCAAAGCAATCAGGCACTGGCTACAAAGCGCGACCACTATGATGAAGTAAATTAACCATAGATTAGACCACGTACTGAAAATAATATCCCTCGACGGGGATAGCTAGTACTCGGTAGTGGAATCACCCTAAATGGGCTACTCTCCACCTAAGTGCATGCAATGCTCTAATGAAAACAAACTTATTCAAAATGAAATGTGTGATCCTACTTGAATGTCTATGCTCAACTCATATTATCAGAGTCTCCGCAGACTCCTCACCTTGCCCCCTAACCACGTATGAGAAACATTATTTTTTTTTAACAAAGATAATTTGTGGACTACCCTTCGATATAAGTAGTGGACCTACTCCGATGTTATATTTAGTGGACTACCCTCCGATGTATATCAATTGGTATTTCAGACGATTGTTTTATATGGACCCACCACTCGGAGTGTTTATCGAATTGGGCCGACTCAGACGATTGATATTTTTATATCGAGATCCTCAGATAATTTTTATTATTTAGTCAACCCTCAGAAACTATTCTCTCGAGAATCACCTCATGCACTCCTCTATTTTAAAGGTTGCTTTGATTGCATATGGAATGCATAATGCCGGTAAATTTCAATTCTATAACACATCCATAATAACATAATCATGCATATATTCACATAATTTAAATTACACAAACATGTTATGTAATTTCCGCGTTGATGCGAATTAGGCCGGCTTTGAAATTTAGCATCAGAAAGCCACGAGCAGTCGATTTGAATTGCTGACCCGAAGCACATTTTCACAAAAATATTTTGTGAACATTATTCCTATGAACAGTGAAACCCTAGGGTTCGCGTTACGGCGAATCACCGCTCATCAGGGTTCCCTTTGTGAACACGATTTCACGAAAAAATTCAGGCCTCATACAAACCAATACATGATTTATTCATAAATCATCATACAAAAATACCCAAATCAGTCCCAAGCGGCCACGGTTTGACCAAAATTTCAATAATTCGGTCCCGAGTTTTGGGATGGAGTCAAGCAACGTTGAGGCCTCAAACGACGAACATCATATACTTGGCTTAAATAAAGTGTAAAACGTAGGATAAATCCCACACCTCACGGGTTGTCGAAAACTCCCAAAATCGGTGTTGTAGCGTGAGCCTCTCGTGAAGGCATTTCCTTCTTGGCCCGAAGACTTCCGATGGCCGGATCGCCCAGTATTTTAGAGAGAAGTCTCTCTCTCTAAAACCTTCAAACCCATAGCCCCTGTAAGTCTCCCCCTCCCCAGCACGTTTTTGTTGCCCTTTTCAATTTGAAGGAGACAATCACTTAGCTGTTTTGTCTTTTTCTAACTTAAGAATTTAAATAATGACCATTATGTCCATAAGCTTGGATTTTCGACATTTGGCGGCTATCACCATTAAATCCATTTTCATGTTTCTCCCTACTCAATGCCATTTATGGCACGTGAGGAATACGTGTTATATGTGACTTGTCACATGGGAATATCGTTTTCACGACCTTTTTCGAAGCGCGATGCCTTGGCGATGTAACTCAGAAACCTCTCGAATTGACGAGAGATCGATGTGCTAGATAGATTCGGCGATTCCAACGGTGAAATCATTTGTATTAAGAAATCTGAGAATATTTCCGGGATTGCGACGAAGTACGATTTTATCCTTTTTGAGAAAATTGGATTTTCTTGGGTCTTACAGGTAGAGATGTGATTTTTGATGAGAAAGCCATGTTGAAGAATACTCAGAAATAAGAGAAACATGCTCTAGAAAATCATGACAGTCATGAGTGCGTGGTACAGGTGGAGCTAGGGAGAGGGAGAGTTAGTACTCATAATGCAAAGGATGATACTCAATGTAGAGAGAGCTAGTACAAAAGATCAATAGCCCTATAGTATAGCCATGGCGGGGTGAGAACCTTATCAAGAAAGCCTTTACCAGTATGGTTTTGGTTGGTTTCTTATTGTTAGTGTATCGCTCTAGCCCGGTGGCATATCTGGTGTCATTATATGTTTATATACATGAGGCATTTATCATTTTATCTTGTTTATTTAAATTATTGGTTTAGCTTGATAAAATCAAATCCTTGAATAGTTGGCTCAGCTTTATGTCATCAAGAGTATGTGACTTGATAAGTAAAACCTTAAGGCATAAGAACACTAAATAGTCCATAGTCGATCATTATTGTGGGAATAATAATGAAGTAAAGTATTATGTTTTATAAGTAATGTGACGCCCCAAAGCTAAGAGTCAGTTGACAACCGTCGGCAGAAATCTATACGTCTCGTATGCATTGAGACTAAATACACTGATAAAAATGGCAATTTGTCACTAATACTCATCAAAATACACCCAACTATATTCCAATAGTTTCAAGAGTTATTACATTGCTCTTGAGTACGAAAACACATATTAAAATTTACGATTCTAATACATGTTATACCAACATCAAAGTCACAGGAGCTTTCTTCAAAGTAGACCTGCAAAATGAGCGCGTCTTCTTGAACGCTCCACGTACTTTTTGAAATAATATTCCTCGACGGGAATTGACGAATTGCCTAGTAGTGGAATTATCTAAATGGGTTACTCCCCACCTAAGTGCATATGCAATGATTCAATGTAAACACACACTCAAGTAAATATGTGATCCTACTTGAATGTCTACTTGCCCAGTCATAATCTCGAGTCTTGAGCTCCACACTTGCCTGGCCATGTATGAGAAAACACGTTTCAAAACAAAACTTGTTGTTCTTTGAAAACACCGCTAGAATTTGGGTGCTTGTTGAATTCTGCTGGGCGAATGTGTTTGAGAACCTTCCTAAACAATTCATGGGCTCCTCCGACATGTAATTGTTGGACCATCTCCCAACACAATTCTCTAGAAAATCATCCATTGAAATTCCTTTCACAAACATTTTCATTTTCTTTCAATTTCATGTCATGCACTCACACCTAATTTCTAAGTTTGCGATTATATATGAATGCATTATGCCATTCAGCACACTTTATACCAATATATGATTATGCATATTCTCGAATTTTGCACTCATACCACATATTTATTGATTTTGATCGACCAACACCTGAAATTAACTCACTTGAGCTAATCACAATTCCATTTCCAATGGCCTACACACACAATTATGTTTTGGGTATCTATGTTACATTAAGTTCATGCATTAACTAATAATTTCACTAACTCAAAGCCATTCACTTTAAAAATTTCTGTACACCACAACACATGGAGCGTTTTTGATTAATTCATACAAGCAGGGACTGTACAGCAGGTCAACGAGAACCGATGGAGTTGCGTCAGGTGGCGACCCACTCACGAACATGTCGGTTCCACTTTGTGGGCAAGATTATGGCCATTCAGGCCTCATACACATCAGAACATAATTTATTGTATAAATTATGAGACAACCACCCAAAACAGTCCCTAAACTGTCCGAATGGGTTCCACATTTTCCAACAATTTGGTCCCAAGTTTTGGGACCGATCAAACGGCCATTCACGGCCTCAAATCAACTCAAGCATTGACAAAACACTTAAACAAGGGGTAAATCAAGTAGGATAAAACCCCTACCTCACAGAATTCATCGAAACTCCCCGAAACCCGGTGCCGCGAGTAGCCCTCGGCTGGCATAGAACCACTGCTTTGGCTGAAGAAATCCGACGGTTGGCTAGGAATCCTAGAGAGAAGTTGCACGCTCTCTCCTTAAAAACCCTCCATTTTGGTCGAGCTCTCCTCTCCCTGCACGTCTTCGGCTCCCAAAGTGGAGAAAGGCTCTTTGTCCCTCGCTTTTGCCACATGTTCTCTCTGGTGGTTGAGAGGGATTCTTGTCGGCTGACCCAACCACTGACTTTTTCTACCCATTAACGCCATTGCGTGTGGCACGATGGTTTCCACGCATGACTCAAATTGTTTGAAACGATTGTTGTGTGAAACTTTCTTGCTGTTTGCCATCAAAATCTTCCGATGACTCTTTGGCGACTTTGTTTCATAGAAGAATACAGTGGGTGTCTTGCAGATGAGCGAAAAGTCGGCGTGTTGACTGGATTTTCCATGAGAACTTGGGTTCTTGCAGTTGAATGTTTTTATAAATCAGGAGATTCTCAAGAAAGAACACGGTTTTACCAGAGCCAGGTATATTTTTTGGAGAATTAAAAATTTTTACCGGGTTTTTCATTAAAGTAATTTCTTTGATTAACGAATAGGGTGTTACTCAAACATGTGTGTTTCAGTTCATATTATATTGGTGATAACTCATGAAATTTTTACGCGGACATGTCATGAGTGTTCTCATTGATGATATTATTGAGTCCTTGTTTAGTTCACCGTAGTTCTATTCTATAGAGACTTTTAATGTCTTGGCGATAACTCCAATGAAGTCCTTTAGTATCTATAGATATGGTTTGGGCGTGCGAGTCAAATCAATGTGGAGAGTCATGGGTGATGATGAAAGAAATTTTAATCATCTTAAATTAGGTGGTGCTACATGGCCATATCGCCAAATCAGTGTAACTGGCTTATGGCGGCAATGCTGGGGCGAATTGATGGGGTTATCATATCGTGTTTGTTTATAATTGCGAGCTCAAAGACGACAGTTCCGCTGAAGATAGATTAATCGTGGCACATTGCTATTCAGACGCTGGTGTGGCGGACATTAATATCATATATGGTAAAGGTTTTGAGATCATCAAGTTGTGATTTGCGGTGGTTTATAATGTCTTGAAGAATGGTGCCATGGGTTAAGTCACGATTGGGCCAGCGCGACATTGAAGTGAACTATGGGTCACACATAAGAGAATGAGATATAATGGGATGTTATAAAGGCTCTCACTTTTTAGCCAATGATTAAGCCCAAGCCAAAGTAATAGTTAATGGAATTTGGTTTAAGTCGTTTTAATAAAAGGGTTTGGGAGGCGATATAATATGGGGTTTATCATCTAAAAAAAGTGTG
This sequence comes from Tetrastigma voinierianum, assembly GCA_016808115.1. Classification (NCBI taxonomy): domain Eukaryota; kingdom Viridiplantae; phylum Streptophyta; class Magnoliopsida; order Vitales; family Vitaceae; genus Tetrastigma; species Tetrastigma voinierianum. Next base: position 209,956 of record JAEQBH010002769.1, on the reverse strand, counting down.
TGGTTCTTTGAAGTGGGCGTTTTTAGAGAGAATTTTTTTAAATTTGGAAGACACTAAAGGTGTCTTTTGGTTTTATGGGACAGACCTATCATAAGGTGCTAGCACATCCATCCCATCCATTATTAGCCGTTCGTGTGGATACCTTTAGAGCGTTTGCATACTACATGGCGTCTTGGCTCGTTCTTTCTTGGATCGTTTCAAAGTACGATTTGTGTTTCGAGCGTGTGTGTGTCAGCAATCACGCACTAGTCGAAAAAGGATTCGATGCGCAAGAGGAGTAAGATACGAAAGTTTCCTTGATTCATTGTTTAGTTTATCAAACCGCTTGGATCTAATGCAGTCGGCGTTAAGATTTTTATTTCCTTTGTTTTCTTATCATTTGGTTAACGCTTATGCTAATCACTTTAGTAATTGGGGATCCTACTAACTTTCAGAAGGTAGTACATAGCCAAGAGAAAAGGTAGCTAGATGGGTGCTATAGAGGAGGAGATGCAATCTTTCCATAAGAACCAAACATTGGACTTGGTGGAACTTCCTAAAGGGAAGAGGGCTGTGGGGTGCAAGTGGGTGTACAAGAAGAAAGAAGCAGTTTCAAAAAAGAAGGGTGCAAAGTTCAAGGCTCGCCTAGTAGTAAAGGGTTACTCATAAAAGCATGGACTATGTTAGATTTTTTCGCTCGTGGTCAAACATACTTTTTATTAGGACAATGTTGAGTTTGGTAGCATATTTTGATAGATGGATGTAAAGACAACTTTCCTTCATGGTGAGTTAGGAGACTGTCTACATGGTATAACTAGAAGGGTTCACTCCACATGGATAGGAACACTTAGTCTATATAATTGAAGAAATCTCTATATGGGTTGAAGCAGTCCCCAAGGTAATGGTATAAGAGATTCGACTCCTATATGATCCGAATTGGCTACAAAAGATGTGAGTATGACTATTGTGTTTATGTGAAATGTCTTGATGATGGTTAAATCTATTTTAATTTGCTTTTCGTGGATGATATGCTAATTGTTGCAAAGAGTATAGTGAGGTCAACAAATTGAAGATTTTGTTGAGCAGAGAATTTAACATGAAGGATTTGGGTGCGATCAAGAAGATTCTTGAAATGGAGATTCGCAAAGAAAAAGCTCTTAGGAGATTATGGTTGTCTCCTAGTAGCTATGTTAGGAAGGTGTTAGAGAGGTTCAACATGGAGAATGTAAAACCAGTAAGTACACCTTTAGCGAACCATTTCAAATTGTCTACTACATAGGGCCTAAAGACATACGATGATATACAGGACATGTCAAAGGTCCCATATGCAAAGATGCGGTGAGAGCTTAACGAGTATACTATGGTTTTGTCTGAGGGCAGATTTGACACGGTACATTGAAGTAAAAGGTAGAAAGCAAGTTTCTAGTGAATCCAGGATGATCGCATTGGGGGATTTTGTCAGTGGATCTTCGGATACTTGGGTGGACTTCTGGTATGGCATCATGTTCGATAAACCGGTAGAGTGATCCTTCTGTTGTGGGATATGTAGATGCAGATTATGCAAGGGGTTTAGATGATAGGATGTTTACCATAGGTTACTTGTTTACTCTTGGCGGATGACTTATTTGTTGGAAGTCTATGGTATAGTCCCTAGTTGCATTATCTACCACTAAGTAAGAGTATATGGCAGTAGCTAAATCTGGCAAGGAAGCATTATGGCTTGCAGGATTGGTCGGAGCGGGGGTATTTAGCGCGAGGTGGGTTGGTGTATTGTGACGGTCAGTGTCTACACGAAGAACCCGGGTGTATCATGCAAGGACGAGGAAACACATAGATGTGAGATTTTTACAAGATTAGGGGAGTTGGTCTGATACGGTGAGTTATTGGCGAGAAGATTCATACTTCTGAGAATGCAACAAACATGTTGATAAAGCCTATTCCCACAGAAAAGTTCAAACACTTCTTGGACTTGATGAACATCTTTATGTGTTAGATGAGAGATGCCCTGACCTATTGCCCTAGGTGGAGTCTTCAAGCCATGATTGGTTTTTCTTCAAAGAGGTGGATATTTGCCAAGTTGGAGATTGTTATGGCATGTGGCTCATATTGAGGCTAGAAGGGCAGGGGCAAATGCTTAAGTGGAGAGGAGCGTAGGCATTTGCTCATCATGCATAACCTCTTTTGTTGGGAACCAAACATGCCCTTATGATATTATATCATTTCAAATTGTTGATAAATAATTGAATGAAAAGACAAACAAATGACACATAATTATTTGTAAGGAACATGATTCTGTGATGTAATGCAAAGTAAATAGTTGTGGAAAAAAAAGTATGAAACAATGGTAAGGAGATTAAAAATGATGTAATTGTGTACAAAGTAAAGGAAACTTAGTTCTTCTTGACCCTAGCTTCTTTTTTTTCCAACTTTATCTTCTTTAACTAACTATCAATTTTTAACCTCTTTAAATAAGAAGGGGTGATTTTTTATCATTTTTGGTTTAAAATCACTCATGGCCCTGATCGATTCTGCCCAAAGTGATTATTTACGAATTTAGGTCCCATTCTTATTTTCGTGTTCTTTTCAGGTGCTATTGCGATATTTTTATTTATACGTTGACTTTATTATGATATGGTGTTTTTAAATGATGCTATTGAGAGCATTTATATAAATGGAGATAATTAAGATAAACAAAATGAATACGATTAATCAAAGATGACCAAATTATGATTCTTCAAAATAAGCTGGAATTATAAAAATAAATATTATAGTCATTATATTATTAAAATTATAAATTTATATCGATTTATAATATTATTAATTTGAACATAATATTATTCATCATTTATAGTTTTTAATCATTTATATCTTGGATATAATGAGCAAGATTCAGTCAATAATTTCTTAGAGAAAAAGTAAATGAAGCTTAGATGGGGGCCCGGATGCATAAATGGCACTCCGTGATTGGTGCTTGATACGTTAATTTTCTCTGTCGTTTTTTTTTTTTTTTTTTTTTGAATTAAAAGTAATGGGTCGGTCGGAACCGTAGCAGAACCGACTCTGTCCCTTCGCAGTTAATCTTCTAAAAAGAAAAAGAAAAGGAACAAGAACAAGAAAAAAAAAACCCTGTTTCTCCTCAATCATAACAATCGACTTTTGATTTTATTTTATTTTTCCCTCCCCCACTTTCCCAGAGTTTCCTTACTCTGGCTCCCAATGGCTACTGAACCTTCCGCTGATTCCCTACGTAGGCAACCTCATCACTTTGATATCAAAGTCGAGATTCATATGAGGGTGTCCTCTATTTCCTCAACTTGCCAAGACTCCACCATTGGATTGAAAGACCGGTGCCCTCTCGTTTCTCCTGCAATTTTATTGGTATTTGATTTAAATTCGTTTTCCTTGTTCTTGTTTTGCGATGATCTGTTTGGTTCTCGAGAAACCGGGAAAAATTGCTGAGTCGAGAATTGAACCTTTGTTTTTATTTTTTTTGCGGTTATTAACCGAATATACTTTTGTATTACCATGGAAATCGATTTATCAGGTTTAACATGTTAATGTCTGATGCTGTAACGAAATTTGTAAAAATTTGGTTTTGCTAGGCTTTCTGAGTGGGTTTGCAGGTTTTTTTTGGAGAAAAATAATAGAGATGTTTACGACCTTTGGAAACAGGAGAAGCTGATAATTGACTTTAGGGTTTCCAGAAACACTCACGCTCTCAGTCTTTATCCCTAAATTTCTTCATTATTGGACAGAAATAAAGTTTGATGAATTTAGGACATTTGATACACAACTTGCATAGACAGATCCCTATGATCCAAAGAGGTTGTGAGAGGCTTTGGAGTCTATCATTAGCAATACATCAAATAAAGTTCTTCTAGAATGGAAGATTTAAAGAATAACCTCTAGACTCTTAGATATAAGAAAACAAAAAGCAGAGGAAAATAGAAAATAGATTTAAACCAATAAATTATTTTATATGTTATTTCAAAATTATTTTAAGGATTTTAACTCTTGAATATTAAAATTAAATATAATTTAAAAATGCATATGTTTTTAGTTTTAATTAATATCTGATTTCTTCACTATTTTTTATAGGACACTAAATATCATCTTGCTGGTGTAGATACCTTTTGGTATTATATGCTGCTATAGCAATAAAATAACTTGCTGGTGTTTGCTCTTGATTGATTCAAGTCTTTTCCTTCAGATGAAACAAAATTGATTATGTTTGTTACTTCTGATATGGAAAAATAATTTGCTGGTGTTTGCTCTCAATTGATTCAATTCTTTTCATTCAGATGCTACAGAATTGATTATGTTTGTTCCTTCTAGTTCATGGGTAATTGCATTATTAGGTATTTTTCAGAAAGATTCCTGATGTTCTGTTTTGCTTTATCGCAATTGATTTTTCTTGGATATTCTGCCTTTTGTATGGTATTGTAGTGAGGTCTTATGGTACAGAGGGACGAAAGAAAGATGGCACACAGATTCCTCCAAGTGATAAAGTGTATGAATTCATTCTTTTCCGAGGAAGTGACATTAAGGTAAATATGAATGCTCTTCTTGGATTGTCTTAACCTATATTTCTCAATTTCTTTTGTTAATTGTTGGCCAAATATCAAATATGTTTATTGTAAATAAAAGAAGCTACAGATAACCTATCAAAAAAGAAAAAAAAAAAAGAAGCAATAGGTGATTCTTCCTATATCTTGCTTACACTTGCTTGTTTGTTGGTTAGTTATGTCTTGTTTTTGTTATAAATCCTTTATTTATTCAAAACCACTCTCTTAGGGGACTAGATTGACCAAGCTTTTTGGAAAATATCCGTTAGGTTATCAAAATGAGATACATCACTTGTGACAACAACTCTCAGCTGTAATTAGTGTACATTGATTTTTTAATTACAATCTTTTTCCTACAGAATATTGGATTTTACTGGAACTGTAAGTGCAGTAATATTTCGTTGACTCTGATTGTAACTTTTAATTTTTGAAGACAAGAAAAAGTGTTCATTTGCCTGATTACAATTGTTCTTCATTGATGCTTTGCCTTTCTTTATTAGCCAGGGTTCAAAGTTGAGCCTACGGAACTGCTAGTCCAATTTTGTTTATTATTTAATTACTTTGAGTGCTTCTTTAAGGCTTCAAATTATATATATATATATATATATATATATATATATAGCAGATTGGCATATTAACCTGGTCACTACTTGATCAGAATGCTCCTGGATGTGTAATCGCCATCTCTATTTATATTACCTTTGCTAGCATTGACTACCATATTCTGTTGCTGGCTGAGCTCTACCATTTTACTCAACCAAATCTAAGTCATAATTTTATTCATCATACAAAAACCAGATATGAATTTCTTTCCTATCTTAGGAGATATAATGTTCTGGATCCAGCTATTTCATTCAGTCCTTGTATCAAGTGTACCGAGCTTGACCATATAGATGAAAACTGGTTTTTGGCCTCTGTGGATATGAAATAATGGAAGGAATTCTTCTGGCCATTACCAGCCATTGCTTGTAAATTTATTATGAGTTTTCTGATATTTTAGTGATTTTCCATATTTTGCATCATATTTTGGCTATTTTATTACCATGGATTGATGGATATGCTTTTTTTTTTTTTTTCTTTTTGCGATATGTGTATTTATGTTATATACACTTTATTTGTGCCCTAAACCTTGGTGGCTTTATATTCATGAGAAAAATGTGATACTAAAAATAAAGCTTTAGTAAATCAATAAATAAATTTTAATTATCCTAATTTTTAAATTCAATTAAATTGATTGCTAATAGTCGAAAGTTTCGGAATTTCCTCCATTTCCAAATAAGAAACAAAACCTTACTGAATGCTTTGGAGTTCCAAATCATCTTTTCTGGAAATGCTTTCTCATTCTTTTTAAGTTTGCATGTTAACATTATATATGATCTATATGCTACAATCTTGTTGCTAACTAGAATTAAGCAGGTTTGGTTCTGTCTCCTATTTTTTCTATTTATAATTATGAATCTATGTTTCTAAGGATTTGCAAGTTAAGTCAATACCACCTACACAAAAAGAAGATCAGATTCATGATGATCCTGCCATCATTCAGGTATGGACATTTTGAAATAAAAAAGGCTTTACAGATTGTGATGGTTTGAAAGAACACAACATATATTCTTTTTCTCTGCAGTCTCATTGCTCTGCTGGGCCTTCAACTTCTCCTGCATCAGTTTCAGTTAGTAGTGGAGCTTTGATAGAATCAAGTCGTTACCAGGATACCCCTGCTTTGGTCCAAAGAGCCTATCCTTGTGCATTACCTTCATATGAATCTGGAATGCCGGTGGGTCCATTGGGCCAGCCACAAACCACTCAAATTGCTGCTGGGCCATCTCATGCCATGCCAATGTATTGGCAAGGATATAGTGAAGCATCAATCAGTACCTCTCATGCTCCACAGCAGCCTTCTCAGGTGATATCATCAATGTCATCTCCTTCAACATTGCCAAATCAGTTGCAGGCTTCTGAAATTCATGCATCTCCGTCTGTGAGCTTGACGAATGCCTTGGAACACATTGCTCCTGCACCTTCACTTATATCATCTGATTCTGTGCCCCCACTTATGCCATCTAATTCTGTGCCCCCACATATGCCATCTAATTCCGTGCCTTCACTTATCCCATTGAATTCTGCACTTCCAAAATTTTCATCTTCTCTTACTCAGGAACAGTGTTCTACTTCTTCTGGTACAATGCCCTTCTCATCTGCAAAGGGAAATCTGTCATCCTATTCTGCACCTGTAAATTTGAATATGATAAACATGCCTTCATATCCTTCATCTTATCAAGATGTTAACACCACTGAAGTTCCGATTATTGGTAAAATAGTTTCTGATCTGGTATCAATGCCTCCGAGCCATCCCCTGCATTACTCTGCATCCACAGTTGGGGGTTCGACTTCTGGCCTCCTTCTGACTCCTATACCAACTTTATTAACTCCTGATCAATTAGCACAGCCCATGTCATCCATGCTTTCTTCCTCACAGAAAGTATACCCTGATCAGATGGATAAGGTTGCTCCAACATCAGCATCTCTTAATACTTTGAGCACAATTTCTACTCGAGCGCTTCAAGCACCACTGTTGCCATTGCCGGTCAATGCTCTACAGGTCAGATAACCCTTTTTTGTTTGTTGTTTTTGTCCTTAGCAAAAATTTTACATCTGATTTAGTTTATCTGTAATCTGTCTTACATCAATAAATGCCAGTCCTGACAACCAGTCTCCCATGGAAGTTCAGAAGCTGCTATTTCATTATATTGATGCTTTTTAAATGTATACATGTGATATCCATCTTGCTTGGATCTTGTTTCATTAGGATGCTTCTAACGTTTTTTTGTTCACTGCACTGTCCCCCACGCGTCAGCGCGTGAGGGCACGTGGGGCCATCTTCGGTGACGCAGCTCCACCTCCAGCATTTTCGGCTGCTGATCTTCCACCCTCAGCCACCACCTGCTTTCTCCTTCGAGGCCCTGCAACGAGTGGTTTCAAGGATGTGGTGTTTCAATTTCTGATCTCACCTCCTCTAACTCTAATCGTAGAATCTGATCAGACTGACATCCTCCTCGCGATATTCCGTGCGAGCACTCGCGGGTGAATGGGTGACAGTCCTCAGCCGTTGTTGATATATCGTGTCCAGCATCTTACGCTCCTTCCATCGCCCACTAGAAAAGCCATCCTCTTGCCCACAATCTCCCAATCCCTTCTAATAGCTTTCCACACACACTCAGAAGGCACCTTCAACTTTGGATGAACCTTGTATGCTTCTTTTGTTGGGTTGCACTCCTATTTTCAGGCTCTGTCAGTGTATTTTTTGCTTGTAAAGTGGGTTTTCTAGCCAACCCAAAACAGTTGTAGCTAAGCTTTGTTCAATTGAATTAGGTTGTAGATTTTGATTGAACTTTTCAGGAAAGAATAAAATATCTCTTTGAAAACTGAGTAGGATACTCGAAAAACATGTTCACTGTTGCTGATTTTTTTCTTAATCAGAGCTTATTTGATGATTGGCCCTATGCTTACAACAATCAAGCTATTTGTGCTTGCAGACAACTAAATGTATGGGCTTGGGCTGCATTACTGCTGCAAAAGTTGTTCCTCTCAACATGGATGGTCTTATCATCACAAAAAAGAAGTGCCTTGGATTGGATGCTAAGCCATTTAGATTACTTGGAATGAGGACAATAAACATACGATGCACATGATCTGTAGTTTATTGAGTTGAGTTCCCACCTATATTTCCCAAACAAGTGCTCTGCAAAGGGCTGGTAGTCATATTTGAGACAAGGAAGTAGTGGGTGCCAATATTTTAAAAGGTTAAAGGTGGTCTTGAGGTTTTTCCCAAAATGGGATGAGTCATAGGCCTTGAGGCAGAATGAGGTGTAAGCCTCAACTTCGACAAGTAAATGATAAAAAATTATCAAAAATAAAAAAATACTGATGAAATCATAATAAATTTGAACAATAATAAAAAATATTCATAATGAAAAAGTTAATTATGTTTCATTGTTTCCCTTTTGCTTATCAAAAAAAAAAAAAAGTTTCATTAATAGTTTTAATTTAGTTCCATTGTCTCAAAATTTAGCTCTCTTATGTTTCTACCAAATAAGTTTCAATCTTACTATTACTATCACTAGGTCCTTTTAGAAATATGATAATATCTAATTACTATATTATCCTCCCTATTGGTGTTAATATCCACCCATCTCTCTTCTTCTATGTCTGCCAATTATAGATATCTTTTTTATCTATCAATAATTAGATAATGTATGAGATCGACCACTAGGAATGTCAACAGTTCCCTTATTCTTCTCAATCTCTTTTTCACTTCCATTATAGAAAGTCATTGAAAGTTCAGCAAACCCTTATTTTGTAAAAGGTTTAACCAAGTAGAGACCTAATACAAATTTTATGAAGCTTATATCAAAAGCCCACGAAATAATAGATGACAGAACCCATTAAAAAATTCATTGAATATTGAGACTAAGCCCCTCTTATGACATATGTACCAAAAGCCTATAAAGGCCAAAAACTCTTTGGATATTTGAGCCTTAGGCCTTAGCATCCCTATAGCCATAGCCTCAAAGTTACAAGCCTCGATAGGAAGAGGCTTAAAGTCACTATTACCTTAACTGGGGATATAAAGCCTTAAGTCTAATTTGTAGATCCTTGTCTTGAGCAAGCCTTGATGCATAAGCCTCAATAGCCTTTTAAGACATGGATGGGTGCTTAACAAAATGTAAATGTAAATGAGCTCTAAGTAAACTTTTTGAGTGAGCATGTTAAATATTTTTGTAGCCTGCTTAATTTTGAAATTAAAAGAATGAAGATAAAGCCCTTGGATGTAACAGATTGTGCAGGAGAAATAATGTTGCAATTAAGATGAGTGCCTTTTTAAAAAAGTTTTGGCTACATGCGGACTGCTATCACACATGTGCATCAGTTGCCTGAAATTTCTCATGACATGCTATCAGAAATTGATATCCATGCAGGTGCAGATGCAATCATTTGCTTGATCTGGTAAATAGGATTGTCATTGCTTGATTATGTGCTGTGGTTTTGATTCTTATTTCTGTTCATTTTCTTGCTCATGGCTACTGAATTATTCCATCATTCTTTACATATATTTCAATCTTATAATCAACCTCTGTTTTATTACAATTGTAAACTAAAACGAAGAATACATTCACTTAGCTTCAGGTTGCTTGGTGTGTTTTTAATCACTGCATAAATCTGAAAGAAGTTTCAAATTGTTGTTCTGGTGAATTTCTGCAGTCTCAGAAGTCTTCTGTGCAATTCACTGAAGAATTTGATTTTATGGCCATGAACGAAAGGTTTAAAAAGGATGAAGTTTGGGGTTATCTTGGAAAGACAAAGCAAAGGGATGAAAAGGAAGGGATTGAGGACAATGCAATTCATCAAGGCTCGAGTGACAGAAGGGATTATGGACTAGTACTCAAATCAGATGCTAAAGTAGATCCCTAATTTATTTTTTTTGTATTTTCTAGTGAGACATATAACCTCACAATATTCACAAGCATTTGTGTTGTTACATCATGCAAAAACCTGCCCTGATCTTGTGCCAGTAGTTGTACTTGAATATAACCCTTTGTTTTATGCGCAGCCTGCTTACAATAAGGATGAGTTTTTTGACACAATATCTTGTAATTCTCATGCTCGCGGTTCTAGGATTGGACAGAACAGATTCTCTGAGAGAATGAAGATGGATACTGAGGTTTGTTGTTTCTTTATATCATTCTTACATTCGAGAGAAACGCAATAAATTAAGTTGACTTCTTTCTTATTTTCTTCAGACTTTGGGAATTTTCAGCCCAGGACCTCATCTAGGTTATGGTGGTGGCTACAGAGCTGGCCGCGGTGAGAACTACCGTGGCTCATATAACCGGGGAAGAGGATTTGCCTATGGCGGGAGAGGGGGGGTTAATTGGGACATGCCCCCCATGTGATGCCATATGGATTTCAAAATTTTCCAGAAGGTACTTGGTTGCTAGTGTCCATCAAATAACTTCCCTCTACTTTTGATCCCTTCTCTGTTAAGTCTGCTCTTTAGATTTTTGAAGAATGAACCTGAAATCCTCAAATTGACTGATTTTGAATATCTTATCTTGGGGCTTTCATGTTGTGGAGTAGAAACATGGAAATAGGAAGTTATGGCAGGCTCATGTTATTTTTTTTGTTCCATGAGCTGGCCTTTTGTCATTTACTGTTTAATCAATCAATACCAAGGAACAAACGGTTGCGATTAGCTTTAAAACCCTTCTCCTCAAGGAGAACTTACATATGGCAGTGTCAAGTATTCTTGATGTGATGGATCTATAATAGTGTGATATTAGATTTATCTAAATACACATTTTATGGGAGCTAATGTTCATGTTTGTGAGTTGTAACTTTTAGTTCTTCATACACTCATCTGCGACTAAATTAAGCCGTAAATAACAAGGTACAGAACTTCCATAAACTGTTATAGGAAACTATGCTCAGCTTCTAAAGGGGTGTTTGGAGCTTGCATTGAAATGTAGTAATTGGCACATGCCTTCATATTTTACTATTGAGTTTGTTCTGCTGCATGCATAGAAACATTTTTTAGGTTCAACCTCAGGCTGGTTTGAGTTACCCTCATTCCTGGTGGTATTATATTCTATACCCATAGCAAGCCATGATCCCTAATTTTTATTCTTTTTTCTCCTTTGGAAATCAGGTTGTTAAGAATAGGGGTGTAGGAGAGGAGTCAAGTCGATACGGAGTCAAGCTCGAGCTAAGCAGTTGCAGCTTCAGAAACTCAAACTCGATCAGCTTTTTTTTTTTTTTTTTCAGGATGTTTAAAAACTACGGCTGAAAAATAAGTTGAGTTCTTTCAGAAACTAACGAAAAATAGTCGAAGCTCTTCGAGATCATTTCGAGTTCGACTCGATTTAAGCAGATAAATTCAAACTTAATAATAACAATAATAAAATAGTAAAACTCGATTAAGCTCGTGATGTTAACTGAGTCGGGTGTGTGATATTCATTCGGCTGATATGCTGAACAGAATGGAGTTCTTTACGAGTCGAATTGAGTATTCTACAGTCGGTCAGTAGGCTTTGGTTCTATACTTAGTTAAGAAAAGGTTCTCTACTAAATTTGTCACGCTTTTGTTATGTAGTGTTGCAATGTGTGGAGTGAACCAAGTGGGGATAAAGGATGGAAAAAAAAAGAGTGCTAGTGAATTTGCTTTTCTTTGGTTATACTTTTCATCAGAAAACTATGGAATAATCCTATTTTGTTTCCACAACCCTAATTGCCATACGATAGCAGAACTGCTTACAATAGGGGGTTGAGATTGCCTTGGGTTTCTGTGGTTTCACAATAGGGTAAAAGGGGGCAGAGAACCTCTTGTCACTTCTCATTTATTCATTTATTTAAGAATTGAGTTATTGTGGATATGGCGTTGGAGGATCTATCTACATCCGGTCATAACTTTCCAGAAAATTATCTCTTTCTTTTAAGTTGAAAACAATTTCCAACTGTCATTAGGAAGAAAACAGAAAAGTAGTGGGCAAGTGGGACACCCCTTTATTCACCACCTTAAATCCCTAAATACGCCCGACCAGGCCTCTTTTTTTTTTTTTAAATTTAAAATTTCTTTGTTTGATGTTGTCTTCATCTTTCTTCTTCAGTGTGTAGCTGTTATATCTGAAAGGTGATCTCTCTCTCTACATATATAATATCTGATCAGTTTGTGTATCCTACTTGTGCTGCTGTGCGTGTATCCTCTGGTCTTGTTCAGCCTGACTCTTCCTTCCTGTCATGAAAACCAGGCCGATCGTGAAGCCTATTGTAAACATGACTAAAACCGCCAAGCTAATGTACACCCCGTCTTTGACTAGGTAGCATTTCCCATCCAACCATCCTTCTTTGTAGGGCTGCCTTCTGTTCATACTTGTGGCTGTACCCGGTAAGCAACCGCAACCCGACTGATCCTGTGACATCAACCAGTTCAAACTTTTGTTTATGTTTTATGATCTAGCTAGCAGTTGAGATTCTCTATTCTCTAGAGTAGGTTTCTTAAGAAATTTGAGGCATCTCCAGCTGTCCCATGTTCTCCTCTGCCTCTTTGTTTCCCCTTGAAAAAACCATTCTAGTTGCCCACCTGTGGCCAAAAGAATGGTTGGTTTGTTGGTGGTTTTCCAGAAGGTTGTTGAAAATGAACTTTATCCTAGTTCTACAATCTACCATATCTAAATTTATATTTACTGCGAGAAGTGAAGCAACAGCAGAAATAGGTGGGAGAATGGAGTAGAGGATTGATTACCTACCATGATAGGACCAGAAGAGTGCTTGTAATCCATGGTGCCTTAGCCCTGCCATTGCTTCTCCTTTCCCCTGAGCAAATTCTTCTGCAAACCACCATGCTCCCGACAACATGAGCGGTGCAGAGACAGATCAAAGCTGCAACTCCCAGATGGAATGCGCCGCTTTCTGCCAAATAACACAGCTTCCCGTTCACCTTGACATCCTCCTTCTACCAAAAACAACATCCCCAGAAACCATCACTAACAAATTCTTTGTGAATGTGCCTATCATTGTTTAAAACACCATCTTTCTTACCTTTGATCTCTTGAACTCTGCGGCAACACATAGACCAGAAGCCGTCAGGCCGAGGAAGGTGATAATGAAGGAGACTAGAAATGAAGCGATTCGGTTTTTCTCCATAGGAGGCCCTGGTGTGGAGGAGGAGGAGGAGGAGGCTTGAAAGTTGAGAAACAATAAACAGAAGAATAGAGGATGATGCAAGACTTGGAGGTCACTCAAGGGAAAGAAGGAAATGGTGGTGTCTTCTTCTTTCCTCTTCCATTGGGCTGTTGTTGTTGTTGTTGTTGTTGTTGGGGTTATCTTCTCAACTAGTGTTTCATTGCTTTGAAGGATAGATACCATTCCAAACTCTTCAAAAAGGAAAGAGGCAACCAGGGCAGGGAAGGTTCGGTGAGGATTTGTGGCTTCAAACAAATAATTAAAAAAAGTTAAGTAGTTTTCTTCTAACTTTACTCCATTAAATCAAAGCTTTGATGATCCTTCTTGGAAGCTTGTTCCCCATGAAAGGCCTGTTTTACTTTATTATTATTATTATTAAAAATTTCTAAAATAATGTGCAAAGGTAGGTTCGTGGGGTGGGTTGTAGCATCCACGGCATCTGATGCTGATGCTGATGATGATGAAGAAGATCGATGACCAAAACTAGCTATTTGCAATGCAGGAAGAAAATATCATTTGATATATATTTTTTTTATCGAAATATCCATAATTTAGGGTGTGGTTCGTTTTATCTAAATCTGAGTATCTTTCATTACAAGTGCTTGTACTGTGTTGAAAGTAGCTTTCTATATTTCCATTGGATGACTTAAATTTTGAGAATATCGACTTCAATGCTAATTTTTTTGTTCTCTAATATTACTATATCATATTGATATTATTACTGTTATTATTTTTTTTTTTAAAGAAAAGTTAATTCAATATAAATATTATCAGTTGTCTTATCATTAATCAAAGTTTTATCTAGATATTCATGATGTAGAATTGAATTGATATTTCCCTGGAATATTTTATACAGCAATACCCTCATCCCTTGCATAATTTCATTGTTGTTTACTTGTTTTTGTTTTGGCATTCAAGATAGATGTGGGCAGCACATAAGAACAAGATGAATTAATATGAAAATGATATGGGTGAATAGTTTCAAGCAAGTTTCTCAAAAATGTCAAGCAAGACGGCTGCCTCGGATTAACCTTCAATTGATGGCATACCTAATTGTTCAAACCCATTGGAGATATTTATTATCATAATCCTAGGTAAAAATTAAATCATGTGCCTCAACAACAAAATTCGAAGTTACTATATAATGCACGAGTTGGTAGGTCCAGCTATATGACGGGACAGATAACTTTCAGTCAAAACGAATTCTTGAGAGAATATTTTGAAGATCAGGAGAGGATATTCACAGAGGTGAATAAGGAATATTTGAGGGAAAAATTGTACAAATCAAATCTAGAAGATTTAATCAATGAAATTTCTATGCGAGGAAAATATTCTATGAGATATTGTGCAAATCAAATCTAGAAGATTTGATTAATGAAATTTTCATGAGAGGAAGATATTCCATTTTAGGATCTAACAACTGTCATGTTGGGATAAATTAGGAAACGTGGAGATCTAGAACATAGAGGAAGGGTTTGATAAAAAAAAAGAATATAGAGGAAGGATTCCTAGATGATATTAAATAGGGGACATGTTTTGAAGCAAAAGGGCATAAGAAGAATGTAGAAGAAGTTGTTTAGCAGGAGCTGAATGTCTATTGTAGGCATTGTTCAACTCTCTCAATATTGGGAAGGTTTATACATCTAGTTGAATGATGTTTTTAAGGAACTGTGGGAGTCTAATTGTTGTTGGAATGAGATGATGCTGTGCATGTGTTTAAGTATAAAATTAGGCGAAAGAAGACGTTGGAGAAAGGGGTGGGGTAACTTGATTAAAAATAGCAAAATCCCTTGCATCTATCTTAAAGCGAAACCAGCGTAGCCATCTCTTGTCTTGCTTTGCGTATATGTTGGCTTGTCTCATGCTTTTAGTTTGTTAAATAAATGCCCCATTTTCACGTATGGTCCCGTAGCAGTACGAGCAGATAGAGCAACCTGCTTAACAAACAGATTTTTTGTCAAAACAAAAACCCTAGGCATGGCCTCATGGAAAATAAGGCTAATATGGATTGAAATTCATCCTTATCTAGGAATATTTGTTCTTGAATTTCTAAAATATAACTCCTTAGTCATTTAAATATTTGCTCATATACCCTTGAGCACTTTTAAATGAATAACAGGAGACGTTTCAGATCGCAGTCTATTTCTTGAGGATATGATGTTAGAAAGTAATTTTAATTCAAAATTAGTTTACCATATTTTATTTATAGCCAAAGATATCCGATCAATGACATAAGAGAGCTTTTTGAAAGGAGGATCTAGACATATATTACAAACTCCTACAAATAGTAGTATAAAAGGTAAGTCACAGAATCACCAAAAAATGTAAAGCATGAAAACCCAAAGAATAAGCCCAATCAAAACAAAAACCAATTGACAACATTACATAGTCAAGGCAGGCCCAAAACAAGAGAGAAATTAGGCCAATAATAAACAAAGGGCCCATAGTCATCATAATCATCAAAGGAATTCATGGCATTTAAGACGTTTGTGAAGGAGGAGAGCTCCAAAGTGATAGAGGCTTTCAACACCGGTGACATGCAGAAGAAATATCTGTTTAAAAAAGATATCGAATAATCAAAATTTGCAAATCTAGCCCCTTCCATATTTTTTTCTTGAAAAATAACTCATTATTGACAAAAATAGCTTTTGCCGTTTTAGATATTTATTATAAAAGAAAAAGTTGTTTTTACAAGAAAACAATGATGATATTTTTGTCAAAATATGGTAAAAATTTGATGGAGGATTAGATTTCTGAAATTTATGTTTCAAGGGGTCTTTTAATCAAATTCCCAGAGCTCAGCAGTGAATCAGATGGGGGAGGACATGGGAAGTTGAGGTACTTTATGCAACTGATAAAAGCATATATCCATCCCACTGCATTATTAGCTGCCAATCCCAATGTTACTGTCCAAGCCATTGTTTACTGCACTCCCAAAATCTGTTGTTGAAGTTCTTAGGAGGAAGAAAAAAGAGACATTTTCTACATACCTAGCTCATGAACCCTAATTAAATTTCATGTAGTATATCTACAAAAATCGAGCTTTGTGGCAATCCTCAAGTGCTCGAACAAGAGCTTGTGTGATACTAGCATCATCTTACAGAAAAAAAAAAAGATGAAGCACATATATATGAGAAAATTTTATTCAATTAATGTTTTAAAGTAGAGTTGCACTTAATAGATATCCTCAATTGTATTCATTACTTAACACCTTGCAGACCAAGATGGAATAAGATTAAGCTCAAGAATGAGTATGTATACTTAATTGATACATGAAATATGATAAGGGGATTCATGAGGTAATTAACTACCAATTAAGTAGCAAAGGTCTCTTTCTTCTTCCTCCTAAGAACTTCAACAACAGATTTTGCAGTGCAGTAAGCAATGGCTTGGACAGTAACCATTGGGTTAACACCCAATGCTGTTGGGAAGACACTTGTATCAGCCACATAAAGCCCCTCTACTTCCCATGTCTCCCCCATCTGATTCACTGCTGAGCTCTTAGGATCAACCCCCATTCTACAACTCCCCATTTGATGGGCTGAGCATACTGGTGTTGACAGGTCTCTCAATCCCCTTGAGCTCTCCTCCTTCACAAACCTCTCAAATTCATGTGAACTCACTTTCTTCACATCTATCCTTCTCCCTTTGCAGTTGTGTGTCCCTATTTCTTGAGCTCCTGCTGCTGCTAGAATCCTCAGTAGCTTCTCCATTTCTCTCGCTAATTCCTCATCGGTTTCATCCATCTGGTAGCTGATGGAGCTTGGGGATGATAGCGTCCCTGACCCTTTATCCCTCGCCAGTGCAAATATATGGGCGGTCCGATAATACCGCCTCATCCGATCTTTTATGTCATTGCCTGAAATCCATGGCATGACGACTGAGAACATACCAGGATGCAGAGCTGGCGTCTGGATGACTGCGCCGTATCCCGAGCCCTCAAAGCCCGCGACTACAGTGGACATCGCCGTCATTATTTCCCCTTCATAGCTCCTTTTCTCCGATCCTGACCATTCTGGAGGCGACAACGGGGCTTGCTCAGGGAAGTATCCCCATGCCATTGTCACCGGATGAAGATGCAGGTTTTTGCCTATGTTAGGGTTTTTCAACCCACTTCTCTTCAAAAGCCCTGGAGTACTGAGAGCCCCAGCAGCCACAATTGTCACCTTGGATTCCACCATGAACACTTCTTTAACCCCTTGGTATTCGAATTCAAAAACAACCCCACTTGCTGTATCCCTTTCTCTTCCTTTTTTTCTATTATGCAAGACTTTTTTAGCTTCACACCCTGGGAGAATCACACCATTCCCGGAATTCACCATATCCACCAGCCATGTCTCAGCGGTTCCTTTCTTTCTCCCATCTTTGCACCCAAAACAACACCATCCGCAGTAGTGCTCCGGCCCCGAGTTCCGGGGGATATCGGTCACCGGATACCCCAATTCCTGACACCCTCTTCTCAAAACTGCATTATTTAGTCCTTCTTCGTAAATTTCGGAGTGAACTCCCATTTTCTCACAGACACCATCCAATGCTTCTTTGTACAATTCGCTGCCGAATAATTCCAGTTCATGTTTATCACACCATTCTTTAATCACATGCTGAGGGGTTCTTATCGAAGCTGACCAATTGATGGTCGAGCCGCCGCCGACGGTGGAGCCGGCGAGGACAACCACCCCTGTATCGGAAGTAGCTAACAACCCTCCATAAAGGTACATTTCATCCATTGTCGGTCCTTCAAGAAGAGAAAGATTGCTCCTGGCGCGGTAGCTTCCTTTCTCTAGGACAAGAACTTTGTAGCCTGCTTTGGCCAGAACTCCGGCGGCCACTCCGCCGCCGGAGCCGGAACCGACGACAACCGCATCACAACGAATGATGGGAGGAGAGGGTCCTAGTTTTTTCGGCTTTTGAGTCGAACGGAATCCTGATCCGCTTAGGGCTTCTGCAACAACTTCTCGTGGGAGCTTTATGTTAATGAGACCTCTGTAAAGAGGTCCAATGGAATCTTCCCTATCGTCTTCTTCATTTTGTTCCTGCTGGTATTTTGATCCTCCATATCTGTTTGTTTTTTTTGCTGGTTTGTTGGGTTGATTTAGGGTTTTGAAATCTGGGTCTGGTCCGCAGTAGCCGATAGCTTTCCATGTCACATTCTCATTCTTCTCATCTACCTGAAAACGGACCCATATCAGCAGCTTGTATCCAAGACCTTCTTCCATGTTTATTTTTGCTTAGAAGAAAGGGTGTTTAAGCTCTAAGGTTACGTTTGATTCAGGAAAAAAAAAGTGTTAAAAGTCAATTAATTATTTTTATTTAGGCCCTTGAAGCTTGATTGAAGTGTTAAAGGGATGGTTGGACCCACGAACCAGGATCATCTAATATAAAATAAGATATTATATTATAATATACAGAATGAATAGATGTAAAAAATAATTTAACCTTTTAACTCATTTCTTTTAGCATTTTTTGATTTTTATAGGTAAGAGAGATTTAAACAATTAAAGACTACATGTACACGTTGGTTGCTCACAAAACTTGGTCAGATTCTAAAATCAAACTTTGGTAGGTTCTCGTTTGGTTCCCGTCAAATATTAAGAAAAATAAATAAATACAGTAAATTTAAAATAAAATGTAAAAAATATTAATAGAATTCAATCCAATATTTTGTTTTATTTCATTCTTTTTATTCCATATAGTTTTCGTAAAGCAAACATGTTTCTAAGAAATGTCAGGTAATAATGGAGATCTGCCCAAACGAATTACCAAGTTGGGTTTCCTACTTCGACCCTGCGAGATAGTAGGAGTAACTAATTTAAGGGGCACAGTTGTTAACGTCAAGGGTCCTACAAAATTGGTCAAAACCCTGAAGTTTTTTGAACGAAGCACAGTTGAAACATAGAAATTGACTGTCAAATCATGAAGCCACACACCTTATATCTTTGTAATAAATGTTGAAAAATCAATTTGACCCAAAAGCATCCACAATAAATCCTTCACCAACACATTATTACACTGTAACTCTCTATCAATTCCAGATTTTAAATTTGTGGGGCACTTGCACTTTAATATGAAGAATAAATGTCAGTGGTATCAGTTCCTGTTGGAAAAAAAGAAAACCAAGTGTAGACCACAGTTTTAAGTTTTCCATCCAACCCTATTCATTAAGGGTCCTTTCTTTAAGTCAATATCGCTAGAAAAACTTGTTTTATTTTCATTTTTTTGTTTTTTTTATTCTCTAACAATGATAGCAACAGAATACTTCTTTATTAAAGTTTATTGGAAATGCTGATATCTATTTTCTAAGAAAAAATAACTTCATTCCTAGGTCTTTGTTATGCAAAATATTCTAAACTGTTCTCTTTCAAAACTATCTTAAAAAACATTTTACAAATAGGACAAGCATATACATATTAAACTGTAGTCTGTGTTTGGTTCCATAAATTTTATGGGAAAAAAAAATATAAGGAAAAGAAAATAAAAGGAAATAAAATAAAATAAAAAATATAGCTAAATTAGATATATTATTTATTTATTTATTATTTTTAATTCATTTTATTTATTTTCTCTCATCAAAACAAAGATTAAATCATTCAAAAATACTTTAATTTTAAAGTAATTTAACTTATATTTGTTTTTTAAAAGATTTTTTCATTAAATAACCAAACACAAGAAACTCATTTTCCTTAAATTTATTTTCTTTCTTCAATATTTTCAGGAACCAAACACAACCAAACACATCCTTTCAATTTCCTGGAATAGAAGCATGGTTAATGTTACAGATATGAAAAATAGAAATGGTAGCTGGGTAGGGTCCTTTTAAGTCTGATTTTGAAAAAGAAAAAAAAAAAGGTGAAGAAGAAAAGCAAACATGCAATTAAATGTAGAGAGGATATGGTTCAAGAAATTGTCACCTGTATGACCCACGAAACTGTTTGGTATTTAAGGTACTGTTAGGTGAGATATATCATATATAGTGTCTGTGTGTGCCCACGCAGCCAAACTAATATGACCTCATCCAGATTAAATGAATAATGGGATAGAAAAAAAAATGGAAAAAAGTTGGATATAATTAGAGTTGATCTATCGAAATAAAAATGAAAAATTATGTTTTTACATATTAACATGGAGTATAATGATATAATCTTTTTCTTGGATGGCAACACCCCAATGCTAGCCTCTTATAACTACGGCTTAATAGTATAATTCTCTTCCTGATGGATAGAAAAAACACACTACTTCCAACCATAATATAAATAATTTGCATGCAAGTTGCCAAAAAGCATAAATGAGATGGCAGCAAACATAAATGAGAAAAGAACCCTCCCCCCCCTTCATAAACTCCCCTGCTTAGATCACCTACTAAATGGGGGCATTTATGGTTGACTTATTATTATTATTTTTCAAGGAAAAATAATTTTAATATTTCTTTTTCTTTTGGTTGTGAAAGCCATTTTAAAAGTTTTTGATAGTTAATTTTTTATTTATGGAGATAGACTTATGTGTTATTTAAGGTTGAACTGTGATGGTCATGTGATCAGTGAATACAGGCGGCAGAGCACTAGTCATAAAATTAATTAATTGTGGTACGAACCTGGGAGAAGAATACAAGCAGAGTGAGAAGCTTCAAGCATCGGAAGAGCATCCTGAGGAGAGAGAAGTAGCTGATAGACCAGGACAACACTATGTCCTGGCGTTTATGGGGAGCCACCTGAGGGAAGCTTTGAAAATATGGAAACTGGTTTGACATGCTTGCAAACCCACATATAATAAACGTTCCTATCCATGTCGACAGCAGCCATAACGTCACCCTAATCAGCCATACCTTTGGGTGTTTCAGCCTCTCTGTTATCAACCCTCCAAGCTTCAAAATACAATCAAACCAGAAATTCAAAAATCAAGTCAACCTTAACCCAAGATGATAAGAGCCTAATAAGACAAGTGGGTTAATTTTAACTGGACAACCGAGTTTTTAACTTTTTAACATAAACACTTACTACTGTCCTGGAAGCACTTACTACATATTCACCCAAAAAGCCAAAAACCAACATGTTTAACTTACTAGATGTGGGGTTCCCGCCATGGAAGCAGAAGTCCGGTAGAACTTGTCGACGTATCCATGGACGGCGTCGGGAGGTGCCTCAACGGACGGCAAGAAGGTATCGCTGATTGCAACCAGTGACTCCATTTCTCGTGCCGAGAGCTTGTTCAAGTAAACTCCATTGATCAGTCTTTGGCGGTCTTCAAAACCTCCCAACTCGATCAGTGTATGCTCCTCCTGTCCTCGGTTCTCCATTCTCAGCAGCTCCTGATACCAAATCAAATTGTGGCGATGGTCGAGAGATCATTGATCTACCACAACCCTTTAAAAGGAAGAAATACGCTAATTAAGGAGTCATGAGAGAAAAATAAATGAACCCCAACAAGCCAACGCGTGAACTAGGTAAGGTTCGGCCCTTCCTCTGAACTGTTTGTTTTTGGTCATAACTTTCTCCTCTCGTACAAGTATATATTTCGTGTGAAGAGTAACACCATGTCTAATGCACATAACCAAATTCTATTAAAACGAAAGTCCGTTTTTTAACTAATTATATGAATAAGATATGCAGAGAGCTTGTCTCTGGACAAGAACTTGACTTTTCAAGAAGGGTTTTGACCAAATCTAATGGTATTGAGTACTAGTTTGGAATTTTTTGTTTTTGTGAATAAAGTTTTATTTGAAAATACTCTCAAGGATCTGTTGGGTGGCAGGAAAGTAAATAGCAAGGGAAAGTGAAATGAAAGAAAAGTCGAAGAAAAATAAAAAATATGTTTAAACTTATAAATTAATTTTATATGTTTACTTAAACTAATTTTATTTATTTATCCTTATTATATAAGGAGTAAATTTTAAAAAATATAAAATTTTGAGGAATATTGGTTATATTTAATTTTTTTTTTTTAAATTTTTACGATGAAACCAAACATGAGAAAATTATTTTCCTTATTATTATTTTTTTTCCCTAATACTTGCAAGGTTCCGAACGGAACCAAAAGGTTTTTAAAAATATTTTTATGTTTCACTTTTGTGTTTTATTTTTAATCGTTTTACATGCTTGATTTATTTTGTATAATGACTATGTTTGGTTGAGCTGATTAGGGTAACTATCATATTTTAGGTTTTATTATTGTAATTAAAAATTTTAAATTTTATTATTAATTAAAATCCTAATACAAATATTTTTATTTTTTATATTACCATAAATAGATTTTTTTACTATTTGATAGTGATGGATAAAATAAAATAGAAATTATTTTAATAAATTACGATATTTATGTATATATCGTGTTGAAAATATTTATTCATTTGATAATTTTTTTTTACATTTGTAATAAATCTGTTTTATCTGTTTTTAATAAACGTTTTGAAAAAAAAACATTGAGAACACAAAAAACACTAAATTTAGATATCAAGAACAATTATCAAAGAACACCAAAATGATATTCTTTGTGTTTTTAAAAATTATTTTCAAGAACAGTTTTCAAAACACATGAACCAAATAAGGCTTAAAATACCATTTGTTTTTCATATTTTTTTCTATATATATTATATTTGTATATCTCGCAATCATGTCTATATAGGTAATTAACCTTTAATCAGTTACTTCTAATTAGTTACTTTACTAAAAGCTATCCGTACCAATTATCAATTACTCGTACCAGCTATCAGCTATCGGCTATTAGCATTAATTACCAGCTATCAACACTAACTATCAACTATCAACTGAACCAAACATGTCCAATAATTCTGGAAATTGAAAGTTGCATATGAAGTTTGAATAGATGCACTCAACAACTTAAGATCGATTACAACTGTATATGCACCTTTTTTCAAATATTGGACCGTCAATAACTTAAATTCGATTACAGCTATTAAGAGCCTTCACGTGTCCGAATTAAGTCCCCTAATGAAACCATACCTACCAAAATTTATGTGCTTGTATATATTATGACTTGGATTTTCTGAATTTTAAGATTCATATTCAGGTAAGATCGAGAGAAAGTTGGGATACATGGATGGGTATGGAAGACTGATATTAAGGCACTTGCCAAATATGGAGAACGGCTATGCAAAGGAAATACAAGGTATATACGTACGTATATATGAAGAATTTAATTATTATGGAACCCCAATTGTAGAAGCACATGTAGTGTTCTCAATATCACTCATCTGTATAGGCATGAATCCCAATTCCCAATTAAGCATTTATGAAGTTGTTGGCAGTCACAACAGTGTATGTCAATCAAATCCACTTATTTTGAGATGTCAACTCTTAACCTTCATCTATTTTTGAAATCAAGAACAATTTAATTTCTTTATTCCTACAAGTTAGTTATCATAACAATCCAAGTAAAGTAAGAATAAATCCCAACTCAAACAAATATAGGGATAAAATTTAAGTATTGCCCAATAAAGGCACATACCCTCGTGAAAATTTTTAAAATTAATGAGGGTTGAGTGGGATTTACTCTAGGACCTCAACGAGTAGACTTACTTGCTTATTATTGGATTATTAAAGTAATCTAAGATAATCTTGTTCCATATACTTATTTTCTGGTTCCGTCAGTTACTTCAATATCATATAAGCCAACACTTGATCTAAATTCAAAGTCTATCAATAGGTTAATGACCAAGATTCAATTCATCTCAAACCCTAACCTAACTAATCAACATTTATGTGACGTAAAGAAATTAACCTACCTCATAAGTTGATATGTTTTTGAGTAGGTGGCGATGATTTTTTGAGGTCAAGTTTGATGGTTGAGAAGTGGACTCTTAAGTTGTAGCTAGCTGGCTGCTAAAATGACATGACAAAGGAAAAACCACCAATGGCCCTTGTTATAAATGAGTGTTGTAAGAGTGGTTTTTGACTTAATGAGATTATGATTAATAGGTTTAGGATTAATATAGTCAAGTTTTTTGACGAGACGGAATGAATTTGGGCATTGTTTAGATCTGCCTCCCTCAGTTATATCTAAAAAATGATTTTTTTTTTATTTAATATTTTATTATATATTAATAATAATATTTTTAATAAAATAAAATTATAAAATATAATATCTTATTTATTTATATTATATATTAATTTTAATATAAATAAAAATATTAAAAAATTAAAAAATTAGAAAAAAAAAAATTAAATGAGGCGGATACGAGAATTTCGCATTCCAGTTCAACCTATTTACATTTATTTTATAATTTATATACAAATGAGAAATTGTTTTAGTAAACTTGACGGGGTAGGGAGGGAACGCTCCAGTTACAATTCTTCGTTGCAATAATGTCTTAGAATTGATTAGCTTTGAAAATGAATGTTGTAATAATCCATCTCAGAATTTATTACCTTTCAACTCTCTTAACATGGACATCTCTACAAATTCTTCCAAATAATGTAGATAATAAGGCTATGAAAAGTGAAAACACATACAAAATAAGCAAGGAGCAAACCTATTTATATAAACCGACTTATATTATTGGGACTGGAAAATTAAACTTACGTTCATTTTTCTTTTTCAGATGGATACTTTAAAATTATATATGATGAAAAAGTGTATTTTATTCTTATACAAAAAATAATTATAAAATAGGAATCTTCTAAAAATAATTCAAATTTCATGCATTCGTTTATTAAATATAATATTTTAGATGGTCAAATATAATACCCCATAATATTATAAGGTATATAAAACATTTGATAAAAGAGCATAAAATATTTATTAATTTTAAATTATTGCTTAAAATTATATTTATGAACTTGGATTCTTATTTTTTTTTATGATTATTTAAAAACAGGAACGGATTTAAGGTCAATGGATGCCCCATTGTAAATACATCAACCTTTTATTATTCTTGGGCTACAATCCTTACGTATTAATACTTATCAAATTTATGCAATTTAAACATGCCCAATATACCAAATTGTGGCTCTACCCCTTTTTAAAAACAGCTTTTCTCTTCTTTTGTTAAAAATAGAAATAGTTTTTGCTTCTGCTGTTCAAAATAGAAATTCCCCCCCTCCCCCCCTTGTGATTTCCCAATTTTTTGCAGTTGTTTTATGATGTTTTATTTTTTGTAGTTGTTCCATATTTTGCAACTTTCATTGCCCCTAGGTTTCGTAAATACTCTTAGTTTTTGGTCGATCAGGTAAGTTTTTGAAATTTGCCAATTGGTTCAGAGAGACATTCTCTGAAAGTCCAATACCAAGTTTTATACATACGGATTGTGGATTACATCTAACATTAATGCTTATTAAAATAATTTTGGTTGCTTGAACACTAACCATCTATATAAATATTTTCCGATTTGGTTAAGGGTCAAGTCATCAATTTAATGCAAAGAAAACTAAAGCTAACTTACACTAGCATCCTAATAAATAAAAAATCTAGATCAACCCAATTAACTTCATTTATATAGTTGTCAATCCAATTAATTTCAGTTTGTTGGATGTTAATTCCTTGATTATGAACTCAAAAAAAAGCCAAAGTTGGAGCTTTCGTAGTTTAACAAGCTTGGTCTAAAACAATAAATCGTGCAGGTTTGTAGAATATATATATATATATATATATATATATATATATATATATATATATATATATATATATACTCCCTATACCTATATATATTATAAATGCGACTTATTTTTTGAAAGAAATTGTTGAATAAAAATGCGTGGGCTGTGGCCACTGCGATTAGAGTGACGAAAGTTTGGCGTGATACGTGAGCGCGACGAAAGCCGGCAGTGGTTTCTGCGAACGGTTGGCCTGTCGTGTTTTAGTGCGTATTCGTGTTGACCTGCCTAACACGTTTAATAAATGGGTCATATTCGTGTCAATCTGTCTAACATGAATTTGACTCGAATTGATTTATTTAATTATTATATTAATTAATTAAACTATTTAATAAGTTATTTGTGTTAAATATGGATTATTAATTACAATTCCTATTAATTTAAATAATAAAATTAATAAATATGTTAAATTTAATAGGTTATTTGTCTTAAACATGTATGAATGATTAATTATAATTCTTATTATTTTAAATAAACAAATTAAATGAGTCATGTTTATGTTGATTCGCCTAACATGAATAATAAATGAGTTGTGTTTGGGTTAGCGAATATTGATACGTTTATTATTTGTGTCGGTTGGGTTGTGAATATTGGCGATCTGTATGTGTGCGACGAATACTTGTCAGCCACGAATGCAGATTTCCTACACCGCAACCATGCGTAGCTAATGGTCCGATAAACCCAATAAAGTAACGTCTTATACAGTTGGGAGTTGTATTATACAGTTGGGAGTTGTATTAATTCCAAGTTCCAACTACTAATAATTTTTCTATATAATAAAATTATTATCAAAAGGAGCTATCTATTTATTCTTTTTTCCTGAAAAGAATCCTATTTATTCGTGTAGTGATGGGACATTTGACTTCTTTTATTAACCCACCACCTACGTTTACTCACATTACGTCTTCGAACTTTCCGCAAATTTTGGTTGGATAAGTAGAACATTAATTCTGACCATTTTGAATCTTTGATATACTTCAGACTGGGACAATCATTTGATAAAGGGAGAATAAAAATAATAAAGCGTTTTGTTAAGATAAACATTTAAAATTAAACTTGGTGGGCAAATGAAAGGAATTTTTAGGCTTACTTTATTAGTAATTTATATGGGACAATAATTTTATTTAATAAGTAAAAAATAATTTGAACATAACAAGTATTAGTTAAAGAATTCAAAGCAGGCACTTGATGGGTTGAATAATTTGAACATGCATAAATGAATCTGTTGAGAAGATTCCGCAATACTTTAATTTTTATCAATAAAGAAAGAAACAATAAAAAATAAAGAAAAAAAAAAAAATTACCAACTGACCAACCATTTAGTATATATAGGGCCAAGATATGAATGCAGTTAAATACGATTGAAGTAGTCACCTCAGAGCTTGGGTAGCTCGATATATTCATGTCAGATATAAACTTTGCAAGGACAGTGGCCAAATTTAGATAAGGTGTTATGTTTTCTTTGTGCATAGCATAACTATCTTGTCTCTCATATGTCAAAACCAAGAGGTAACAAAACTATATAGCATTTAAATAGTTGTTCGACAATATAGGTACCAAGTTCATCCAAGATGATGTTCTTGGACCACAGCAATAAATTATATTGCTTCCTTATATGTATTTTCTTACCAATTCCGTTTCGAATTCAATCCCATAAAATAAATAAAACCCCAAATATGATGATTAATCATAAATTAAAGGGATTTACTTCGATTGGAAGAGCCAAAATAAATTGAAAAATGACAAAACTAAGGTGACGTTTGTTTTTTTAATTAATGCTAAATAGAACTTTTGTTTTGAATAATACTTAATAGGATTAAGTAATTAATCGTTTGGTTTTTCAAAAAAAATGTGTATAATTAGGCACTATTAATTAAAATCATAACTCAAACGCTTCTTCAATAGATTTACATAGTCATAATCAATCATATACAATTAATACATCGAGAGAATCCATCATAATTGTACATAATCAAACACTACTAATCAAGAAACATTACAATGACAAGAGTATTATTTCAATTAAATGAAAAACATAATTTTGTCATTCATCTAGTTAAAATGACACAAACTTACAAGATAATGACAAACATTAAAATATGCATGTAATAAAGCGAAAATGCGCGAGTTTTCCTTCTGAAAATACATAAAAAGTCAAAACTCCCACTAAAACAAAGAGTTTAGGCTCCTAACAATCTCATATGAGTGACGTGTTCATGAAAAACAAAAATAGGTAATTAAGTTTGCCAACATCTTTGGTCGTGAGCATGTGTTCAAGCGAAATGAGAGAGGACCACAACTTTTTTGAAAAAAACTTGGCGTCGATGTGCTTAAAGCAAGAAGTGCTCCTAGTGTTCATAGATAAAGATACAACTGCAGAATTATCACAGAAGAATTTCAGTGTTCTAGAAATTGAGTGAACAACCTCTAAAGATGAAATGAGGTTCTGCAATCATATTGCATGACAAGGAGCCTCATAACACACCACGTATTCTGCCTTCATAGTAGAAAAAGTTGTAAGTGTATACTTGACACTTTTCCATGGAATAGCTCCTTTAGCCATCATAAAGATATAACATAAGTGGATTTTTTAGCATCCATGCAGTCTACATAATTGGAATCACTAAAACCAACCACCTCATGTAACACCCCAAAATACATCATAGTTGTTTTAAGCAATTAGGGTATATTATATGTATTTTGAAATTTTTCGTAGTATTATTTTCTTGAGTGAAAGAATTGGAAGCCGGAATTTGTCAAAGCATGATATAAAAGTCATAGATAAGAAGGTATGGGTTAGAAGTAGAATATGCATAGCTTGATTTGCAAATAGATGAGAGATGGAGGACTAAGAAGTGCAATGAGGAAAATTTTAAATATAAAAAATGGATGAGATAAAAATATCTCATTTTTAGTCTCTGCGCATTGAAGGGAGGCGAAGAGAAAGGAAGAGAGAAAGAAGAAGAATAATAAGAAGAAAGGTATGAAATTTGTTAAGTTTTGTATGGAACAGCAGCGGGAAACTATGATTTTGGTATGGATTATTGGACTTTTGTGGAATTGTTGTTTGATGATGAAGAAACCATAAACCATTTTTTTTTTTTTTTTTTTTTATGAATTTGGTCTAAAGAACCCTACTTGGTATATTGGTTGTGTTTTGGACTTGGTTGGTTGATTGTAATCCTCGGTGTCATTTGTATTAAGGAAATATTGAGGTTTTTAAGGGGAAACATCTTTGTCAAAATTTCTCAGTCGGATGGTCATGTTTTGCTTTGTCGAACTGCGATTTAGGATGTTCTTGGACTATATGGAAAGCCCTTTGAGTATAAATCCATCCATATATAGCTTGATATGTGGAACTCATCTTAGGTCCGAGAAATCACCAAAAAGCGGTAGGTCTTCTTCGGTTTACACTCGCAGTCACTATTCATGTGAAGTCTCCAACTTCGGACGGTCATAATTTATTTGTCCGAACTCCGTTTCAGATGTTCTTAAACTATATTGAAAGCCCTTTGAGTCTAGAATTCATCCATATATAGCTTGATAATATTGGAACTCATATTAGGTCCAGAAATCACGAAAGCGGTAGGCCACTACTTGGTT
Organism: Tetrastigma voinierianum; assembly: GCA_016808115.1. Taxonomy (NCBI): domain Eukaryota; kingdom Viridiplantae; phylum Streptophyta; class Magnoliopsida; order Vitales; family Vitaceae; genus Tetrastigma; species Tetrastigma voinierianum. Next base: position 180,471 of record JAEQBH010002769.1, on the reverse strand, counting down.
ATGCTCGTGAATCCTTTGTTCATGGGAAGCCTCCAACTTGGACTGATCATAATTTCTTAAGATTCGAACTTCGTTTTAGTTTCTTAGACTCTATGTAAAAAGCCCTTTGAGGAGTCTAAAATCCATCCATATATAGCTTGATAATATTGAAACTCATATTGGGTCCATAAATCATGAAAACGATGAGCCTTGCGGATTTACGCTGCGTGATCCTTTGTTCACGGGAAGCCTCCAACTTCGGATGATCATAATTTCTTCGTCCAATTGGACTCTATGGAAAGCCCTTTGAGTATATAATCCATCCATATATAGTTTGATTATATTGGAACTCATATTAGGTCGAATTCACAAAAAATAGTAGGCCACGTTGGTTACGCTCGTGATCCTTTGTTTATGGGAAGCCTCGACTTAGGGCCGGTCATAATTTCTTCGTCCGGCAGCGGATTTTGGATGTTATTAGGTATGGAAGGCTTTGAGTCAAATCGTGTATATAGCTTGATGATATTGGAACTTATATTAGGTCTAGAAATCATGAAAAACAGTCGGTCCTGCTAGTTCTACTTGTAATCACTGTTCATGGGAAGCCTCCAACTTCGGACGGTCATAATTTCTTCGCCCAAACTCCGTTTCATATTTTCTTGGACTCTATGGAAAGCCCTTTGAGTCTAGAATCCATCCATATATAACGATGATATTGGGCACCATGTTTTGGTCCATAAATCATGAAAATAATAGGCCTTGCTGATTATGCTTGTAGTCACTGTTCATGGGAAGCCTCCAACTTTGGACGGTCATAATTTCTTCGTTCAAACTCCGTTTCGGATGTTCTTAGACCCTATGGAAAGGCCTTTGAGTCTAGAATCCATAAATATATATCTTGATGATATTGGAACTTATATTAGGTCCAGAAATCATAAAAAACAGTATGCCCTGTCGGTTCTTCTCGTAGTCACTGTTCATGGGAAGCCTCCAACTTCGAACGATCATAATTTCTTCGTCCAAACTCCGTTTTGGATGTTCTTGGACTATATGGAAAGCCCTTTGAGTCTAGAATCCTTTCATATATAGCTTGATGAAATTGGAATGATAGTAAATAGCTCATAAGCATACATGGTAACCATAGTTATGCATGCATATAATGAGATATGAAAAATGCAAAGACACGAATAAATGATTGTAAATATCGCATATGAGTTACTTAGGATAATGATAATTTTTCGGGAATATGAGATATGTACTGAACATAAAATACGCATGGATTGTCTGCTTAGAACCTGGTAGAAGGATAGATGGGCATGCCTATTATGGAAAAACAAGTTTACAGCATATTGACCAGTTGGCCCCGTTTGGGTCATTACAGCGCCTTCGGGCCCTTATAGATGGTCATTGTCTCGAACAATGATAACAGTGCCTTTAGGCCCTTATTGATGGTCATTGCCTCGCACAATGATAACAGCGCCTTCGGGCCCTTATAGACAACTGTTTCGTATAGTGAGTACAACGCCTTCGGGACCTTATAGTTTCCTTTATCCACTTCTAAGGTTTATGAAAGCATGAAACATAAAACATATTACTTGAATATGACATATGAAATGATATGATATGATAAGGGAAGCATAACTGCGCTATCGATGACAAAGTATATTGCTTGACAAAGAACATGAAGCAAAGTGTAAATGATATGAAATATATGAGCGTTGATAAATAAACATGATATGATAAGTAAATATGAGATATGTATAAGCATGTTTAAATGATATGATATGTTAGATGTATATGCATATGTATAGAAGTGTAATGATCCATGTTAGTGGTCGTCCACGAGTTTATTCCCACTAAGCGTAAAGCTTAGCCGCGGTGTTTCATCGGGTGTAGGTACGGGAGCGGCTTGAGGAAGTCCGTAAACTCCACATCCAGCGACCAAAGGCCCGACACACTACTAGGTTCCCACGCAAAGACCTTTTGGTCTATTTTTTGTAAACAATGTAAATATTATAAATGCGAACACTTCCATGTATGGAGCTTGTATATATTTTATGTCATTGCTACAAATATAGTACAAGTTAAATGTTTAGCATTATATGAATGAACAAGCTTAAGGTTATTAGTTTAAAAAAAAAAAATGACACCCTCGCTTGACACCATGTGCCGAGTTGGGGGCGTCACAGTTTAGTGGTATCAGAGCCTAGGTTTAGGCGTTTCTGGAAGAGTCTTAGATTAAGGATGTACCTATATAGTAATGTGTTGGCTTAATGTGGATGTCCTTGTTTTGTATATTGTCTAGAATGGATTGGTTATCCAAACATTGGACCATAGTTGATTGTGATAAGAAAATAGTCCTGCTTAAATGTTCTAACATCGAAATATGATCTACGGGGTATCCGATACGAACCAATCACAGGGTTATTTCAGCTATGGAAGCTCGACGTTTTTTGAGAAAAGGTTGTGAAGCCTTTTTGGCTTTGATTCTTAACTCCAAAAAGTTAGCAAATTGAATTTAAATATTCCTATGATTAGGGAGTTCCCTGATGTATTTCCCGAGGAATTACCGAGAGTACCACCTGAAATAGAAGTGGATCTCTCTATTGAAGTAGCACAGGGAACGACTCTTATTTGGAGGGCATGCTACCTTATGGCTCTAACTAAACTGAAAGAGTTGAAGACTCAACTACAGGAGCTATTGGATAAGGGTTTCATCCGACCTAGTGTCTCACCTTGGGGTCTTGTGGTTTTATTTGTTAGAAAGATGGCACTCTTCGGATGTGCATTGACTAGGCAAAATAAACAAAGTGACAGGTTAAGAATAAGTATTCGTTGCGAGAGCTAGAGGATTTATTTGACCAGTTGAAAGAGCAAGTGTCTTTTCGAAGATAGACTTGCGATTGGGATATTATCAACTCCAGGTAAAAGAGGTTGATGTCCCGAAAACAGATTTTAGAACCCGTTATGGCCACTATGAATTTTTAGTAATGCCATTTGGGTTTACCAATGCTCTGACTGCATTTATGGACTTGATGAATAGGGTTTTCCAACCCTATTTTGATCAATTTGTTGTGGTATTTATTGATGACATCCTGGTGTATTCACAAGGATGCACGAGGGTATATAGACACCATTTGAGGATAGTATTGCAAACGTGAGAGAGAATCGGTTATTTGCAAAGTTAAGTAAATGTGATTTTTGGCTTAAGGAAGTGTCATTCCTAGGTCGTATTGTATCTTGAAGGTATTAGAGTGGACCGGTGAAAATTGAAGCGATCATGAATTGGGAATCCGCTCGAGAAATGTAACCAACGTGAGAAGTTTCTTGGGCTTAGCAGGTTATTATTGGAGATTTGTACAAGGATTTTCAGTTATAACATCCTTACTTACAAGATTACTCCGGAAAAGAGTGAAGTTTGAGTGGGATGACAAGTGTCAATCTAGCTTTGAAAGGATAAAAGAAATACTGGTTAAAGCACCAGTGTTGATTCAGCCTACTTCGGGTAGGGATTATACTATAGCGATACTTCGAGGATAGGTTTGGGATGCGTATTGATGCAGGACGGGAAAGTGGTGGCTTATGCTTCCCGGGCCGAGTTGAAGCCGCATGAACAAAACTATCCCACTCATGGGACTGGAGTTGCGGTGTAATTGTTAGAAACTTTGAAAATTTGGCGACATATTTATATGGAGAAAAATGTAGAATTTTCTTACGATCATAGAGTGAAGCTGTTTTGCTAACTCAGAAGGACTTGAACTTGAGGCAACGTCGATGGTTGAATTATTTAAAGATTATGATTGTATAATTGATTACCACCCCGGGAAAAGCAAATGTAGTGGCGGATGCCTTAAGTAGGAAAATGATTTCTACTTTGACTTTGAAAGATTATGATTGGAGACTTGCACCCGATGGAGCCTTGTTGGCTTAATTGAGAGTATACCGGATTTAAAGCAAATGATAGTAGATGCTCGAGGAAAAATGATACCAAGTTCTGAGGTAGTTCGGTTAGTCGATCTTTGGAGGCCAAGGCCGATTATATCATAAATGAAAGTGGGTAATGCAAGGAAGCTAATTATGTGTCTATAGAATGTTATGAATTTGAAAAAGAAGCTATTATATGAAAGCCACAATATTGTTTTCACCATGCACCCTGGAGGTAATAAGATGTACCAGGATATGAAACAGTACTATTGGTGGCGAGGGATGAAAAATGACATTTCTGAGTACGTGTCTAAGTGTTTGACATGTCAGCAAGTAAAGGCTGAACACCAAGTGTCATTTGGTTTATTGAATCCCCTTCCAATTCCCTAATGGAAGTGGGATAACATTACTATGAATTTCGTATCCGGTTTTCCCCTCACCCAAAGGAAACATGATGCAGTTTGGTGGTGTGGACCAGTTGACTGATGCGCTGCTTCCTACTGGTCCGACTTGACTACTCCATAGATCGTCTAGCAGAACTTTATGTGAGTGAAATTGTAAGATTGCATGGGATTCTCTTAACAATAGTGTCCGACTGCGATCCACGGTTTACGTTAAGGTTCTGGAAGGAATTACAGTCAACTTTTGGTACGAGACTGAATTTTAGCACTGCTTTCCATCTACAAACAGATGGATAGTTTGAAAGAGTGATTCGGGTGTTAGAAGATATGCTTCGGGCTTGTGTATTAGATTTTCCGGGAAGTTGGGATAGGTATATTCCACTCATGGAATTTACTTTATAGCAACATTTATGTCGATCGATGTGGGATGGCCAGGTATGAAACTTATGGAAGAGAAGAATTAGAACTCCCTATGTGTTGAATGATTGGGCGAGCATAAGATTATTAGTGCGATTTGGTAAAGGACACGAGAAAGAAAAGTTCGAGATTATTCGAGAGGTTAAAAGTACACTTGAGTGATAGGCAATTTGAATAGAAAGGATATAGAGTATGAAGTCGGAGACAAAGTGTTTTTAAAAGTAGCCTTCGTGGAAAAAGATACTGTTTTGGAGAAGAAAGGAAAGCGAGTCAAGATTCATTGACCCTTATGAGATTTTAGAAAGAGTTGGACCAGTAGCGTATCGTTTGGCACTCATTCTGGAGTTAGCCAAATTACATCATGTATTCCATGTGTCTATGCTTCGAAGATATCATTCTGACACATCGCACATATTACCAGTTCAAGATGTGAGAAACCTGAAGATTTCACTTTGGAGTGAAAGGGCGAAAGCTATTATAGATTGTGAAATAAGGCGATTCTGAACAAGCAAGTCCCTGCGAAGTAAAAAGTGCTTTGGCAACATCACAGTATGGAAGAAGCGACATGGGAACCAGAATCGACAATGAGGGTACAGTACCCTCAGCTCTTCAGTTCAGGTAATTGGGGGGGAGAATTGTAACACCCAAAAATACATCCTAGTCATTTTTAAACATAATTAGGGTATATTATAAGTGTATTTTGAAATTTTTCGTAATTATTATTTTGCTAAGTGAGAAAATTTCGGAAACCCGGAATTTGTACAAGATACAAGGGTAAAAATGGAATTTTTCAAAACATGATATAAAAGTCATAAGATAAGAAGACTATGGGCTAAAGTAGAATATGCATAACTTGATTTGCAAATAAAGGAGAGATGGAGGACCAAAGTGCAATAAAAGGAAAAATTAAATGAGGATGAGAGCAAAAAAAAATATCTCATTTTAGTCTCTAAGCGTGAGGGGAGAAAAGAAGAAAGAGAGGAAGAGAAGAAGAAGAAGAAAGAAGAAGAGAAAGAAAGGTATGGAATTTGTTAGGGTTTGTATGGAGACTTGTATGGAAACTATGATTTTGGTATGAATTATTGGACTTTTGGACTTTTGTATGGAATTGTTTGATGATGAAGAAACCATAAACCTTTTTTTTTTTTTTTTTTTTTTTTTATGAATTTGGTGCAAAAAACCTTTACTTGGTATATTGGTTGTGTTTTGGACTTGGGTTGGTTGATTGTAATCCTCAATTGAGGAATATTTGTATTTAGGAAATATTGGGGTTTTAGGGGAGATGCTGTCAAAATTTCTCCAACTTCGGATGGTCATAATTTATTTGTTCAAACTCCGTTTCAGATATTCTTAGGCTATATGGAAAGCCCTTTGAGTCTAGAATCCATCCATATATAGCTTGATAATATTGGAACTCATATTGGAGTCCGAATCAGAAAACGATAGGTCCTGGCGGTTTGTGCGATCGCTTGTTCATGTGAAGTCTCCAACTTTGGACGATCATAATTTCTTTGTCTAAACTCCGTTTTGGATGTTCTTGGACTATATGGAAAGACCTTTGAGTCTAGAATCCATCCATATATAGCTTAATAATATTAGAACTCATGTTAGGTCAGAGAATTAGGAAACAAGAGTCCAAATCTTTTTCCCTCGTAGTCACCAAGTAGAGTGAGAAGCCTCCAACTTCAAACGATCATAATTTCTTCGTTCAAACTCCGTTTTGGATGTTCTTGGACTCTATGGAAAGCCCTTTGAGTATAGAATCCATCCATATATAGTTTGATTATATTGTACCTCATATTAGGTCTAGAAATCACAAATAATAGTAGGCCCTGCTGGTTCTACTCGTAGTCATTGTTTATGGGAAGCCTCCAACTTCAGATGGTCATAATATCTTCATCCGAACTCCGTTTTGGATGTTCTTGAACTCTATGGAAAGCCCTTTGAGTATAGAATCCATCCATATATAGTTTGATTATATTGGAACTCATATTAGGTCTAGAAATCATGAAAAATAGTAGGCCCCACGTTCCGCCTCGTAGTCACCGCTTATGGGAAGCCCAACTCGTGAGACGGTCATAATTCTTCGTCCGAACTCCGTTGGACAAGTATCGGACCATATGGAAAGCCATTCGGTCTAAAATTCATCCATATAGCTTCCACGATATTGGAACTTATATTGGGGGTCCGTAAATAAAGAAAATAGTAGGTCCTACTAGTTCTGGTCATGTTCACTATTCATGGAAGCTTCCAACTCTGTGACCTGGCCATAATTTCTTCATTCAACCTCGTTTCGTATTTTCTTGGACTCTATGGAAAGCCCTTTGAGTCTAAAACCATTCATATATAGCTTGGATGATACCATATTAGGTCCGTAAATCACAAAAACAAGAGCTCTACCTGGGCTCGCCAGAGTCACTGCTCACGGGAGCTTCCAACTTCTGGACTACTATAATTTCTTCGTCCGACCTCGCTTCGGATGTTCTCTGACTCTATGGAAAGACCTTGAGTCTAGAATCCATCCATAGCTTGTTGATATTGGAACTCATATTAGTACATAAATCATGAAAACAAGGTTCTACTGATTAGTACTCAAAAGTGCTATTAACCCCGTTATTTCAAAGTTTTCGGCACTTTTTATGTACTAATCAGCGAATTAACCCGATTTGTACATTAAGGTCCCTACTATTCTATCGATCACATTTTGTGGCAAATTTTGGCGCTTTTGTGAGCCAATCGTGCCAAAACCGTTGAGTCGATCCAAGCACAAGAATTTGAGTCAAACTCAAAGATCGTAGGATCAAAATACCAAGAGGAAAGAAGAGCAGAAAACAGAAGAAAATGAAGCACAACAAATTTTGGTCACAACCTACGAAATTGCTCCTGCCGCCACTATTCATCCTGCCACTGTTCAATTACATTTCAAAGACTGCTCACCCGCTTGTTGACGCGAGATTTTTTTACAATTTTTCGTTTCTTCCCATTTTATCCCTTATATTGGCCTTTGGTTTTGGCTTTTTGTACTTCGCTTGGCTCCAGCGCATATAAGCCTCGCCTCGCCCCGTATCACTCAATCAACTCGCATAGCCTGGAGATGCTTTCACCTCTCCCTTTTTTTTTCTCCATCTTTTTTTCATTTTCTTTCTATTTCAGCCAAACACCGAGGATGATAAATAATGTAGGATGAGAGGCTAAAACCCGTTTCTCCTTGAAGCGGAAGGTCACGCGTGGATCCAAGGCCACTGAGGTCCCCTCGTCATGCAGTACTCACCGCGCTTTGTGTTCCTTCTAACTATAGGTTTTTATCCCTTCGAATCCTCAATGGCTATTATTTGGTAGGCTTTTGTGGTTCAATGGATGCTTATTGCTAGATCCACTGAGATCTATTAGTTACCCTCTATGATTGAAAGGGGAGCCCAGAGACTTATTCTTCACTGCTTATACCATTGATGGCCAAGATGCCATTTTTCAAAAGGATAAAAATTTTGGGTTAGGTTTTATAGCTAAATGAAGATCCGATTCGGGAGATGACTATAGTTCATCCTCCCCAACGCGAGGAAATGAACCCTAGAAACCCTCAGTTGCCGTAAAATCCCAAGCCTAGTATCCTGATGTGTCAAGGAGACCTCTTTTATTATTTTTCTTGTTTTACTTTAGTTTATTTTCAGTTTTCATTATCAAAACCCTCACTGTTTTTATCACCACCTTAAAATCCAAATTTAATTCACCAAATTGAACCTCACCGTTAGTCCTTTGTGTAAAGAAAACCCATCCTTGAGTTCGACCCTAAAACCGCTATACTGCAATAGCTTTGCTACGGCAGTAGGAGGAATTTAGGATATAAATATTGTTGATTCCGATCACCCACTGCATAATAATCACTCATCGGTTCTCGTCAGAAGTCACTGCCTACTGGGAAGCCCAACTTCGGACAATCATAATTTCTTTGTTTGAACTCCGTTTCGGATGTTCTTAGACTTTATGGAAAGCCCTTTGAGTATAGAATCCTTCCATATATAGCTTGATTAAATTGGAATGATAGTAAATAGCTCATAAGCATACATGGTAACCATAGTTATTCATGCATATAATGAGATATGAAAAATGCAAAGACACGACAATGATCAGAAATATCGTGATATAATTACTCTGATAACAATAATTATTCTGAATATGAGATATGTACTCAACATAAAATAGACATGGATTGTCCGCTTAGAACCCGTGGAGTGGAAGTTAGTTAGATGGGCATGCCTATTAAGGAAAACAAGTCCGCAACATACCGATCGGGCCGCCCTTGCCAGGTCGTTACATCGCTCAGTCTCTTATATGGTCATTGTCTCGATAATGATAATAGCGCTTCGTGTCTTATAGATGAAGTCATTGTCTCGCATAATGATAACAACGCCTCTTCGCCCTTATACTCAATGCTTTCTGCATGTTGAGTATAACGCCTTCGGGCCCTTATAGTTTCCTTTATCAACTTTTAAGGTTTATGCAGGCATGAAACATAAAGCATATTACTTGAATATGAAAAATGAAATGATATGATATGATAAGAGAAGCAAAGTATCGTTATGCAATGACAAGTATATTGTGACAAGAACATGAAGCAAAGTGTAAAATGATATGAAATGTATATGAACATCGAGCAGAAATAAAACATGATATGATAAGTGCAACATGAGATATGTATACATATTTAAATGATATGATATGTTAGATGTATATGCATATGTATAGAAGTGTGATGATCCATGTTAGTGGTCAGTCCACGAAGTTTATTCTCACTAAGCCGCAGTTTAGCACTGCAAACATCCTGTGAGGTACAGGAGGCGTGGGGTTTTTAGAAGTCCGCACTCCACACGCAACCGCGCCAACACACTACTAAAGCCCACTAAAGCACCTTTTTGCCTATTTTTGTAAACAATGTAAATATTATAAATGCTGAACACTTCCATATATGATTTGTATACTTTGAACCACGCTACAAAATATAGTACAAGTTAAATGTTTAACATTATATGAATGGACAAGCTTAAAGGCTTTAAGCTTTTTTTTTTTTTTTTAAATGACACCCTTGCTTGACACCGTGTGCCGAGTTGGGCGTGTCACACCTCAGCTATGCCAACATGAGATCCTTGGTACCCTAAAGATACCTCAAAACTTTCTTAGCCAATTTCCAGTGGCTTTGACCATGATCACTCAAATACCTAAAAACAAAAGCAATATCAGGGCGTGTGCATACTTGAGTATATATTAGGGCATGTGCATACATGCCAATAATTGAAGAATAAGGGACTGCTTTCATTTGATTTATCTCAATATCATTATGAGGACATTGGCCTTTGGAAAATCTATCACCCTTCAACACAATTGACGCCTTATAAACAAAAGAACATGTTTACCTATTGAACCTTTTTAGAATGCATTCAATATACGCCCGTTGAGACAATATGAGAATGCCATAAGGTCTATCTCGAAGTCTCTGTATGTCTAAGATATAAGATGCTTCCCTAAGATCCTTCATATCAAAATGGCTAAACAATAACTACTTTCTGCTCTCAAACTAACATGTCAATATCATTGGTTACAGCAAAATGTCATCAACATATAAATCTAGAATATGTATTTGCTCCTCTAACCTTTCATATATATGTATTGGATTGACGATGTTCTCCTTAAACCATTGGCAAGGCAACGCTATCAAACTTCATATACCACCGCTGTAGCCCGCTTTAAACCATAAATGCTTCGGAGTTTACATACTGCGGTCTCTTATCAACTTCCTAAAAATCAATAGGTTGAGACATGTAAACATATTCAACTAAGTCTCCATTCAAGAAAGTTGTCCTTACATCCTGTTGATGCAACTCCAAATCAAAATGAGCCACTATAACCATAATAATATGTGGATAGTCTTTAGTGGACACATGAGAGAAGGTTTCCTTAAAATTAATACCTTCAATAAGTTAGCAACCCTCGCCACTAATCTCTTTTTATATCTCTCTATCGACCCCTTGGCATCGCGCTTGGTCTTGAACACCCATTTGCACTGAATGGGTCTATAACCATCTGACAACACTATCAAGCTCTATACTTTATTCTGTGACATGGAAGTCATCTCATCTTTCATTGCATTGATCCAAAAGTTAGATTGAGGACTAACAATGGCTTCTCTATAGGGAGTCAAATATAATACACCTTATATCATACTCAAGCCCCGCAAGTGTGACAATGTAGTCATCCGGGAAGCCAGCGTGCCCAGGCACCCTATTTAACCTCCTCAAGGGTATATCCATGACTACATCGAGGCTTCTTAGTATGCTTCCTCAATCGGTTCATTTTTAGGAGTGGCTATTGGATGCTAATCAACAACAAGGTCAATGATCAAAGTGGAAGCGATAGCACAAAGAATAAAACTCGGTGCCTGAACACACTTTCCAAATTTCGCTTCTGTACTAGTATCACAAAACATCATCCAACAAATCAACTTTCATCCTCAAAATAGATAACTTAATATGACTCAATCACTATGGTGGTGTGCAACGGGCAATACAACCTAGAACCCTTTCATCCCACATAATAACCAATAAAGTACCCACTGATGGTCTTTGGATCAAGTTTCTTGGATTGCGGGTTGTATGATCTTACTTCCACCTTGCATCCCCAAACATGGAAGTGACGAAGACTAGGCTTCTTCTATGACCATAGCTCATATGGAGTATAAGGAACAAAATTACTAGGCACTTGGTTAAAAATATAAGCTACAATTTTCAAAGCTTCACTCTATAAGAACTCATGTAGTGAGGACTTAACAAGCATACATCGCACCATATCAAGAAGCATGCAATTCCTCCTCTCCGCAATCCCATTATGTTGAGGAGTACCAAGCATTGAATACTGAGTATCAATGCCACATTCCTAAAGGTATTTTGAAAATGGTTCAGGATTGTGTCCCGTCTCATCATATCTACTATAATACTCATCACCTCTATCAGAATGAATTACTTTGATCTTCTTCCCTTGTTGGAGCTCAACTTTTGCTTTGAACACCTCCAAAGAGTCATAATTTTCACAAATGAGCTCAATAAAACCATAACTAGAATGATCATCAATGAACATGTTGAAATATTTGTGGTCACCCATAGCAAGAGGGGTGAATGGCCCACAAACATTTGTATGAATATCCCCAATCAACTTGGTGCATCTGTCAACAGCATTGACATTCCTAATCTTGGCGGTCAATTTACCCTTTATGCAATATACATAGGTATTAAAATATGAGAAATCAAGATTCGAAAGAATCTCATTCTTAATTAATCTCTCTCCATTCTCTATTTGGAAATATGACTTGGATGCTTGTGCTAAGGAATAAAAGACTTTTCATTTAATCTTAAACGTTTAGTGCTACTAACAGTATTAACAGTTGGAGAAACAGAAAGCAAACTATACAACTCTAATATGTAAAGATTCCTACAAAGTGTTCCATTGTAATTGTCACGACCCAACTCTGGGGGCCGTGACCGGCACTAGGGAATGGGAAGGCATAAGGCCACCGAGAAACCCGTAGTAAGCCTTATTAGAAAATTCATGCCGACTATCATACGATCACCTGCCCATATATATCCACATGCATATTTATAATATGCTCAGATGTCGAACATCAATAGGGAGAAATAAAGTCTCGATCCCACATACACCGTCATCATACACAAAATGAACAGAATTATCTGAATTATAAAACATACTAATATTCCAAAGTACTGCAGTGACACCTAATTTATAATATCATAATAGTACATGTAACCGCCGTGAAGGAAAGAATTCGGGTTATCATGATCCGACGAAGGAGTGACCGGGACAGCACTGAAATAAATCGAGACTGCTGCCTCAGAGCGAGTTAATATCACATAATTCATACCATATCCACAACCAAAATGTTATACATAATTATAGTAAGATAATATAAACATGGTAATGAAAATTATATTAATATGAAGTTCACATAATCACGATAAGACAAAGATAGTTCATGTCATACTCACGCTTAATCAGACATTAGTGGGACCCTATATTCAATACTATAAGCCCTACTCGCTCTTCCAAATCCAATGACTCGGCGCCTGAGAGAATGCTCGACTGTGGTCCTTAACTCCAAACACCTTATTCCAATAACCTATAGCTGGCGCCCGAGAGAATGCTCAACCAGGGTCCTTACCTCCAACTTAACTAACATATCATAATCCATAGCCGGCGCCCCGAGAAAGAACGCTCAACCAGTGGACCTACCTCCCGTATCCCGAGAAACGCCTCAACCAGTGGAACTCATGTTCATAAATCATAAACCTATAACATAATCTGATCATCAACGGCATAAGACGCTGTCCCGATGTAACCCATTAGGTGGTATGTCCCGCTATAGTTCCCTTATTACAAACATTTCTCTCAAAATACAATGCACAAAAGCAATATCACTCCCAACAATACACTCACATCCATCATCATAACAAATTTCATATGCGATATATTTCATAACAACTAAATAATTTGGCTACTACAAGAAATACAATCTAATAGTAATAATCATGTCGTGATGATGGGGTGTAGCCTAATGCCATAAATGCTATGCAATGCATGCAGATGATGTGTCATAAACTATATGATATCAACTCACGTAAGAACTGTCTCGTGAGCCGCTTCTACACCTCAGTCGCCTCATAGAATTGGTTGACAATCTAGAATAGAAAAGACATAATCAATATCGAGATCAGGTTTAAGCTAACTCTAATCGACTAGACAATTCAATGCCAGGACCGATATAAGGCACATTTAAATTTACCGAAAATTCCTACAGAACCCTCCCCTAAAACTGACTTAACTCCTCAGAAACAAGTCCGTAACCTCGCTTAAATAACATTTCCAATATACACGTAATCAACATCGAGCCGCCATACAACTACAATTTTATTGCCCGACTCGTCCTAATCCATCAACTCAACAATTTGTATTCGTACATAAGGCCAATCAATCTCATTAACTACTTCGGATCATACAATACAAGTAACTAATTCAATGTAGTCCGAAATACAAAGTGGACATATTCAACGCATATTATTAACAATTAAAATCGACATCTGATAAATACACGATTAGAGTTCCCACACGCTTTAGTGCAGGGATTCTTTAATGGGCTCGAATGCGAACCGATCACATCCGTCGGAATCCACGGAATCCGAGACGAACATTCGCCCCGGCACGCTTTCCCGAAATGCCCGCCGCCGATGGTTGCTGCCAAAATTCAGGGTTGTCTAATTTGATTCCAGGACACCCACCCGGGGCCAAAAGCTCAAGGGACCCAAAAGGTGATCGTTGGCCGTAGGACCACCGGAAAGGGCTCTAATCGGCCCCGACAGTCCCCAACTCCGGCGAGAGCTCCACCCTTCGTTCACCGGCAAAACGATCTTGGGATGTCGATCAAGGGTAGATCCTTAAGTTTTTGGGGGCGAAGTTCGATCCGGTGGCCTATTGACCTGAGGTGGCTCTGGTCACGAACAAATACGGCAGCAAGGGGCGAGGAGAGCCTTATGGGCGTGATTCCTAGCGAGACTGCAGTATTCAGAAGCAACCGGCTAATACAAGGGTGGCTGAGATTAGATTACCTTTCCCGTATACTACTCACGATCGGGCCTGACCTACGAATGGCGCCGAGGGCGCGCCGTGCCTGGGAAAGAGAGAGAAGGTGGAGGCCTGGATGGTAATTTGCAAAGTTGCCAAATCTCCTTTTCTCCTAAACTTAAACCATACAATTAGTCCCTTAAATTACACTTGATTTGGGCACTTTATCTAATTAAAATCCCAACAATAATATAAATGTATATATTACAATTAATAATCTATAATGATAATTATTTAGATAATTTGTAGGGTCAAATAACATATTATGTCCCAAATAACTTTGTGATTAATAAATATATACTCATTTAAAATTAAATTTAATAATTCAATTTAAAACACATCAATTAAAATTACGGGTATTACAGTAATCAATAAAGAGTCTTAATATAAATTAACTTTTCCAATTCAAAAAATAAAACTATATCCAAGTCTATCCAAAATAGGTACATGTATCAAATTTCTCATAATAGAGGGTATGAACACCATATTCTACAATTCCAAAAAAAAAAATTGTACTAAACTGCAATCTAACAACTCCCAAAAAATCAACTTAGACTCTTATGCCGTCTCCCATGAACATGTACTACTCCTGACCAGTTGGGCTCCTTCTTCTTATCATCATTTGCACAAAATCACATCTCCTCTGCACACACTAAGTCCCATAAGGAGAGTTCGGATGCACTGCATCATAGTCCAAACGAGATCACAGTCCGAACATTAATGATTGTAATATAGAACACGCACTTATATCTGTCAATTGGTATCAAAGCAGGTCACTCTAAATTACTGAGTAAGATCGCTGGTTGCTCCATCCTCCTATGCGTTAAAATCATATGTATTCGACGAAGAATGAAATATTCCTAAGGTGTCGTTGTCGACTAGACAAGATAAACCAGCTACTTAGAAAATACACACGAGTATTCACTGTCACTAGGATTCAAGACCTAATCAGAAGTGCAGATGGTCAGTCCTAACCAGAACTGATAATTGGAAATCATTTATTAAGCCTACATTAGAATGGAATTGTGAAGAAAAGAGAGTAGCTTTATCAAACTCCACAACTCTTTATGCTATTCAAAGTGGTATGGATGACAACATGTTCAAACTCATTGACTCATCAGAAACTATAAAGGAAGCATGGGATTTCCTCTAGAAAATATTTGAGGGATCAAGATGCAAAAATCTAAAGAAGGAATACATCGATAGATCCTTGAAGGGTTCAATCTAAGATCTCAAATGGAGAAGATCATGGAGATCAAGAAAGGATGAGACATCTCTATCGACAATTGAAGGAGCTACTTCTCAAAGGGCATAAAGGAAGATAGCAAAGTCATCAAATTGTCAGGATGGCCTGTGACTCTGACAAAGAACTCCATTACACAATCTAATAATGACATTAGTGGTAGGAAAGCAGTTAAAGATCGCCAGATAACTTTCTCGTCAAAAGTCATAGCTCTAAAGACTATGCAAACTAAAGTCTTCGGATCAAGAATGATAATCCGAACCAACACAAGAACCAAACTCTCAAAGTCGAGAAAGAATGGAAAGCACTTAGAAAAGATGTCATAGGGTATTAAGAAAGATCTGAAAAAGGATTCTTCTCGATCAAGGACATAAACAAACAAAGAGTCAGCGGTGTGTCTCCCTCCACCGTAACAATGATAAAAGAATAGTATTTCAATGTGGATGCTTTTAGCATTACGAGGGAAACAAGCACATATTGGATCGATCTACAACCCCAAAGTCATGATTAACGTAATTTTCTGGGACGATGCTAGAGGAAGAGTCATGCAGATTTCGGGTTATCGTCACCTGGGGTGGTTGTCCAAAGGTCGTTATTGAAGGACTCACAATGAATCTCGATCATCATGGAGTCAAGAAGGTGATAAAGAACTACTTGTACAATTCACAAAAGATAAGTGCATAGTACAAAATCAAAGCCACTGTCATATCATGGAAGGAGAAAGATCTTCAGACAACTGCTACTTACTAACCAAAGACTAAATTTTTGTATGAATGAAATGCAGCAAAATCAAGGGACATGGTTCCAACAGTGTGGACATATCATTAGCAGCACCAGATAATCAAATCGAAGCCATCCATATTTGAAGGTAAAAACTTATCAAATGAATGTCCACTACCAGCAATAGGAACAAACCTGGGTTCCTGCACCAAGTTCCAACGTAATACAACAATCCGTGTGTTGAAAGTACTACACATGGACTATCAGGCACTGAGGGAGGAAAAAGCTTTAATAAAAAAAAGTACATCTATGTAGAAGTTGTTCGAATAAATTCTCACACCATTCAATAGTTCTAATTAACCTACTAGAAATCTCACAAATAACTATATCATCAAAAATAGGAACTTGATCCAAATGAAGAATAGAGGAATTCCTTACGATGGAGAAACAAGTCAAAGAATGTTTAAGTTATTCAAAGAAAGGGAACCCTTCTCCCTAGGAGGGCTAAAAAAGTCCCTCCCTGATACACAACCCCTAGAGAAATTAAAAGTTTAGACTATACCTAGAATTGAACACCCGACCATAAAAGATGTCCTAACTATGAGAGGAATGTCTTAGGACATGAAAGAACAAGACAATGAGTTTGTTTTGAGCAGTAAGGATACTTTGATTAGAGATCAATTGTTCATGGCTACCAATTGTTCGAACGCACATGGGGAAGTATGTGCGAGACACTAAGGCAGCCATAGGGGGTGCTATTCGCTAGCAATTGAGACAGAAGGGATAACATCGATAAAGTGCACACATCCAACATGGATGAAGAATACACTCAAAGGAAGTGACGTCCCAAGAAAAGTTCCAACGTCTAACTGTGACAGTGCTAAGAGAATCAAAACCTTCACCCAAGGAGGGATGCTACCAAGTGTGAAGATCTCAAACTAGCTTTGGGTTTGTATACCAAGGTATTTTTTTTTTAAAAATGGGAGCAGGAAGATTGAACATGTGGTTTCTCGCCCTATCCAACCGTTACAATGGCTAAAGGATGCGGTGAGTTACTACAATCGAAAAGACGGTTGAACAAAACACATTCTAGGGGAGTCCTAACGCCCCTATTAAATAGGGAATCGCTAGAGATAAGAAATCCTAGGGTTTCCAAAGAAGCGGTGGGACCTCTATGTAAAGGAGAACAGTAGAAGACAAAAGCACTTTGCATTTTCTGCATATTTTGTCAAAGAATATTTCTAAGGTCCAAACATTCTTTCTTGTTCCAATTATTTCTTGATTTTAAAAATGGTGGTGATAAGATCCGATGGGTCCGAAAGAAGAAAGCTTTTGAAATGAAGTTCTAGTTCCAAAGGCAAGACCTTTGATCAAGAAGGATCGACTATGGATCTAATTGTCGTGGAACCTTTGAATTTAACGCTGCCAGTAGCACTCGTGCCCTATGGAACCTCTAAAGATGATACCCCCATAGCATAACGTTTTGGGGAGAAGAAAGCTTCCTCTTGGAGACTCAAAATTCCGAAAGTTTGAACCTTGAAGAAAAATCCAATCTGAATGACGGCAGAAACAATGGGTACTGACACTGAACCAGAGGCTAACCCTTCTGGTTTAAGAGAGAATTCTCCCATCGAGAAACAAGGCAACCAGGATCTAAAACATAAAGAATCGGGTGTTCGAACTAATACTGAGCTGCTATGTAGTCCAAAAGAAGAACAACAACCTTTTCAACTTTGGTGGATAGGTTGGGTTCGACGAGATTCTACAATAAAGATCCCAAAATCCTAGGAAAAGGGCCTCCAACAACTAATCAATGAAAGTTCGAACTTGGAATGAAATAGACTAGAGAACAAGGGACTCACGTCCTCCTCTGATTCACTCTTGCCTCCACTACACTCCACGAGAAAATCGTTTCGATTGATGGCACACAATAAGAAAGAAGTATCTAAGAAGCCTGCAACTAAGAAGAAAAGAGTTCGAACGTCTCCAGAGATAATTGCTTCTCCATCCATCTACTTTAAATCTGTCTCGCATGCAAAGTCAGGCCTCCTCAGATCAAAAAGGACCCTTGTCAGGTAAAGTACCTTGGCAAGGACTTTGCTAAGTCTAGGATAGTGGAACTTTTTAGGGAGACAAATATGCTAGCCATTGTATCCAAGCTGCCTCCCTTCGTATCATAGATTTTCAAGGAGTTTTATGTGACCTTGTCCAAGGACACGAGGAACCCTGCCGGTTTGAACTTTCAGAAGATAGTAGTGCAAGGACACAAGTTTAAGTTCTTCCAAAGATCATCAATCAAAAGATTGAATGTGATGACGTCCTAGAAGATGAAGAAGAGGTACCTGAGATATATCTAATGGTCTCTGTCATCATTGGAGGAAAAGTCTGGCCGGGCCAAGGTACAACCTTTCGCTTTCCTCATCTCACCCCATATACTCTCTATTTTACACAAGATCATAGGGGTGCAACCGGGTTGTCGACTACTCATCGCACAACAGTCACAAAGAGCTTTGTGTTTGCTTGCCCTATATGTAGACCTTCTAAAAACCCTCAAATTCACATAGTTACAAGAGCCACTTCCACACTTCTCTTGCAGCCATGTCACTTTGGATAAACTTGCTTGATTTGAAATAATATTTCTTGGTCGGATTTTTAAAGTAGATTACGATGCTGTGACAGCTGCGGGAGTGAGGTCATCTGAATGAGTAAAATAAGATATATAAAGTCAGGAACATCATTCTCATAGAGATTGACAAGAATAAGAAATCAACTACCCCAACTACTGAAGTTCTATGCTATTGGTAAAAGCGATAATGAAAGTTTTATCTAGAAAATAAAGATCTAAAGCTATTAACTAAAAATATAAGCGAAATAACATAAAAACAAACAATAACATAAAAAGAAACGAAAATACTAGTGAATCTGTATTGCACAGTGAGAAAGCAGAAAGGAAACTATATTGAATTTTAATGAAACGAGTCAATTTCTGCGAAAATACATTTGCTGTTTTATTGATGGATCTGAATTGTCGAATTGCTAATGTTACGCATTGGAATTTCTCGCATTCGCGGTTAAACCGCACTTACTCTCGAGAAGCGGGCCGAACCGATTGCACCGTATTTACTGATTTTACTTGCCTGATCTGGTATTTTTTTCTTTGTCAATACTTCACACCATTTCTTGATGACTATGAGATCTTTTTCTTTCCTTCTAAATATTGTTGCAAGATTACCACGCCCCGTTGGTGGCCGTGCTTCGAATCTATTGGTTCTTCCCTTCCCTTGATTAGATCTCATTCTTTTGGGGTGGGAGCTATTTAGATTGAGGTGTGAACTCTACGATTATTTATATTGTTAAATACTCCCTGCTTTGAAGTGTGACGATAGAGGTTATCAAAATGAACTTTGAGGAGCTCGTGGTTCTCCCGATGGTAGTCTGGCTGTACCCGTAAGTGAATACTCTCGACTCGGGAATCTTCATCTCTGTGTGTCCGCCTTGAGAGCATCCTGGAAATCAGAGCAAGATACACTCCTTAAGCGGTATTGGTGCTACCATTTAAGGAACTATGAATTAAACAACACAGTAAATAAATCCACAGCCCAGAATAATTCTCTCCACTGCGAGAAAGAAATTTGTAACTATCGAATCCAACTAATTTGCGCTCTAATTACTACACATCACAATTAACAATGGAGCATATTCGATCAAAGTCACTTCACTGTCCCCTTGGTCTGTGAGAAAAAATGAATTCGAGAAATTTGTCTGAATTCCACAATTTTAGACGATCTAATTTTAAGAAGAAAATAACATAAATAAAAAAAAAATCTGGGTAATGGCTCGTTTTACTGGTTTGCGATTCAGATCCAGAAAAGAAAAGAAGAAAATAAAAACAAAAAGAAAATCTACTCTAACATACAATGAACCTTCTTCTCTCCCGGTTCTGGTGTCTAGAGTACTTGAAAAGTAAGAGTTACTTGCTATTCTGTACTTCTGTCTATTTATAATACATCTAAAAGAAAATGGGCCGGATGCACAAAAGATCAAAGTAGAATTCCCGGAGAAAAAAGCCTTGGTCTTGTCTCGAGATTCGACCTCGGATTTGATGTCGCGACACAGTTCCCTTTATTTGCTCAGTTTAGTTCTGCGACGGATTCTTGATTCGAGTGGGTTTCTTGGAGTTACGACCCGGGGTTTCTTTGCGGCCGTTGATTAGTGGTCACGACCTCGATTGTGGTCTACCGACCTCTTTGGCTTGGATTGTGCGAAAATTGATGTTGGAAGCAATTCCGCGTCGCGACCTCATTCCAGCCTGTTTGCATTTACGAGTCGCGACCTGGGTTTGGGTTGCAACCTCCTTTTAGTTTGTGCCATGACTTCGTTAAGGTCGTGACTTCCTTTCGCGTTGCGCTGCCGTTGGCGACCTCTCGATTTGGGTTGTGACCACATTGTTCTCACTGCGCTCTCTCGGTGTGAGTGCGCGCAGGTCGCGACCTCCTTTTGATCTTACGCGCCCAGTATGTTGAGCGGTTGACCACCGATGGTGGTCCGCGTTAGCACTGATAGCCCCTTGCCTTTAGCCGGTGCGTGAACCTCGATATGGCGTCCACGACCTCACGTTGCCTCCCTTTTTTTGGTTGCGGGTTGGCTCTCGATTGCTTTAAACACTTCAATTCACTGACTTGGATGTTGATGCTGATTAATCGGGTTGGTACTTATTGATTGGTGGCGACCTCCCTTGTATGGTCATGAATGGCCAAAGAATATTTTGTCAGGAGAATATTTCTAGGTCGAACATTCTTTCTTGTTCCAATTATTTCTTGATTTTAAAAATGGTGGTGATAAGATCCGATGGGTCGAAAAGCTTTTGAAATGAACCTGGATTCAAGGCAAGACCTTTGATGAAAAGGATAAACTATGGATCTAATTGTCGTGGAACTTTGAATTTACTTGTTGCCAGTCAACACTGTTTTGGAACCTCCCAAGATGTTCACCACATGCGCTTTCTAGCGTTTTGGGAAGAAAGCCTTCCCTCTTGGAGACTCAAAATTCCGAAAGTTTGAACCTTGAAGAAAAATCAATGAATAATGGCGAAACATTGGTCAATACTGACCAGAAGTGGCTTATACGGTTTAAGAGAGAATTCTCCATCGACTTAAGCAACGGGATCTAAAACACTAAAGAATCAGTTATTCGAACTAATCGCGAGCTATGTAGTCAGAAGAACAACAACACCAACTTTAATTGGATAAGGTTTGGGTTAAACGAGATTCTACAATAAAGATCCCAAAATCTAGGAAAAGGGCCTCGACAAGCCCAATCGATGAAAGTTCGAACTTGGAATGAAGTAGACTGAAACGAGGACTCAGTGCCTCCTGGTTCACTCTTGCCTCCTTACCTCCCACGAGAAAATGCGTTTCGATTGATGGCACACAATAAGAAAAGTATCTAAGAAGCCTGTTAAGAAGAAAAGAGTTACCGAGGAGATATGTGCCCTTCTCCATCCATCTACTTTAAATGTCTCGCATGCAAAGTTGTGTGGGCCTCTGTCAAAAAGGACCCTTGTCAGGTAAAAATTACCTTAGCAAGGACTTTTTTATAAGTCTAGGATGGAACTTTTGGGGAGACAAATATACTTGCTTCATTATATCAATTTGCACTCCCTTATGTCATGTGGATTTTCAAGAAGGGTTTATGAACTTGTCGAGGACATGAGGAACCTACTTGGGTTTGAACTTCAGGGAAGATAGTAGTGCGAGGACACAAGTTTAAGTTCTCTTCCGCATCATCAATCAGTATTGGGAATGTGATGACGTCCTAGAAGATGAAGAAGAATTTATGAAGATCTAATGGGTCTCTGTCATCATTACTGGAGGAAAGAAATGAATGTGGCTCTCAGTACAACCTTTGCTCCTCTCATCTCTCACCTCCATATGCTCTATTTACCGCAGAGATCGTTGGGATTGCAGGCGGTTTGTCAGGCTACTCATCGCTGCAGATCACAAAGAGCTTTGTGTTTGCCTTTTCTATATAGACTAAAAACCCTCAAAATTCCACATAGTTACAAGGAGCCTTACTTCTCTTGCGGCCGTGTCTGCTTTTGGATAAACTTGCTTGATTAAATAAATATTTCTTGGTGTTCAGGATTTTAAAAATGGGTCTAGTCTATGACCTTGCCAGAATTCTCCACAGGTCATACAAGCATTAAAATCTGAATGTAAGAAGTCAGGTATCATTCTCATGGGAGGTGTGAACAGAATCAACTACTGACTCACGAGAGTTCATGCTATTTGAACTAGAAGCCCATTAATGAAAGTTTTATCTTACAAATAAAGATCTATGAGCTATTAACTAAAATATAAAGCCAGGAAATAACATAAAAACAAGTATTGTGTATAAAAACAAGTACTAAGACCGAGATATGTTCTGTGAGAAGAAGAAAACTATCCAGCAGATTACAGTAAACGGTCGATTTCTACACGAAAATACATTGCTCACCACATTTTGTGATGGATCTCTAGTTGTCAAGATTGCCTAAATGTTGCATTGAATTTCTCCATATTCCTTTGGTTAGAAGCCGCGCTTCTCGAAGCGAATCGAACAGTTCACGTATTTATGATTTTCTTGCAAGATCACGATTGTTTTATTTGCCCGATACTTCACACGTTGTGGTATTGAGATCTTTTCTTCATGACGCCTTGTTGCAAAAGTTCTACCACTTGGTGGTGGCTCGACCTTGATACATTGGTTCTTCCCTTCCCTTGATTAGATCTCGGCTAACCACGAGTCGGGAGCTTCCTTTGGTGGTGAAGACTCTCTCTGGTGTATATTGTTAAATACTCCCCTCGACTT
Source organism: Tetrastigma voinierianum (assembly GCA_016808115.1). Classification (NCBI taxonomy): domain Eukaryota; kingdom Viridiplantae; phylum Streptophyta; class Magnoliopsida; order Vitales; family Vitaceae; genus Tetrastigma; species Tetrastigma voinierianum. Next base: position 157,260 of record JAEQBH010002769.1, on the reverse strand, counting down.
CAGTATGAAGCTAGGCAGAGGTTTTATCAAAATGAACTTTCAAGAGCTGGCGGTTCATCAATATTTAGTCTAACATACATAAGTGGGTGCTCTCGCTCTGGGATCTTGGCATCTACAGTAACCACGCGAGCATCCTGATGAAGCAAGATACACTCCTTGGCTGCATTATTGACCGCGCCATTGGGGAACTTATAGATTCAAAACAACACCAAGTAAATAAATCACAACCCAAATAATTCTCTCGATTTTTGGAAAAATGTAACTAGAGTAAATCGAATCCAACTTCATGCGCTCTAATTACTACATCACAATTATGATGGGCATGATCGAGTACATCCTTTATGATAGCAATTAATGAGAAAATGAATTCATATTGAAATCTCAAGATTTCACAATTTTCAGTGATGGTATTTTAAGAAATAACCTCAGGCAAAAAAATCAATTGATTGTTTACTGGGTTTTGTGATTCAGATCGAGAAAAGAAAAGAAAATAAAGAAAGCAAAGAAAATCTCTACCTCTAAACTATACAATGAACACTTCTTCTCTCCAGAGTTCTACGGTTGTTGTCTAGAGTGAAAAAGTAGGGAGTTACTTTACTATTCTAACATTGTCTATTTATATCGTCAAAAGAAAGAAAATGGTAGAATACCTGAAAGATCCAAGTAAATTCCCGAGGAAGAAAAAGCCCAGTTACTGTCTCGGGTTCACGACCTCGATTTGATGTCTCAGCCTGGATTCCCCTTTATTTGCTCAGTTTAGTTGCGACCCGAGTTAACCCGATTCTGATGGTTTCTGCCAGTTGCGACCGGGTTTCTTGCGGCCGTTGATTAGTGGTCCGCGACCCTGGTGTAGTCTCAGCCCCGACTGATTGATTCTTGAAAATTTGATCGTGGAGTATGGTCTCCGTCGCGACCTCGTTGTCATTCCCAGCCACCAGCGCATTCGAGTCCGACCTCAGACACGGACGCAACCTCCTTTTGGTTGTGCCGCTGGTTGAATAAAGCTTCCATACTATTGTTTGCCGCTGCGCGTGGCAGACCTCCAGGTTTGGGTTGTTGCCATTTATTCTGCCTCTTCCTCGGTAGAAATTCTTAGGTCATAAGACCTCCTTTTTGGTCATGCCTTGACATGTTGAGAATTTGGTTGATTACTCAATAATTGGTGTGTGATTGCGCTTTTGATATTATACCCAGGCGTTGCGAAGAGAAAGCGCCGTGTGGCGCGATCGACTCGATTCCGCTCATACGTTTATGAGTTATTCTTGATTATGCAAACTGGTTGCGATTTGGATTGAGCGGTGCTGGTGTATGTGTTAGTTTAGCGAGCCATAATGTGATTGTTCTGACCTCCATAATGATCTGGGTGATAATTGAGTTGACGATGACGTGATTAGTGTAAATCCTTTGTGTGTATGAAATTCAAGTGGCTTAAATAACTCCGTTACCATATTTTGGTGGATCATGATCTCAGGATAGGTGAGTTATTCAATGAAATTTACTTTAAATATTATAGATTATGTATGATGATATACTCAGATTGAAGTGTGAAAGTAAAATAAAACAATGATCTGAAAGAATTATTATGTATGTTGATGGATTCAGGTTATTGTACCACTACTTTATTAGTTTAATTTTCTTAAAGTGCGTTATTAGTCAGTTTATGATTTATAGTGGCGGAGGTGATCTTATTCTGAGTGCCATATCTGGGTTGTGATCCTTCATTTATTAGTAAATTGATTGTATGTCTCTACCCTTGACTAGGTGCTCAGAAATTCTTAAATATTAACATATTTGCTTTTCATCAGATCTAGAATCTGCATTTGCGGGTGAAGCTGAAAACTGCTTTTCGTATCCCCTAGGTATCTCTGCGAATCTCCCGGATCTAGTATGATCATATAATCTTGGCGAAACATTTATTACCATAATTGATCCTGAATCGTAAGCGAAGTAAATGGTCGCAGCTGAATCATGCCAATTAATAGCCTTTGTCCATTTCAGCGTGACCGGGTTTAAACATTTTACTGGTGCCAGTCTGAGCACTATGAATAAGAAAATGCTCGATAAAAACGATGTATAAGCGCGTGAACACTAGCGGCCGAAAAACAATACAAATCACGGGCTGGCTGTGAGATCATTTGATGTTGCTATTGCGCTCTGGTTCATTTTTACGGTAAAGTGGCCGATGCATCAAGTGGATTATGCGGCGCCAGCGATCCATTTGACGACGTGTAGCCAGTTGCTGGCGTGCGGCGTTGCGAGCAAATCGTTCAAGCGGTGCTGCTGTTTTGTGGGTTGATGACGTGCGGCGTTAGGGCGTGCGTTAGGCGTCGCGGCATCCATCTTCTGCTGCTGCCCTCCGCTGCTCCAGGTGCTTTAAGTTGTCTTTCACTCATTTGCACGCATTCGCGAACTTCCGCCACCGGATCTCGGCCGCCAAATCAGTGCATTTAATCGCCCGCTATTGACCAAAACCGAGCGACTATTTGATGTCTTTACGGGGTATTTAAAGCACTCTGCTGATTGCAACGTTTTCTTGAGCGCCTCTGTTTACGTGGCTTCATCAGCGTATCGCGCCGCGACCTCTCGGATCCAGTTGCGGCGACCTGATTCTGCCGCGCGAATATTCTTTGATCTCGCTCCCACGACCGGTGACCTCATTCGCGTTACAGTGATGTTGGCGACTGATGCCGAACCAACGATAACCCCCAGCCATTGCTTTCGTTTCTAGCGTTGCAGCCTCGCCTTTGTATTCTCGATGAATTCTTCCGATTTTGTTTGGATTTTCATTACGCTGTGTTTTTGTGGAAATTAAATTTGAGAAGGTACGGTTCTGCATAGATTAACAGTTATCTTGTATCAGCTTCCAAATGGTTCAAATCCAGTGGTTTTGATATCACTTTGCCACATACGATAATTCAAGTTAGACGAAAGAAAAACGTCAGCCTAGTTGTGTTGAAGACATCGAGTGCATTACCCGAGAATGCGTACTAGAAAACGTCGGGTATTCATGGCATCATTTTGGGATCTCGAAACTCGAAAATCGATCTTGTACTATATGATGTCACCTACGGGGACTCTATGGCTGTGATCTGGGGGTCCCGTTGACCAACTTGTCGACCCCACGAAATCATTAGTCGATGAGTAATGTGAAGGTGCTTTGAACCTTAGTCTTAAAATGGGAGACGAGTCTCATGGCCAAGGGAGCTCTGGGTATAAAACTACGTCCGACTAATTGCTGGCGATTTTCTGGGAGTCCGTGTGCAGAGTAAAATAATAGCAGACTGCATCGATACTCACCAAATACATCAAGCTCCATCATTACCACCAGTTGAGGTTATTCGTATCATCTTATGATATATATTAAAATGTACAATTTCTATTGCATGTTGTTATAAAAGTCTCTACGAAACAATAGGTTTCCTTCTCTTGGCTCTGATGGCGTCAATTCTCTTTGTCTGCTCATAAGGAAATAGTGTCCTAAATAGAATTCATGACAAAGCCGATAATCTGAAGTAATTTTCATAGTGGGTTCTCCACCACCTCAAGTTTTATCCGTCATGGTAAACAATCCATAAGTACATTATCTACTTGGAGATGTCTATTTGATCAATCTTGGATTATTATAACCATAAATACTAAATATGTCAAATTAAAAATATGATTTCAAACTCCAAAAAACTTTTTTGTTAAAAAAACTTATAAATTTCATCAATATTTATTGAATGACCTGGGGTGAATCATTGGATAACCACCAAAATGTTATGAGGCCCCTCAGACGTTGAATTGTTGAGGATGATCTCACGATCTGATTCTCAGGAAGTTAAGTCAAAATTCTTTATGTATTTTGGTTTTTTATTTTTCTTTTAATGCAGTATTGTCACATCAATAATTACAGGTCTTGCAAGGTCTATGTGAATCAGATCATCTGATCTAAAATCTTTCAATATATTTTTTCATGTGTATATTAACATAACTAAGGTCACATATTAATGTTATTCAAGACACATTAGTAACACCACAATTAGCTCCATGGGCTAATTAACCAATCAACAATTCGTTTAGATAGCGACACGAAAATCTTGACAAGTCGTGAACGATTAAAAGCCACTTCAGTTATTGTTATTATGGTAAGGATTCTTAAACAGGTTCAATGTTTTGAGGTGAAATCACGTTAAGATCAAAGCCACTCATAATAACTCATAACCATTAGTAGCTCTTGTGAAGAATAAAAAAATGGGAAAGACCACCACCTCTTGGAGTTGTGTGGGAACTCCACAATCAGTGCCACCAGTAGCCCTTGCAGCGTGAACCAACACCATGTGGCGAAAGCAGGCCAATGGTGTGCTTGTGGAAATCTAAGAGAGAAGTAGCTCTCTCTCTCTCTGCAAAACCTCGAATCCACCCCCTTTTACTGATTTTGTGTTTCCATGGAGAGAAAACTATTCTGCATTTTTGTCTTGACTAATTTAATCACCAAATAGTCTCTATCTTGTTAACAAGTTGGTTTTGACGGCGTGACAATCAGCGATTCGTTTATTCTCACCACTAAATCGTTTGTGTAGCGTCGCCGCCAGTCTGTATGGCTGGGCGACTTTGTCCTTGCGTATATTTAGCGACGTTTTATCTTTTTTGACGCTGATCTTCGTGGCGCGCGACGAAATTCGACGTCTGGAAGGATTGTGGTGGTCGACGTGGTGGCTAGTTTGATGAGATGGTTCAACGGTGAAATCCGTTCATCGTCGAGATCACCGAAGATTTAGTTTGGCGAAATCCGTTTTCATAATTTTAGAAAATTCGAATTTTCCGGTTTTCGAGATGCCATTTTGGATTCATGGCGCGGTTGATGAAGGACATCAATCTTGAGAGTTCCTTCGAGAAATATAAGAAAGTTCAAAATAATCTGAGCTTTGGAACGACATGCCCAAGGAAAATCTTGTGATCTGTAAGTCAGTCGGACCAGGCATTAGTTCCACGAACATGTTAACCTTATATGACGACAAAGTTGTTGAACCATAACTCTACAAATTTGAAGCGTGGGAGGGCTGGTACTTGCGAGTGAAGAAGAAGCTGAGGGCTGCAAAGTCATGTTGCCGTTTGGAAGGGAAAGTGGTAAAGGGTGCGTGGAAGTTTATTAAGGCTCAACGACCCACAACTTCCTGGCCCAGGGCTGGATCCAGGTTGGAGGTGGGATCTCCGTTGATCAGGGGCCAGCTTCTCTGAGGATGCTGGAAGGCCTGGAACGGCTTGTGGCCAACGGATATTGTTGCCTATAATGTCGTCCAAAGACAGACATGACCAACTGAGGTGTCAGAGAGACAGTTGAAGGTGCGAAAGACAGCGACCATGGTGCTTGCAGTTTCAAACTACTAGTTCACTAGTTTAAATTCTTCACAGTAGAAGATATTGGTGCCTGGTGCGCTCGCGAGACAATACCAAAGAGTGTGTGGGCTGATATTTTCTCTGTATTTCAGTCTTTTGTTTAGATGACTGTTATGTACTCAGGGACAGTCGTGGTAAAATCTTCTTCATCCCTGAGACAATCAGTGCCTTTGTATTCACTATTCATTATCTTGTTTCAATCTTTAAGGGATGTTTTGTGATTATAAACTCATAAGGGAAATGTTGAGTTTGAGTTAGCTCTTCTATCTTGGATTTCCAGTCTACATAGAGAAAGATAAGTCTTCAGATTCAAGTTCATAAGTTTAAGGAGGGATGTGGTCATGCAGGACCGAGTGAACCAGACTAAGGCCATTATTCTATTACATGAGTTAATGTGGATCATGGGGAAGTAGGACAGAGTAAGATGATTCAACTTGGACACATTATGGAGAAGAGTTTTTTTGCGGAGACGAAAAACTTTGAGGATGTAACCAATGGGCTGGATCTATTAATAAGAGGATCAAAAGTCGATATTAAAAAAGAAAGATCTGGATATTCTAAGATTATCACTTGAATTAAAAACAAATTGGTTATATTCTCAAGATCAATCACCAGTGTTATTCTGTTACCAGTTGCAAATGGTGTAAAGAAGAAAAATAAACTGAAGGTAATTGAGGTTGGAGTCTTGGGACTAATGATCCATTATTATCTGAATTTTCTAAGATGAATCAAGGGCTGTCATGTTGAGTTGGAAGTTGCTGTGGATTTCAAGTAAACTTGGAAATGTTTGCTTTGAGGTTGGAAATGATGTTAGGGACAGATCTGAATGCTGGGTTTGAGGTGCCTCTGTTTATTAAAATCTCACATGTGTGAAAGATAGTATTCCCATTTTCTTCATCTTGTCCCATGTAAATATAGATTATGGGTTGTGCGATACTATAGAGGGGCTAGAGGAGTTCTTCTAATTTGAACAATTATTCAGTTCTAAGAAGATCGTATATAAAGGGAGTTTCATATCATACAAGACTAATTAGCGTAAACCTTAGTCGTTCAATGATCTTTATGCATCTCTATGACCATGACATAGGCAGGTGAAGTCCCATTAAAAATTCTGTTTACTTTAATTACAAAATCTATCTGTGTATCTACCATTAACAAGGATTACAAGGATCGTTTGGAATGAGATTACTGTATAGTTCAAACGAGATCACAGTACAAACATTAGTACAAACATTAATGATGTGGTCTATTATATACATTTATTAACATATATAGGTTGCCATTATTAAGGGGTGGATCAGTAACCTACAACCAGCCACCTCTTTGACATGAAGTTTGGTATCTATCATTGCTGGTTGACTTCCTTCTAAGGTAGATTATGTCAATTTTATAAATTAGGGCTGATTGTCTCTGTGGTCTTTACGCTACATTATAATTAACTAGTGCAAATCAAATTATTAGTTGATTGCCCTCAGATTATTTCTTTTACTTGTAGATATCAGTTTTTTCAGCTGCGTGCTCAGAATATTCTTTTAAAGTCACAATGAACTTGTCTTTATTGATCCCACTTATGTTTCTTTATAAGTCGGACCTTCTTCCCTTTGTATTGGCTAGTAGTGCTGTCAACATATATATTAAACCAAGGGTTCTCCTCATAATCAAGACATTAATAAAATAAATCATTTCAATATTATCATTTTAACAGACACAATATAATTTACCTCTTGGCGTTCCATAGTATCTTATAATAAAATATTTCTTGATGATCTAACTTTTTAATCGATTGGGTGGAGGAACGTTGGAATCTTTGGGCCGATCATTGACGGGCCGTTGAACTCCTCTGCAGAAAACAAGAAACAAAAGAGGGTGTGAAGTGTCCCGTTATAAGTGCACCTGGTGGTTTTGCGATGAAGAAAAGACTCCGGCTGCCGAAATTGATTTGCGCGGCGTCTTTCTGTAGTGACCCAGTATTTATGGTGGAGGATTTTTCCCATTGGATGATTGGGTAAGATTCTATATATTGGATCAGAAGATTTTCTTATCATTGTCGGATTAATATGAGATAACTAGAAAGCGATTGAGATTATCTACTTCCCTTGGTGGAAATTTGATTCTAACAATAGTTAATTAGGAATTATCTCGTTCCCTTATTGGTGGATATTTGATTTGATTTATGATGCATGACTCATTTTGGGTTCGCGTCATAATTTTGGGATGGATCTGTTGGGCTCAGTTTTGAACTACGCCGAGAGTCAGGTACCAGGGCCACCGCTTATAAGTATTACACAATCTTCTTTCAGGGCTTGAATTTGACGCGGCATAATTTTGCAGCGTCATTCTACAGAAAACGATGGTGATCAGGCTAATGGGTGGTATTTTATCTGACACCTCACCATTATTTTTTGCATGTTTGACATGTCTCTGGAAGAGGTTTCAAACGATACATGTAAATATATATTTGTTCAACATAACCAAGCTAGTAATCACATTTTAAATCTATGAAGACATATAAGTTTAACAGAAGTGAACAAATCAATGATATCTCTTGATTATTAAAAACTATAAGTCCGTTATAATGCGTATTCTGATCAGGGATAAAAGTATCTCAGACTTCAAAACACATGCAGATAAGATATAGATGTCGAATGTTTTACATTCAGTTTCAAATTATTCCTTATTAATAAAAATACAAAATAAAAATTAAATTAAAGACAAAAAGTCCCAGTTTCTAGCATAAGAAAACCTAGTCATAGACTTCCTTTGCATGCCCTTTGTAATATTGTCTCAGATAAAAAAAAGTATTACATTATATATATTCATGCGACAAAGAGATGAAAGGTGAAAACAATCGTGCAGTCATTACCATTATAAATCTTGGTTTAAAACTAAATTATTTTTTTACTAATCTATTGGAATAATATATAATAAGATTTTTTAAGAACATTCAACTCAAACAGTAATCCCCAACAATATATCTATTATTCTTCAAATCTTTTGTATCAGAGTGATATATATATTTTGAGATAGTAATTGAGAATATTTTCATTTTATTTGAATATGATGAAATATATTAAATGATAAACTTATCAAAGCCCCTAAATTGTATTTTAACTAATAAATATTTATAATATAGGCGTCGTATTCGTTAGAAAATACAATAACGTTAATAAAAGGCTACGTAATAAAATTACACATTGACAAATGACCGAATACGATATAAGAAGCATTATCTACCGTTGTTTTCATCAATAATTTAATTATACGACCAAATACCGTTAAAATTACTAAAATTCTATAATTATGACCACGCACAATTACACACTTGCTTCAGGATTCACAGTCTTTTCAATACTCTCAATTTTTCACCTTGAAATACTCAACGCTCAAATGGATCGAGATATAAAAATCAATTTTTTTCGTAATTTATTTTCTTGTCCAGTTCGAAACTTATATTTATTTTGTTCATTTTTGTTTTGTAGCGTCATTAACCGTGCAGCTTATTCGACTACTTGGTCTGTTTAGTAAACTATTCATTTTACAATAAAAATTTAAATTATTCAAAATTTATTAAAATCATTTTATATTGTATATGAAAAATAATTCAAAATGTAATAAATAATAATATATCTTGCAAAAAGAAAATATGTTAAAAATATTATTAAAATAATTATTTTGTGTTATAAGAAACTCATAACGAGAGAATAATATTATAATAATAAATAATATATAAAGAGACAGTGTTTGCTCTTCAAAATACAAGAATTGGAATATGAATAGTAGATCTTTATATTTGAAGATGATTGTGCATCTAAAAATGTGGGGTGTAGTGTTGGATGATTAGGTCTTATCTTTTGGGTCAAATCTCTAAATATAAAGATATAGTAAAAAAAAAAAAGATTAGAGATGCTCCGAGAGGTTGAAGGAATGAAGGTTACAGAACATGCACCTGGCAAATTTATAGACTCAGTAAGGTGCTAGACCTGCAAAGGCATGAAAATATTAGATATATGTCGCGACTTTGAATCTCCCAACATTTTCAACTAGAGTGCCCATTTGTTCTGCAGATACATACGAAAGAGAGAGAGAGAGAGAGAGGTTCACAATTGATAAATTAATATTGTCTTTGAATGAATGTGCTTTTACAGTTCTACCCGGCCATATATTAATGCACATCATCCTTCCCTCCAGACCCTTCATATCTACTAGCAGAGAAGATTACATGGCATTAACAAATGGTTTTTTTCTGCTTGGGAATCCTATTCCTAGGTATAAATATCGGTTTTTCAAAACCTGAAATAACTAAATGGGTTCATTTAATATGTTAACATCAATACATTTTGGGTCATTGCTCAGGCCGGCCCATTATATCTACCTCTTGATTTACAATGCTTGGTCCAAAATGGGTCTGGAATTTGATTTTAGTGGGGGCAAGATTATGTAACTTAAGTTTTTGTGAATTTTATAAATTTGGGTTATATCCAATGGTTCAAATTTCATACACACAATTCTAGGTAGGGGCAAGTTTAGTCTACCATAGTTTAGGCAATAGCTCAATCAAATGTATCAAATACTGGAGATTAGGATACATTTTCTGGGAGGTACCATAAGTTTGTGTTTGGTTACTGAAAGAAAAATTTAAGAAAGTCATTGCTCTTATATTAGTGTTAATAACAAATATTGAGGAAAATCGATATAAACTTTGTGCCAAAACCTATATTTTAAGGTAGTGAATATTATATTTATGGATTAAAATAAAATAAATAAATTCACAAATAGTAAAATAAAAAAAATAATATGTGTCCAATTTTCACTCATACTTTTCTCTCTTTTCCTATTCTTTTATAACACTTTTTCTGTACTTTTTCAAGTTTTATGAGTATTCAACATAGCCTTAGTCCTTAAAAGAGAAAGAACTTTATATAATATTATTTAAACCATGAGAAAGATTGACAACCCACATATTATCCACTACAATTTAAACTTTATTTTGTCTAAAAAAGTTTACTTTCGATTTGCTTTTATAGCAAGGAGTTATTTGTCGTGATTAATGCCCATTAAATGATAAACGTTATTAAAATGACTGTTAAGTATTGACATGAAGTCCACGTGAAACCTGAAAACCACTCCCCACCCCCCTCTCATCTCTTCCCTCCCTTATGTCTCCTCTTTCCCCTCCATCTCTCTCTCTCACCGTTTGGACCCAAACCCAACCACCCAACAACCCTAAGCTAACCAACACGACCTAAACTGTTTATTTTCCTTTTTTAACTCTTCAATTTTTATTAAATTTTATTTTAGTTTTTAAAATCTAATAAATAAAATTCAATTTATTTTTAAAAATAAATAAATTATTCATTATTTTAAATTTACTAACAAATTTATTTTAATTTTAAAATCTATTAAATAAAATTTAAAATTTATTTTTAAAATATAAATAAATTATTCATTATTATTTTAAATTAAAATTTATTTTAATTTTATGGATAGTTATTTCATTAAAATAAATTAGATTTTAATTAAAATATTTAACATAAGTGATATTTTGCATAAATAAATTAATAACGTATTTATTCATAATAAATAAATGTTAATATTTTAAATTATAAATTTGATTTAAAAAAAAAAACTTATCCGTGCATATTCTTCAAATTTTATTAACCAATATATTAAAATATATTAGTTTTAAATACAAATATTAAAACTCATCAATTTGAAATAATGTTAATATTAAATATTATTTCAAGCTCATTCATTGATTTCTCATTTAGTATGTTTAAAATAAATGAATTTTAGAAAATAATTTATTTAAAAATTAAGATAACCAAATAATTTATTTATATTTTAAAAAATAACATTTTTATTTTTATTTAAAAGATTTTAAAAATTAAAATAAAATTATTTTAGTAGATTTAAAATAACAAATAATTTATGTATATTTTAAGCAAATTTTTTATTTTATTTAATGAATTTTAAAAACTAAAATAAAATTTAATAAAAATTAAGAGGGTTAAATAAAATAAGTAAATAAAGCACGGTTTAGGCGAGTGTTGATTAGTTGGGCCTATTGGCTAGTTGGGTGGAGTGAGGCTGAAGTACACTAGGCGGAGTGGGGGGTGTTCAAGGAGCCTGTAGATGAGGGAAAGAAGAGAAGAGACGAGGGAAGAGAGAGGAGAGAGAAAAGATAGGAGAAAGATGAGTGGGTCCTACATGTCACGTGGATTCTAATCAACATATGGCTAATTTGCTGTATTTGACCGCTGTGATTTGGGAGGATCACGATGCTCAGATTAATTTAGGCTACGTGTAACATTCCAAATAAATAACCTTCTTGTCTTATTATTTTACCTTATTTTATTTTATTTATTTGGTATTTTATCGGTTTTAAGTGATAGAAATAAAGGTTTTTAAAGTGAAAAAAAAACCGGAAATAATACAAGAGTTGATGACCCAAATGTCATAAATGGAAAAGAGTATATGCTAAAGTAGAAATGTGATAAGTTGTTATGCAAATGAAATAGAAATGAAGGGTTTTAATGCAAAAATGAAAAGAAAAAAAAAAGCCAAAAAGGGGAAGGCCAAACAAGACCTTATACAAGATAAGGATAAGACCAAATTTGGTCTAGTGAAATAAGATCAATTCTCATTTTGGGGAAAACATGGGAGCTAGGGCACATTCTTGAGGGAGATTTCATCAAATTTGGTTTGATTTTCTCTCATTTTTCTTGGATCTACTTGTGCTTGCAAAGAATAAGAGAAAAAAATGTGAAAGGAAAGTTCAAGAAGTCCAAGTTAGGGCTACAGTTGAGAGAGGGGGATAAACCATCTTTGGACTCTACTTGTTCTTGAAGAGGAAGGAAGAAGGAAAGCTAGAGGAGTGTTAAAAAATATTAAGGTATGTATACTTGTCTAAGTTTGGATATGGATTCACCCATTTGCTTGTTAGGAACCCTCCTAACTCCCTCTTTAATTGTGCTTGGATTGGTAAAACCATAATTCAGTATATATATGTTTGAGTTAGAGTTCAAGCAGCCTTTTTGCTTTGATTAAGATTGATTTTGAGGAATTTTTGTATAAAGAAAATGTTAGGGTTTTAGGGGAGATGATGTCAAAAAATTTCCAAAACCCATGTTTTTATTTTTTATTTTTTTCTATAACTTGGCTATTACTCATCCAAATTAAGTGATTCAAATTTGTAGGCAAACTAGACTTCTAGAAGAACAAATTTCCTTGAAATAAGTATATTCAAATTTAGACCCTATTGGACCCAGAAATTCATCAAAGTGAAGCTCTGTTTTCGAGCAAATCCTAGTTCTATTTTGGTACAGTTTTGGTGTTTAGGACATAAGTTGAGTTTCACTCATCCAAATTGAATGATTCAAATTTCTGGGTAAACTAGACTTCTAGGAGAACAAATTTTTTTTGAAATAAGTGTATTCAAATTTAGACCCCATTGTACCCATAAATTTGTCTAAGGAGAGCTCTGTTTGTAGGAAATTTCTAATTCTGTTTTGAAAATAGAGTAGTCCCAATTGTTTAGGACATATCTTGAGTTTTGGTGTTGCAAATTGGATGAATTTCTACTAAAAATAGACTCATAGAACTATCATTTTCTTGAATGAAGTTTGAGAAAAATATGACTCATTTGTTCTCAGAAAATTTTACAAGTGAAGGTGTATTAGGTAGAAATCAACCATAACTAGAAACACTAGCATGCATGACTGATTTTTCTTTGTTTGTTTTCTGATTGTGACATATTTGTAATGGATTAGGGGCTAGCGATGATAAAACCTGAGTTAAGATCGGGATACAAGGAATATGAGTCAAGAATTGACAATCTTTTTTGTTTGTTCTTCATACTTCTCTTCTTGTTTCAAGTTTTGTGTTTGTTTGTCAAACAAATCTGGAATATTTGTTATGAAATCTGCTTTTTTGGTTTGAACTAGTTAAATCTGAAATGTTTGACAAACATCTACATATGTGCTTCTATTTGAATCATAAATGAATTTGTTTGAGTGTTGGTTAATTGATTTATAAATTAACTATGTAGTGACAAACATGACGGGATTCACATATGTACAAGCGAATCTGTCAAAAATGTTAATTGTATTGTGGAAATGTGAAAATGGTATTGTAAATGACTAATTATTAATGCCCTTAAGAGAATGTTAATCGTCATATTCGAGTTAGGGATAGATTGATATCTGCGATAAAGATTGATGTAGCGATGCTGCCAAACGAAATGATTTATAGTGCCATACCAATTCGTAGCCCGTAGACAGTATCGCTCAGTGTCACACAAAATGCAAATGTAAAAATATGAGTCCAGTAGCCCAGCCCGGGACAGTGCGAAGTTAGCAAATGTTTATACTTGCCTGTAGTCCAGTGGGACTGTGCCGGTGATTCCGCTATCCTACACACCGAAAGTTTTGGTTAGATTCGTTTAAGGGAAAAATGATTAATAATTGTGTGGATTGTGTGAATTGAGTTGTGACAAGAATAATAAAATATGGGAGCATGAAAGATGAGAATTATTGTATTTTTATATTTGAGACAAAATGAAAGTATGTTAAACTACTATAAAATGATATATTTATAAATATTGCATGGATCACATGAGTAGTATGTTGAAGATTTGTTTGGAAAAATATATTTGAATGTTTTTGAGATGATTAAGTGATACTTCATAACTTAAAAGTTAATTGTTATGCATATAGATGTGGTATAATTGTTTGAAATGGGAATAGAAATGCAAGAATCACTAAGCATGTAGAAAATGTAGTGCGTTGGTTTTCACGCTCGGGTCTGAGTAGATAATGACGGAATGAGAAGGCCATGAGTCCAAGTCATCGTCAAATCGTGTGGAGTGTAAATTAAGTGCTCCATCTCATGCATACACTTCATTTCATGATATTATGTGACTACTTTATGTGAAGTAAATATGTAAAATCTTCATAGAGATTATATTTTTATTTTTTTTATCATGGAATGTACTTTACATTGTGGGTTTTCAAAGATAAGAGGTGAACTCTGACAAATATTTTGTAAATGATTTGGAAAGGGCATGGAAATGTTGTTTTGTATAAATATTGTACTAAATTATAGTTATGGGCCCTCTAGAAAAGATATAATGCATACTTCTTATATTAATGAATGTGAATAAGTAGTGATATCATATTCACATACATAAATATGATTAAATGGCTATTAAATATCCTATCGAAAATGAGTATATAAAATGTGTTTTTACAAATAAATGGATTTAGTGGTCGTCCCGGGTTCGATCCGGCCGTTGGGTCTGAAGTTGGTAGGGCGACACCTCTGAGAATAAACTACAGGTAGAGTTAACTTTTTTCCTACCATCTGCTCCAAGCGACCAAAATCGACCAAGCCCGCTAAACCAAACCACGGTTTTTAAAATTCACATGTTTGGATTGGTTTGAAATTTTATAAAAATCGAAATATCGGTTCGATTCACGGTTTTGAGGTGAAAATCAAAATGATATAATAAAATGACGTTATTATATCAATGTTAAAAAGGAAAGGCATGGATATATAGTTGTTTGTGATGATTTGAGTATGAATTTGGGTTGCAAGCTTGAGGCTTCTGGTTTGAATGCTTGCGTTCAAAAGATGGTTGAGATGAGTTCGAATTGAACATAACCCTTTGTGGAAGAATTTTAACAGGGATGGACTTCTCATTGCATCTCATCAAATAAAAAAATTTCCAAGCTATATAAGCAAAATCTTGATTATCTTTCCCAGTATTTTAATGAGGCTAGCAAATTTAAAATTTATATATGATATACTTCTCATTGATTCCAATCATGTGAGGTATCATAAAAAACAAACTAAGGAACAAGCTGTACAAACCCACTTTGAGAGCTTGAATTTAGGATTGGTTCATATATAACTTCAATGATTACAGGAGGTGTAAAATTTAGATTTTATTAGATAATTTGTATCAATGTTTAAGTGAATTTGTAGTACTTAATTTTATTAGGTGTTTTAAACTATTTTTCTTATCATGTTTGTTTGGAGTAAAATCAAATATATGGGTTGATATATAAAATAAATGTAAATTAGAGGCTATCTAATAAAGTTAGGCTAATTAAAGTGATTAATTTAAGTTTTGGGGCCTTAATTAATATATTATAAAGTGGGCATTAGGTGTAGAGACAAGCGTAGTTTCTATTTTTATGATGGGTTAAAATAAAAATTATGAATAGAATTATTTGTTCATAAGCAGGCGTGATTGTTTATAAAATAGAATTCGTAATTCGCAGATCATGTGATATTTTCCAATTTCTTGAGTTCCCATTGTCAGAGAGAAATATTAGATAGAAAACTAGTGTAGATGTGGAAGATCATAAAGCCTCAAACTCATATTCAAATATTTCAATATTTGTTATGGAGCCAAGTACGCTTCCACAAATCTAGTATTTTGATTCTTGATGTTTCAATATGAATGTTCTGTTTGTGTGATGATTTCACATAATGAATTTAATAACATGTGGTATCGAGCCTTTCATGTTGAATTATTTTGAGAATTAGTAAGAAGAGATTTTTTTCTTTTAGAAATTGAATATATATATATATATGTATGTATATTTTTTTCCACAGCTATCCACAGTTGCATATGCTCCGGCACGGATTCGTATCCACGAGACTGATTAGCAAATGAATCTTGAATACGCCTGAAGCATAGGAGACCTATTGGTTCAAATGATGTAACTCCTCGGAAGAGGATAACACAAATGAGCATTGATACCCCTGAAGGATTAATGTTCCTGAAGGACAATTAGCAAATGAGTCTTAAATACGCTTAAAGCGTGGGAAACCTATTGGTTCAAAGGATGTAACTCTCCGGAAGAAGAGAACACAAATGAGCATTGATACCCCTGAAGGATTAATGTCCCTAAAGGACAATTAGCAAACGAGTCTTAAATACGCCTGAAGCGTGGGAGACCTATTGGTTCAAAGAATGTAACTCCCCGAAAGAGGAGAACACAAATGAAACATTGATACCCTGAGAGGTGCGTGATAAAAAAAAAAAACGTTAGCCAAGGCCAAGCGGTATTAGAGGTGGTGGTTAAATATAAATATGTTATCGTTCTGAGTGTATTTACGAAAATTTACATTAAAATATAGGTGTTTATATATATATATATATATATATATATATATATATATATATAATATATATATATATATATATATATATATATATATTTTACGAGATAAGTTAATTAACACAATATGTCACCAAAGTGACCACTTTTGTGAAAATTAATTTTATTTTAAAATATAACAAGATTATATTGCATCATGTATGTGTGAATATTAATCGGCCAAAAGAAAAATTAATATTTAATAGAATTGCATGTACACCAGCTAGTAATAAGCAGCGTGATAATTATTTGGTTTTACATATGAATAATAAATTGGCCCAAGGAAGATTTATTATTCGATATGTTCTTATTATCGATGTTGATTACTACCAAAATATCATTTAAAGTTAATATTTTATCCAAAGAATGGATATTGACCAGAGTGTCCGATATCTTGGGATGAGGTTTTGCCTTTATTGAATTTATTTTTTGGTTTTGAGTCCTATGTGAGTTTGTTTTACTTGACATTATTCTCGAGTTGCTTCTGCTTTCTGCTTTAACGTAATAAACATTAATTCTATTCCTATGCTAAATGGCACAAACTTCAAGATATGGCATGAGAACCTCCAAATAGTTTTTGGTGTCATGGATCTAGACCTTGCGTTAAGGGTTTCTTCTCCTGCACCTCACTGTTGAAAGTTCCTATGATGAAAAGAGGGGTATTGAAAGGTGGGAAAAGCCAAATCGCATGTGTTTAATGATCATTAAGAAGGCCATTCCAGAAGCATTCAGGGGCACAATATCCGAAACAATAAAGACAACCAAAGAGTTCCTAAAAGAAATTAAGAATGGATTTTCCAAGAATGAAGAATCTGAAACAAGTACACTTTTGGCAAATCTCATCTCAATGAGATATAAAGGTAAGGGGAACATTAAGGAGTACATTATGGAAATGTCTCATCTTGCTTCAAAGTTAAGAGAACATAAACTTGATCTCTCTAAGGATTTGCTTCTGCATTTGGTTCTGATATCTCTTCCCACACAATTTAGTCAATTTAAGGTGAGCTACAACTGCCAAAAGGAGACTTGGTCTCTTAATGAGTTCATCTCACATTGTGTGCAAGAAGAGGAAAGGTTGAAGTAAGAAAAGAAAGAAGGATAAAGAAGCTGCAGAGGTTCCATATCAAAAGAAACAACATAAAGAAAAAAAGGTTGATGGTTGTTTCTTCTGTGGAGCTGAGGACATAAGGAGAAGCAATGTACCAACTATCATGCTTGGTGCACAAAGAAAGGTACACTTATTAATCTAGTTTGTTCTGAGGTTAATTCGACTTTGGTACCTAAACACACTTGGTGGATAGATTCTGGTGCAACCACTCATCGGTCATGTCCATGGGTTTGCTGGAGTTCTTTGAAAGCAAATGATGGTGAAAGATACAATATGTCACCAAAGTGACCACTGAGAACATAAACTTGATCTCTCTGAGGATTTGCTTCTGCATTTGGTTTTGATATCTCTTCCCACACAATTTAGTCTATTTAAGGTGAGCTACAACTGCCAAAAGGAGACTTGGTCTCTTAATGAGCTCATCTCACATTGTGTGCAAGAAGAGGAAGGTTGAGTAAAGAAAGATAGAATTCTCATTTAGTGGTACTTCCAAGGATAAAGGGAAGAAAAAAGAAGGATAAAGAAGAGTACTTGAGGTTCCATATCAAAAGAAACAACATAAAGAAAAAAAAGGTTGATGGTTGTTTCTTATTGGGTGAGGAACATAAGGGAAATAATGTACCAACTATCATGCTTGGTGCACAAGAAAGGCCACACTTATTAATCTAGTTTGTTAAGGTTAATTCGGCTTTGGTACCTAAACACACTTGGTGGATAGATTACGGTGCAACCACTCGTATCGGTGTGTCCATGCCTGAGTTTGCGGGATTCGAAAGCCAAATGATGGTGAAGATACATCTTGCGGGCGATGGCAAGAAGGTTGAAGTTGAGGCAATTAGGATGTTAGGTTATTATTAAAGTCTGGTACTTATTTGGATTTGAATGAGACATTTGTTGTCGCAGATCCTTTAGACGGAATTTGGTTTCTATTTCTGTATTGGACAAATTTGGTTATTCTTGTTCTTTTGGAAATAATAAATTTAGTCTTTTTCAGAATTCAAATTTGGTTGGTACTAGTTCTTTATCTTATGTAGATAACCTTTATATGCTTGATACATTTGCTTCATATCATGAAACCTTACAATTAAGTACTCGAGGTGTTAAAAGAAAATTAACCAATGAGAATTCCTCATCATTATGGCATAAGAGATTAGGTCACATCTCCAAAAGGAGAATTGAAAGGCTTGTGTCAGATGGGATTCTAGATTCCCTTGATTTTGCAGATTTTGAAATTTGCACAAATTGCATAAAGGGAAAACAAACAAACACAAAAATTTGGTGCAGCAATTTCTGAGATGTCTTAGAACTGATACATACAAATATTTATGGTCCATTTCCTATGGTTTCATGGAATGGCAACAATATTTTATCACGTTTATAGACTATTTTTCACGTTATGGCTACATTTATCTCATTCATGAAAAGTCTCAATCACTGGACGTGTTCAAATCGTTCAAAGTTAAAGTTGAAAATCAATTCAACAAAAGGATTAAAAACGTCAGATCTGACCGTGGTGGTGAATACTATGGTAAGTATGATGGTTCAGGTGAAGAACATCCGGGACCATTTGCTAAATTCCTAGAGGAGTGTGGTATCGTCCCACAGTACACCATGCCGGGTTCTCTAAGCATGAATGGTGTTGCTAAAAGGCGAAACATAATGCTCAAAGACATGGTAAGAAGTATGATTAGTCATTCTAACTTGCCAAAATCACTCTGAAATTGAAGCATTAAAGGCGCGTATATCCTTAGCAATTACCAACTAAAACAGCTTCTTTAAAACCCTTATGAACTTTGGGCCAATTAGAAAGCCTAGTATGAAACGCACACATTTAGGGATGTCTAGGCGAAGGAAGGCCTTATAGGCCACATGAAAGAAATTGGATTCAGAGCGGGTTAGTTTAGCATTTTTATTGAATACTTTGAAAGATCCAAGGGTTACAAATTCTATGATCCTACTACTAAATCAATTTTTGAGACGGGAAATGTTTGGTTCTTTGAGGATGTTGAGTTTGATGGGGGAGATAAGGATAGGGATTTTGTTATTGAAGAGGAATATGTTGATATTCCCACAGCTGTTATTGACATTGATCAGGCTCCTATACCTGACATTGTTGGCAGTCAAATCAAAACGTATCAAGAACCTTCCGTTCGAAGATAAACTCTACCTCCTCAAGCGTGCGCCATTAAGGAGATCCACAGGAAGAGGAGAAGTGCAATGTTAGATGATTACATTGTATTTCTTTAGAACATGAGTTTGACATTGGTGCGTGGAAGATGATCGATCCTTCCGTGACCACCGAAAAGTTCTAAATCTCAAGGTAGTTGATGCCATGAATGAGGAGATAAAGTCCATGAAGGACAATGACGTTTGGGATCTTGTCCCATTGCCTGAAGGTGTGAAACCCATTGGTTGCAAATGAATATTTAAAACCAAGAGGGATTCAAAAGGTGGTGTGGAGAGATACAAATCTCGTCTTGTCGCTAAAGGTTATACACAAAAAGAAGGCATCGATTATAAAGAGACTTTTTCTCCGGTTTCATCGAAAGACTCTTTTAGGACAATAATGGCACTTGTGGCGCACTTTGACCTTGAGATTCATCAGATGGATGTTAAGACTACATTTCTCAATGGTGACATTGATGAAACAATCTATATAGTGCAACTAGAAAATTTTGTGTCGGGAGATACAAAGAAGATGGTTTGCAAGTTAAAGAAATCCATCTATGGGCTTAAATGACTTCGTCAATGTATTACAAGTTTCATCAAGTTATCATTTTCATTTGGTTTGAGATGAATATGGTTGATGATTGTATACTCATAAACAGTGGGAGTAAGCATATTTACTTGGTTTTATATGTTGATGACATATTGCCCACTGCTTGATATAAGCATGCTGCATGAAACCAAGAGATTTCTATTAAAGAAATTTGAGATGAAAGATCTTGGTGATGCTTCTTTTGTGTTAGGTATACGAATACACCAGGATCGCTCTCGGGGTATACTTGGTTTATCACAAAAGAGCTATATTAAGAAAACTCTTAAAAGGTTTTGCATGCATGATTGCAAACCAGGTGACACCCCTATGGCTAAGGGAGACAAATTTAGTCTCAGTCAATGCCCCAAGAATAATTTTGAGATTCAAGATATGCAGTTCATATGCGTCGATAGGAAGTCGATGTATCTGCACAGTATGCGCATCCGGATGTGCGTACATTGTTGGCATGTTGGGCAGATACTTAAGCAATCTTGGAAAGGATCAATGGATAGCAGCCAAGCGAGTCATGAGGTACTTACAGAGACTACATGCTTACTTATCGAAAGTCAGATCAGTTAGAGATCATTGGATATTCTGACTCCGATTTTGCTGGATGCCGAGATAGCATGAATCTACTTTAGGCTATATCTACTTACTTGCTGGAGGTGCCATATCTTGGAAGAGTGTTAAACAGTCTATTATAGCTTCTTCCACCATGGCAGCTAAGTTTGTAGCTTGTTATGAGGCATCTAATCATGGAATATGGTTGTGAAATTTTGTCACAGGGCTGCGTATTTTGGATGGCATTGAAAGACCACTTAAGTTATTTTGTGACAATAAATCAACAGTACTATATTCCAACAACAACAGGAGTTCGACGAAGTCAAAATTTATAGACATCAAATTCCTAGTTGTCAAAGAAAGGGTTGATAGACTTATATCTATAAACGCATTAGGACAAACTCCATGATTGCGAGATCCGCGATAAGGGATTACCACGGAGTCTTTCATGAGCACACTGCTCATATGGGTGTGGTTTCTCTTTAGGATATGTCATTTTAGTGGGAGTTTGTATTTTAGATTCTTTTATTTATGGGTACATTTGTTATGGATATTATGGATTTTAAGGTTATTTATTGTAGTAAAGTATTCAGTTTTCATCCACTCTGATTTTGTATGGTTTGATGTTACTAAGGTTTAAGGAGAACCAGTTGGAAATAGACATGTTAAGATCACATTGCATGAAATTTCTATGCTACACATCCACACTTGATCTTTGTTATTAGTTGCATTGATACATGTGATCATTGATGGGTCTAGTTACGAAATATGTAACGACGATCGCTTTGGTTCTATATTGGTGTGGTTAATGGACAAGATTGTTATAATATATAAAGTTGTGATAGCAAAACTCATGAGCTCATAAGTATAATTCACGTTTATAAGAAGTTCGTATAGCGAGTGGAGATTGTTGAGTAAATCAAATATATGGGGTGATATATTAAATAAATGTGAATTATAGGCTATCAAATAAAGTTAGGCTAATTAAAGTGATTAATTTAAGTTTTGGGAAGCGCATTAATATATTATAAAGTGTAAGGCATCAGTATTGTAGAGACAGCGTAATTTCTGTTACATGATGGGTTAAAATAGAAATTACGAATAAATGTGACTATTCATAAATAAACACGATTGTTTATAAATAAGGGTCATGGTCCCCAAATCACATAATGTTTTTCCAAATTTTTTGATTCTCATTGTCAGAGAGAAATATTAGATAGAAAACTAGTGTAGATTTGAAAGATCATAAAACCTCATACTCATATTCAAATATTTTAATATTTTGTTATAGATTCAGGTCTGCTTTCGCAAATCCAGTATTTTGATTCTTGATGTTTCAATATGAATGTTCCTGTTTGTGTGATGGTTTTCACATAATGAATTTAATCTAACAGTTTGTTGAATATTTTATTGTAGAATTTTCATTTCAAGTTTACGAAAATAAATGTAGACTATTTTGTTCACAATTATTTCCTTTAAATACATTTTGAGTTCAAACCACGGTTCAAACCGTAAACTAAATCAAAACCGTAATATTATGACACACCCCGCCCCCTTCCGGTGGGCGGGCGTCAAACCACTCCTGAAATCCCAGCCGTTACTCTAACGACTAAGCTCACTTGTGAAGCGAAGCCGTATTCTTCTTTAAGCATATAAAAAATTTTTAACTTTCTAAACTTATGATTTTATAAAATTTGACATACTTGACTGCATATAGGACATGTCCCCAAATCACATTATACATCCGATTCTGCTTTATGTCACATTATGGCAACCAGCAACCCAACACATTATCACAAAACTCCACTATGTACATACATATGTCCCATTATACATAATCAAAGTATTTTCTTACAAAATATTCTTACTAACGACACTTGGCACAATGTCGGGACAAACCTGCGCTCGGCGTCTTGCGTACTTGTACACAGAAAATAGTTTTTAAATACAAAATAATGAGCTAAACGAGCTCGGTGAGTGTATGCTTTTATAAAAGGTTTTGCTTTTCTGGAAAACATCTCAAAAATGTAAAACTCTCTTTTACAAATATTTTCCAGAAGCTTTTCTTTGCTTTGCTTGCTTTAAAAGTTTATAAAACTTTTCTTTGCTTGCTTGCTTTTGTACTTGCTTGCTTTTAAAAGTTTATAAAACTTTTAATAACTTGCTTTGCTTTGTTTTCTTTTAACAAGGCATAAAACTCATTTCTTGCTTGTAGAAGTTTATGAAACTTCTCAATTTCTTTTCTTGCTTTCTTTATCTTGTTTGAAAAGTTTTGCTTAAAACCTTTCACAAACCTTTTTGCTTTAAAAAGTTTCTCAAAACTTTTTCATAAAAACGAACTTTGGGCTCAGCGCATTCTTTGAAGAAATAAAGCGGGGCACGGGAACCAACCGTTTCTTTAAAATCCACGGGGCTTGGCTCAGCCGGTCGTTTGAAATCTAAAGGGAGCTTGGCTCAATAGTTTGCCCAAAACTCTCGGGCTGGGCGGCCAGGGAGCCAAATGGTTGATTTTTTAGCTACGTATATTATCTTTATAAAGCATCCCGACCCTTTGAGCTATTTTTGCTTCTTTGTACCCTAGTGAACACGGAGAGCACGGGCGGCGGGTGCGGTGGAGGACACGTGTCCATCACCTTTTCGTGAATATGGTGGAGTGGCACGGTCGCCATCACGTATGTAGTTAAGAGCTCCTATAACCTTATATACTCACATCGTGCCACGGTCTCCTTTAAATGCATGATGTATATCTACGTTTGCCGACGAGTAAACTAGAAAATGCGTGTATGAGATCCTAACACCACCGTGCGTGCGAATACCTCGACAGTTTTCTGCTTAGAACTAGGAAGGCTGTTTTCTAAACATTCTTTGCTTGTACTTGCTCTTTGAAAAATGGTTTTACAATTTAAAGCCATTTGCGCTTTAACCGAAAAAATGGTTTAATTATTGAAAACCATTTGCCTTTGCTTGAAAGATGGTTTACAATTTAGAGCATTTACTTACTTTCCTAAAATGGTTTTAATTATTCAAAACCCATTTACTTACTTACTTTGCTTGAAAGATGGTTTGTACTCAAAACCATGAAATACAGTGCAAAGCAGTTTATAATAAGCAATAATAATATCTATTTAGTATTTGGAAAATGAGTTTAGAACACTCACCTCTTTGCTTGCCAAACTTGACACAGTTCCACAACTTTCCCGCCTTTGCTTTTACTTTCACACTTTTCGATGTGTTAGATCCACGCGCATTCAGCCTGACGAAGCCGATTTGCAGCAGTGCTACAATTAAAATTTTAAAATAATCAGGCTATAAATGCCATTCACAGGCATATGACTTGATTCTAGACTAAAGGGACTTTCCATATAGTCTAAAAACACCGAAAACATTTAAGAAAATTGTAGGGCTGTTTGAATAAAATCTGAAAATTTAACCAAAGCTGTCAAACTTGATCCAGAAATTGACCGAGACTATCAGAAAATAGTCCCCGAAATTTCTAAATTTAAAGTCTAAACTCAATCCCAAAAATTTTGGGATGAATTTATGGCTCTAAGAATATTAAAGTAGTATATAGCCTTTGGGAACCGAAATAATACTAGTAGAAAAATTTCCGCTCTTCCAAGCGTGACAAAAGTAAAGATTTTGGTGTCCGCTGTAGCTCGTCGCGTGGAAGTAACCCAAACTTTAGTTCGAAAAATTCGACCCGGCTAGGAATGACGTAGATCTGAGAAAAACTAAAAATTTGGGTTTTTTGCATATTTACCTGAATTCTCGGTGAAACCCCGTGTTTCTGGTACTCACGCGTAGCCCTCGTCGCGTAGAGCACTTTCCGTGTTTATCGACGAATCAGAGACGGTTAAAAACTGAGAATACGAGAAAAAACTAAAAGACAAAAATAACAAAACTCTCGGACGCTATCTGCCGTCCGTCCATACACCCATTTGACTTTTAATGTTTTAAATTATCTTTTTTTTTAATTCTTTATGTGGGACCCATGTCCCTTTTTAATTCTCTATCGCCCGGCCAAAACGTTTATTTTGTCGGTTTCAATTTTATTTATCTAAATGAATATTTCTTTATATACTTCTTGATTTTCGAGATTTTAAATCTAAGTTTGAGTTCATCTAAACTCGTCGCTAGAAATTAAGTAAAATATTCGGTATGCCGGGTCGCCAAAAACTTTTCTGGAGTCCTGCTAGATTCATGAGCAGACTTACTTATTGTGATCAGTTTCGTCATCAGGATGCAGAAATTTCCGAGCCGCGGATTACGGCGATTCATTTATTATTTAAAAACCAATTTAATTATCTTTCAGCCTCGGCTTTCGCCAATTGCCGTCAAACTTTGAAATTCTCTTATGGCCCATCTACAACAATTATCGCTAATATCGCTTTTGGTAAATATGATTATCGCCACTTGTTTTAAGTACCAAATTCAGGGTTCAAGAGAATTTATAATTTCCTAATTTCATCTCCAAAAATCTTCTGATGTGATAACAGTGCTCTTATACACCCTGCAGTATAATATCTTGTCTGTTCTCCGGGACGAGTGTTACAAAATCCTCCTCCTTAGGAACATTTCGTCATAAAAATGAATAATTACTTCGAAGAAACGAAAATACCTCATCAGGAAAATAAGTGAAGTCACGGCCAGTATCGAACTCTGGCTCCCCCCCAGTAAATTGCCTCCCTCATGATTCTTCCATAAGACTTTAACTAATTGAATCACTTTGCTTCTCGACACACATTCCTTGCGGTCCTGATACGCACGGGTATCTCCTCATCGTCGAATTTTTCTTCTTTGCCTTTGTTTGCTCTCAATACATGTGAAGGATTTGGGATATATTTACGCCAACGTCGATACATGGAATGTATCATGAATCCTTGATAACTTTGGGGGTAACTTCAACTTGTAAGCTATTGCGTACTTTGCTTATAATCTCATAAGGTCCTATATATCTCGGACTAAGCTTCCCTCGTTTCCCAAATCTCAACACACCTGTCCAAGGTGAAATCTTAGACTTGGTCACATCTCGGGTGTAAGTCTCTCGACGGTTGTCACATTATAACTTTTAAATACATCTCTTCTTTATCTTCCAAGTTATCACGAACAACTTTCCTTTCTCACGAGTGATGCGTACTGGATTCGGACCTACTGGTCTTCTTTCACCCAGCCTCATCCCGGCCTGCTGGAGTCCTACATTTCTGTAGCCTAGCGCCTCAAATGGGTAGGCTACATCTTTGGGCGATGGCGTTGTGTTGTAGGCAAACTCCATTAGTGCTAAGTGGTATCGACTTCCTTTGAATTCAGCCTAAGCTCTTAGCATATCCTCTAACGTGCGAATAGTCCTCTGTGGCCATCCGTCGGAGGATGAAATATCTTGTCTTTGAAGTGTAGAAGTACCTAAAAACATTTCAAACTAGGCGAAAACACGGATGTGAACCTAGGGTCTCGATAAAAACTATCAGCTGGAACCACAAGTGAAGTCTCACTATTTCATGCATGCAACAGCGACTTTTCTAAAGTCCTCGGCATTGGCGGCGGAAAATGGCGGACTTAGTCAATGCGATCAACTATCACCCATATAGCATCATGCCTTTAGTCCGTGGAAGACTGACGTACAAAATCCATAGTGATCTTCTCACGTTTCCATCTTTGGAATAGGGAGTAAGCGTATCTTACGTGGGCCTTTGATCTTTCTGCCTTCACCTGGCGACGGAGTTAGGCATGCGGAGGCGAAACTTGCAATCTCTTTCTTCATCCCACATTCCACCCGGTAATGTTCTTTCAAAGTTACGTACATCTTGAAATGCTTGCACGGATGCATAGCATGCGCGGATGAATGTGTAACCATTATGTCTCTTCGGTTCGCCATATTCTGCTTTACATTCTGCGCCCTTTCAACATCATGCCATCATCTACGATCTGAAACTCCCTTTCTTTCCTTTTCCTATTTCTTTTAAAAGCAATCATTTGTGGATCTGTATTTATCTGTAGAATCGATCCACTAGGAGGTGATCTAACATGAAACATGGCTGACAAGGCTCCTGAATTCTCGGCCTCGATATCACTAGCTCTTAGACCCACAGCGGTGGAGATAACACGATCTCATATCGGACAAAGAACTCTCTATTTGCCTACTCAAGGTATCTGCTACGACATTGGCACTGCTGGATGGTGCACCGATAGTACGATCGTAGTCATTAATCAACTCAAGTCATCTTCTTTGCCTCAGGTTTAACTCTTTCTGGGTGAAAATATATTGAAGACTCTTATGATCTGTAAAGATCCAACAAGGAACACCATATAAATAATGTCTCCATATTTTTAGGGCAAACACGACTGCTGCAAGCTCTAAGTCGTGTGTAGGGTAATTCTCCTCATGCTTCTTTAGATTTGTCTAGAGGCATATGCAATCACCTATCGTGCATCAAAACGACCAAGGCTTGCCTTTTGGAAGCATCCTTATAAACCCACAAATCCATCTCTCCCATTGGGTAAAGCTAAAGCCCGGAGCTGAAATTCGATCTACTCTTCAACTCCCTCGAAACTTTGTTGTGAACATCTTGATCATATGACATCTTTCTTGTGTCGGCCAATTCGTGGAAATTTGCTATCTGGAGAACCCCTCGACAAACTTCTGTAATACCTGCTAAACCAAGGAAGCTTCGACCTCCCGACACATTCTTTATTGTTCAATTTACCTTATTTTCTGGGGATCCATACTCACCCCCTCAACTGAAATAACATGACCTAGGAATGCCACCTTGTCGAGCCAGAACTGACACTTGCTCAACTTGGCATACAACATGGCTCCTTAGGGTGCAACCTGATCTCGGGTGCTCTGAATGTTCCTCTAAACACTACTGAATACACAAGGATATCATCGATAAAAACCTGTGAGCTATCCAAATACGGTTGGAATACCGGTTCATCAAATCAATGAAACTATTTCTTTGGGGCATTAGTCAGGCGAATGGCATCACGAAACTCGTAATGCCGTAGCATGTCTGAATCTTGTCTTGGGTACATCACTCTGTGCTCTCAGGCGATGATACCCAGGCCTCGAGTCTATCTTGGAGTAACCCTTGAGACCCTTGGAGTTGATCAAATAACTCATCAATTCACAAGGAGTGAATCACAGATTGCGGATAGTAGCTCGACAAACTACGTAATCTATACACAACCCATAAGCTCATCTCTTTTCACGAAAATGGGCTTGTGAGGATAATAACACGGTCGAATAGATCCACTTACTTAACAATTCTTCTAGCGAGGCCTTAAAGGCTCCCTCAACTCTGCGGAGCCATCCTATAAGGAGGAATGGAAATGGGCTCGATCCACGAGGATCAAATCAATGGTGAACTCCACCTCTCTCTTTGGAGGTAGTCTTACTGATATCATCCAGGGCTTACATTTGAGGAACTCTAACAAATGGAATCTCATCGATATAGTCCCCTCCTTGTTCCCCTACATAAGCTAGATAGCCCAATGACCCTTCGCGGCATTCTAGCTATCATAGCGAATCATGCGGAAGATAACTCTCCTGAATTCCCTGAACTTAACCTCCGATTTCACGCTGTCACGGCTTCTATACTATAACAATCTAATGTATGGCTCTATGGCGAGATAGTCAATCCATCTTGAGAACCACGCCGAAGTCCTCATATCTAAAGTACAGATCCCATTTGGGAACTCCTATCCCCCGATCGAGGAACTCTACTATCTCGACTGCTGCAATCACGAGGAATAAGCACGGATCTCGGTGTAAGGGGAAACTATCATGGAGCCCTCGTATTTAGATCTCTATATGCGGAGCGATCTAAGAATGGCTTGGATGCAAATGAATGCGTAGCTCTTGGGTCCACTAATGTATATGCATCATGATCAAGGATAGAAATAATACCAGTGACCACATCTGGAGCTGCATTTGCATCTTGCTGAGTCTGTTTTTATCTTTCGCATGAGTGCGGGCTGCCATGTCCACTGGGGCACTTGCCTCTCTACCTCTACCCGCGACCGCTCTGCATAGCTGTTGTCTTTGGCCCCTGCAGCTGGGAAACCTACTCCCTGGCTTGACCTGTATGCTCATCTACGATGCTGGGGTAGCTAGGCGCTGCGATGTTTCGCACCAAATCAGGTGAGGGCACTCCCTAATGAAATAGCCTTCTGGCCCTGGTGGCTCTCTGTATCTTTGAATCTCCTGCATTCCCATGGTGTCGTCTCGACATATATGACATCTGGGGAGGAGTACTGCGGGTGCCACGCTAGCAAGCTGGGGCCTCAACGATCCTTGACTAGGGTGGCTCTTGACACAGCAGCGCCGGCATATAACGGCTCTTACTTGTTCGCAACTGCATTTCTTGTCTCGCGAGCTTTGTTGGGACGTGCAGTGCCTCCTCTTATATTTTCGCGCTTCTGCGATACGCCCGCAGTAGTGCTTTGCTTTCGACTCTCGGGCGACCTCTGCTAAGTCCGATCACATTCTGAGACCAGCGATAAATGCACTGCGATCGAGTCTTTGTAGTCACGATAACCTCTTTGCATTTGAGGGACTTCATACGCTGATATGGAACAATCTAACTAGTTTTGAGAACCTCTTCTCATGTTCGACAGACATATTCTTTGTTTCTATTGAAGAACTCACTCGATTCTAATCGCTTTGTGACTATGAGAAGAACTTATCGGTGAACTCTTTGATGAGAGTATTGGTCAGCATATTGTTCCCAGTCGGACCACTCCTCTCTGACATCCGCAATCTTGCCTATTTTCCCACGCCGAGCTAGCAAGACTCTTTGCTCATTACATTACGTAGCCCGCTAACTCTGTAAACCTTGTTTACTTCGGTCAACCATAACCAGCGCTGCGGATCTGCAATGCCGTCGTATGGCTTGGCGCGAAACTTAATACTCTGCTCTGACCTCCCGGGTTCTTATTAACCTCTGATTCGGTGGTGGAAGTACAGCATTCTTGACGGTTACTATGGCTACTATCGGCCTGTCTGTGCCGCGCTCTGCGTAACTGTCTGCACTGGCTCACGGTGGCGAGATGGTCGGCTGACTGCTAACTTTGGGCGTTCAGCGGCGGTGGTAGACGACCTACGTGCTCATCTCTCATAGTGCTGGGGCGCCGGGAAACCATTGGAGCGACTCTCTGGGCGGCCTCTACATCCTCTTCACGACATAGTCTGTAATTTCTGAAAATAAAATTTGTTTAATACTTTGAATCACCAGTATGTGTACTTTGAATTTGAACATTCATGGTTGCCAATGCCTTATATGATACACTAGTGGTATGTCTTTACTAAATGTCCCCAGGTTATTATACTCTGGCCTGCTCACGTCTGCCATGGCACACCACCCTTCCAGTGGCGGGCGTGCCGGCCACTCCACAGAAATCACCTCTAACGACTAGAAACTCCTGTGAAGCGAAGCCGTATTGCTTGCTAAAACCTCCTATAAAAAAATTTTCTTTTCTAAACTTATGATTTTATAAAATTTCGGCAGCATAACAGCTGCATATAGGACATGTCCCAAATCCTGTATACACAATTTACACTGCTATGTCAACTATGGCAACCAGCAGCAACACATTTATCACAAAACTCCACTATGTACATACATATGTCCCATTATACATAATCCACAAGTATTTTCTTACAAAATAATGCACCCAGCTTATGCTGATATCGGGACAAGCCTGCTATCTTTCGGCGTCTTTGCGTCTTTGTGCACGGAAATAGTTTTTAAATACCAAATAATGATTGCAGCAGGCTCCGGTGAGTGTATCTTTTATAAAGGTTTGCTTTTGCGGAAAACATCTAAAAATGGCAAACCCTCTTTTACAAATATTTTCGAAGCTTTTCTTTCTTTGCTAACTAAAAGTTTATAAAAGCTTTTAACAACTGCTGCTTTGTACTTGCCTTTTAAAGTTTATAAAACTTTTAATCTTCTTCTCTTGCTTTTGTTTCTTTTCTTTCAAAAGGCATAAGCTCATTTAACTGCTTCTTTAAGAAGTTTATAAAACTTACTCCAAATTTCTTTTCTTGCTTTCTTTATACTTGTTTGAAAAGTTTACTTGAACCTTTATGAGACATAACACAAAGTTTATAAAAAAACTTTTCTTAAAAGCAGGAACTGAAGCAGGCGCGTTCTTTGAAAATAAAGCGGGAGCTGAACCAGCTAGTTCTTTAAATCCACGGGAGCTTGGCTCAACGGATCGTTTTGAAATCTAGCGGGGCTTTGTTTGACGGTTTCACTTTAAACTCTCAGAAGCACAGGCGGCCAAGGGAACCAATAGTTGATTTTTCAAAAGCGTATGTATCGCATAAAGCATCAGCGGCTGGAGGCCTGGCCCACTGCAACTGCGTACACTTAGTGAGCAGGCTTTAGGCGGCCGTCTTGGTGGGAAGGACACGTGTCATCACCTTTCGGTGAATATGGTGGAATTGACGCAGATTCGCGTCGCAATATGTAGTTAGAGCTTCATGCTTATATCTTTCGCATGCGATAAGTCTCCTTTAAATGCATGATGTATGTCTCGTTTACTTGACGAGAAGCCAAGCTAAAATAAATGTGAGATACTATGCCACTGTGATCATGCGGAATCATACGGCAAGTTTCTTGCTTAGAACTAGGGAAGGCTTTGTTTTCCTGAAACATTCTTTGCTTGCTTGCTTCTTTCTTTGAAAAATGGTTTTACAATTTAAAACCATTTGCTTGCTATGAAAAATGGTTTAATTATTAGCAGTTTCTTCTTCTTCTTGAAAGATGATTCTGAATTTAGAAAGCAATTTCACTACTTTTCCCAAAATGGTTTGTTATTAATAATTTCTTCTTAACTTCTTTGAAAGATGGTTTATCTTTAGCAATGAAATCTTGGATCTGTGATTTATAATAATAATAATAATAATATCCTTTCGTATTTGAAATGAGTTTAAACAATTTCCTTTCTTTTCTTCTTAAGCTTGGCGCAGTTAACGGCTTTCAGGCACTTTTCTTTTACTTGTATTTCGATGTATTAGATGTCGTGCAATCAAGCAATTTGCACACACTTGGTCTTCTGATTAAAATTTTCGAAAATATGTGGGCGATAAGACTGGGCATATGACTTGATTAGGCCAAGGGACTTTCACATATAGTGCAAAGCAACGTTCGAAAATTATGTCGTTGTTTAGAATAAAATCACGAAATTTTATATTGTCAGAAAGCAGTCGGTCAGTAATTTGTCAGAAAATAGTCATTCTAAAATTTCCAAAAATTCCTGGCTAATCTAAAAATTTTGGGGATGAATTCTCTTGCTCTAGAATATTAATGAATTTATATAGCGCTGGAGTCAGGAAAATATCTGATACCAAGGAAAATTTGCTCTTGGCAATAGCCAAATTTTGGTGTCGCGCATGGCTTCTACCGTCGCGTGAAGTAACTATTTGGTTGAAAAATTACGGCCAAGTGAATGAGCGTAGATCGCTTAAATTTGGGTTTTCGCGTATTCTATGGTCTGGTGAAATCACCGTGTTTTTAGTACTTCGTGCATAAGCCTCGTCAGCGTGAAACTAAACTTTTCGTGTTTATCGACCAATCGACGGTTAAAAACTCGAAAATGAGAAAGAAAGCTAAAAGAATAAAAATATAGCTATACTGCCTGGACGCTCTCTGCCGTCCGTCCATCCCATATTGACTTTTAATGTTTTACAAATTATCTTTTTTTTTAATTCTTTATGTGGGGCCGCGTATCACTTTTCTTTTAATCAGTTTATTGAGCAATTTATTTTGTCGGTTCAATTTATTTATCACTGAAATGAATATTAACATATCTTGCAATTTTCGGATTTTAAATCGTTTTGAGGTTCAGCTCTAAGTTCATTCGTACCAGAAATTCGTAAGATATTCATTGTCTCGAGGTCATGAAACTACAGGTCGCTCGTTCGAGAATGGCTGCTTGGCGATCCCAGTTTCGTCGTCAGATCTAGAATTTCGAAACTATGAATTGATGCGGCGGTCATTATTATTAATTTCACTATTAAAACTTGATTAATTATCTTTCTTCCCCTCAACTTTGTAATTACCATCCATTTAAAATTCCTACTATGGCTATCTCTACTTAATTATCTCATCTACAATACTCCTTTTTAGTAAATGACAATTATGCCCTTTGTTTTAAATCTCAGAATTCCGGGTTCCAAAATTTATAATTTCACAATTTAAATGCAATCTTCTGATATGGCCTTGGTACTCTTATACACCCTCTGTTATCGTATCTTGTCTGTTCTCTCGGAGACGGGGGGTGTTACATATTAGGTTAAGTTGGTTTGAGTACTTTGAATGGTTTGGATTAGATTGTAATTTTTTCAAATTGATATCATAGGTTTGAATTTAATATTATGCTCAAACCGATCCAAACCGACCCACGAACAAACCTAACTATAGGAGCCTTTTTGGACCAAAATGAAGTTTAAGATGTAAGTGGGATATTGGGTAAAACAAGGAATTTTTTTTGCACATTTTCCCTTTTAAACATCATTTAAGATATCTTCATAATTGCTTCGTTTTCTCTCAAGAGATTGTCGTTCGCTTTCGATTTTCTCCTCAAGGAAAAAGATGACTCAAGCTATCCACCCAATCTTGCTTAGGATGTTGTATGTAAAGTGAGCTCTGACTAAAGGAGATATTAGGTCATTATATATATATAGTAATTTTTCAGGTGATGTCATAGGTTTAATTTAATATTATCTTTCCAAATCGTCTAATAGACCCATGAAGCAGGCCACATTGTAGGAGCCTTTTTGGACCAAAATGAAACAGATATAAGAGTGGGATATTAGGGTAAAACAAGAATTTTTTGTTTCCTTTGAACATCATTTAAGGTATCTTCATAATTAGCGTTTTCTCTTAGAGATTGTGAGTTAAACCAGATTTTTCTCCTCAAGAAAAGATGACTCAAATATCACCCAATCTTGTGGATGTTTTGCATGTAGAAATCAAACTCATGACTAAAGGAAGATATTAGGTCATTATATATATATATATATATATATATATATATATATATATATATATATATATATATATATAAGGTCGTAAATTCCTCACGATTTTTATTGTATGTCCGATTTGAGTGGCAAAACTTAGATCAGCGATGTCTCTAACATTTTTTAAATCTGTTATGCTCTTACCATTAAATGAATCAATAGATAGACAATCAAGGTGTTAACAACATTGATGTGACAACCTCAATGTGACCCTTTTGCACATGCATTTTTTTTTTTAATCCTAAACTTATTTTGACCCAAATGCCCTCTTTTGGTTCTTGACACCTCCTCGTTTTGGAGCTCTAAACCTTCCCCTTAAATTCTCTTGAATGTTGACCTTCACTTCTACTTATGGAGGTCTAGGCACGGGAAGCAGAAGACCAAGCCCTTCCTTCCTATAAGCTACAGGTTATTCCTATATGATGGGTTTGATGTCAAAACCCTCAACTCTGCAAATTATCTCCAAAACTTCAGGCACTCCATTAATACACCCCCTTGACATACCCACGTCAATTTGAATGGCTTGGTTACCACAAGCACCATCGATTCCAGTTTCTTGAATGGTATGACCCATGATCATCCACTTCGCACCTGGAATCGTAGCAAGAACATGTTCAAGATTGAACAGTTACAATTTTGAGCCAATTCATGAGAGAATTTCCTCAACCAAACCACTGAGTGCCTGCCCTTGAGATAATCAGGTGAAAATTGTTAGATTTCCTTTTATTGGGCTGACAAGTGTTAAATTTTGGACATGAATTGTCTTTGTCTATTCGTAACCTATTAAGGTAGCTTAATAAGTTGTTGATCTATTCAGTTGAATTAGGGTTCTGAAGCAGTATATAATTATTTCATTAAGCATAAAATATGGAATTAATGTGGTTTACTTTGTTTCTTGCTAATGTTGTTTTGATGTGTCAATGACGTTAAGGGGCAATTAAATAATTTGAAGCGAGTCGTGGGTTTAAAACTTCTGTGGCGTTATCTGACTGCATTGAGAGATAGCGAATCATTGCTTAGGTTTACAATCAGGAAGACAAACCCCAACCTCGTACTTGAGAGAAGGCTTGCATTCTTTGCGTTGTCTAATTTACGATGAATTCGAAATATGTCTTATAATATTGACTTATTTGATCTTTGATTGATATCTCATGAGGTCTGGGTTATGTGGTTTATTACGTATTTGGTGTAGCGATGGCTAAAATCCATCTATGTATTTATTCTTGTGTATTTCATCTAACAGTGAGCGGATCATCTTGATGTTGATTAATAAGTTAGTATTTTAATTGCTAATTTGATCATACCAGATTTTTTGAAATATATATATTTGGGAACCCAATTTATACAAATTCAATAATTTTGTTTTTGGTTGAAATCGTGTATGGGTTTGACATAATGTGTTTTTGGGTTGCTTTAATTGAGGTTTGCATGATTATTGTGGTTAAAATCTGGTATATTGAAATTAAACCCATGATGCCGAATAAAGTTTTTTGCAAAATTGGCAGGGGATTTGTTCCCCATAAATAGACAAAGAAAAACCCAGCAGCAGATGGAAGTCGAAAGCGGGCGCCGGACGGCGAGTTATCTGCCGTCAAGGGTTGGCTTATCGGTCAACGTGTAAAGGTTGAAAGACGATTCAAGCGTTATGTCGTTTTGGTAACATATTAATTTAAAAATTAATTCTAAAATAAATAAACATATCATACTTCATGCCATTGAATTAGGCGAATCCCTTAAAATAATGATAATTCAATTAGGCGTTATAAAGTAATAATTGTAATTCAATTAGGCGTTATAAAAATAATAATGGTAATTCAATTAGTAATTAATTAATTACTTTAATGAAAAGAGCGTTATGAAAATAATAATAATGATAATCATGGCCCGATCGGAAAATATTCGCGCTCCCAGCGAAACCATCTTGTTTGAATCGTCTTCAACCTTGCGGCGTTGGCCGTAGATAATGACTTTATTTGCCCGATAACCGCCGTCCGGCGTCCGTTTTCGACGATTCAAGTTGGGTTTTTCTCGTCTCTTTATGGGGAACAAATCCCCGGTGCCAATTTTGCAGGAAAAAAAAATTTCCAGATTCGGCATTCATGGGTGTAATTTCTAATATACCAGATTTTAACCACAATAATCATGCAAATCTGCTCAAAACAGCAAAACACATTATGTGTCAAACCCATACATCGATTTCAACCAAAAAACAAAATTATTGAATTTTGCATAAATTGGAGTTCCCCAAAATATATATATATATAGCGGGTATAGATCAAATTAACAAAAATACTAACTTATTAATCAAATGTTCAGTATGATCCACTCACGATACCACTTGTTAGATGAAATACACAGAATAAACACATAGATGTGATTTTATTAACATTTTCCAAATACGGAGATAAAATCACATAACCTAGAATCATGCATCTTGTCCAGATCCGATAAGCCAATAATATAGAAGATAATGCTAGCACCATGGCAGGAGAGGCTTACATTTACTACATTGTCTAATTGCAATGGATTCGGTATGTCTTCTATAATATTGAAGCTTATTGACTCTTTTGATGTATCACATGTTCCCAAGGCCTGATTTTATTAATATTATTTGAATGTAACAGTAATAAAAATCACATCTATGTGTTTATTCTTGTGTATTTCATCCCCGGCAAGTGGTATCGGAGCGGATCATGCGATCATTCGTTAATAGGATAATGACCACAATTAACTATTGTCATACACCACGAAAGAATATAGCTATATTTTGGGAACAGTTATGCAAAGTCAACTATTTGTTTTATTGAAACATCGTCTTATCCCCGAAGCACACACTCATTTGAGTTGCTGGTGAATATCTATGTTATTGTGGTTAAAATCTGGTATGATAGAAATTAAACCCATGAATGCAGACTAGAGGCCACTGCAAAAGAGTGACATGAATTTGTTCCCATGAAGACGAGAAAAACAACTTGAATGGCGTCAGCAGGCAGCGAGGCTGTGAAGCTCTGAGCAGTCAAGTGGCTTGCTCGGCGATCGCTGCTGGGAACGACCGGCGTTAGCCAATGGACTGGGTGATGGCGGCGTCATGATTTGTCGTGTGTATTTTCATAGCGTCTTTCGACAAAGTAATTAATTATTACTGAATGATTACCATTGATGACCTCATAGCGTCTGGTGAGTATCGTATTTCCATAGCGTCTAATTCGAATATGATGAAGTATGATATATTTATTTATTTAGAGTAATTTTAAATTAACTATGTTACCAAATAACCTCTGACCAATTTAACATTAATTAATTTTATAATAAAAATAAACTTTTTTATATCTATGCTAAAGTAGTTGCTTGAAAGGATGATTATTTTATACAGATCTTAAGGTAAATAATAGTCTAAATGTGAGACAAATAAGTTTTTTAACATGCAAACATTATGTCGGTCCAAAAGGCATAATGTTTGTAGTTATAATATTGTCTACATTTAGTCTTTATAATTAGTCTGGATTTTCAAATTGTTTTTACGTCAAAGACTAAATACAATGTTGTGCTTAGTATCTTATTAAAGGGCCCATGTGTATATATTTGTTAGCTAATATATACGTGTAGTATTAATGTGAGCATTTTGTGTTTATTTTCGAGTACTCTCTTATGCGCTATTTACGATATCGGTAGCATTCCTAAGCTTAACAACTTTGTTAGTTACGAAGTTAATTTGGCACAGTGCTGTGAGTGACACTTGGTGGATAGATCTGGCAGGAAGCCACTCGGTCAAAGTGTCACTATGCGGGCTTGCCACTCGGGCCGGCGCCAATTGATGGTGAAAGATACATCTATGGGAAATGGCAAAGAGCTGAGTACAAGCTATTGGGACATTCAGCTTATGTTAGACTATGATTTTATTTTAATTTTGGAAAACACATTTATTATCTAGTCATTTAGACGGAATTTCAATTTACATTTCATGTTGGACCAAATCTAGTTATCTTGCTGTTCATTTGGAAATGAAACATTTGAGTATTTTCCAAAATTCTGAGATTATTGGAGCCAGTAGTCTAATTGATAAGCTATATAAATTAAATATGCAAAGTCCCAATACAAATTTAATAATGAATGCAACCATTAAACCAGATTAAAGCACAAATTAAATAATGAGTATGGCATAAGTGTATGAGACTCTTTCCAAACAATTGAAAGGCTAATAACTCAAGGAATTCTTGATTCCCTTGACATGTCGATTTGACATATGAGTGCATTAAGGGAGAATGACTAACAAAGAAAGGCAGTGCAAATCGGTGTAGTAACGTCATAGAGTTGATACATACGGATCTCATGGACCATTCCCTCTGACTTCTTGGAATGGGCTTATACTATCACATTAGACGATTACTCACGATATGGTTATTGTACCTAATACAGCAGAAAGGCACAAGCCACAGAAGTGTTCAAAATTTTCAAAGCGAGGTTGAAAATCAGCTAGGCAAGAAAATTAAAGCCGTCAAATCTGACAGTGGAGGGGAATATTACGGTAGATATGATGGATCAGGTGAACAACGACCAGGGCCTTTTGCTAAATACCTTTCTGAATGCGGTATTATACCTCGATACACCATGCACGGAACTCAGTCAAATGGTGTAGGCGAGAAGGCGATAGAACCCTTAAAAGACATGGTAAGTATGATTAGTCATTCTTCTCTACCTAATTCATTATGCGGTGAACATTAAAGAACCCGCAGTTTATATACTCAATAAGTTCCCGATGGCAGTTAACAAAACCACATATGAGTTATGGACGGGTAGAAGAAGCCTAGTATTAGACATCGACACGTGCGGGGTTGTCCATTTGGCTCAAGGCCTTATAGGCGATGAAAGAAAGCGGACTCAAGAACATTAATTTGTTATTTTGTAGGATACGAGGTCTAAAGGGTATAAGTTTTGTAATTATGACGAGTCCTTCTTTGAGGCGGTAATGCCAGAGTTTATTGAGGATAATTAGGGCACTCAGGATTAAGGAGGTCATTTTGAGGAGGAGTATGTAAATGCTCCAGCCTGACTACTATTGAAGCTATTGGTGACAATCGGGGTACCCATTCCTATTATTGTGCCAAGTGTTGTGGCAAATATTGACGTTCTGTGCAACTTCCAATACAATTGGAAGCTCCACCCACTAGATTTGAGGAACCACGTAAATAGTGGAAAGAACCTCGCGCCTCAGCTTTGAAGTGCCATTAAGGCGGTCCACTAGAGAAAGGAGAAAGGCAATTTCGAGGATGACTATGTAGTCTTTCTTCGGGGAGCATGGGTTTGATACGGGTTGGAGGACGATCCTCGTCGTCGATCAAGCCCAAGCCAGTGCCAATTCGAGAAAGAGTGGATTGCGACTATGCGAGAGGAAATGAAGTCATGAAAGATAATGGTTGGGATCTGTCGAGATTGCCTGGGCATAAAACCAATTGGTTGTAAATGGATATTCAAAACCAAGCGGGATTCAAAGGCAATGTCAGAGATATAAGAGCACGCCTAGTCATAAGAACTACCCAAAAAGGAAGGCATAGATTATAAGGGACCTTTTAGCGGTCTCGACGAAAGACTCATTCGAATTATAATGGCACTTGTAGCTCATTGTGATCTAGAAATGCACAAATAGACTTGTCAAAAGCGGCTTTCCTCAATGGAGACAATGATGAAAACTATACATGGTACAACGAGAGAACTTTGATTAGGAAACCCAAAGCACCTAGTATGTAGACTCAAGAGACAATTTATGGTTTAAAGCGAGGCATCCGTCGATAGATAGGAGATTTGATAAGGTGATTTCTTCATATGGTTTCAAGGAGAACCTTTGTTGATCGGTGCATATATCTTAAGTTTAATGGGAGCAAAGTTTGTTATATTGGTGCTTATGTGGATGACATTACGCTAGCAAGCAATGATGTAGGTCTATTGCATGACACAAAAAGGTTCTTATCGATCCATTTTGAAATGAAGGATAGGCATTAATCATGTGTTGTTGCCACGATCATGGAGGATGGTTCCGAGATGTATGCTTGGCTTATCTCAAAAAGCCTATATCAATAAGGTGCTTGAAAGGTTTAATATGCGGGAATTGTGCACCGGGTGATACACTGTAATGAGGTGATAAATTCGGCTTAGGTCGATGCTGAAAATTACAGACGAGAGAAAAGAAATGGAGAACTACTTATTAAATGCACTTGATAGGGAGTCTTATGTATGCACAAGTTTTATGTAGCGTCGGGATATAGCGTACATTGTAGAATGTTGGCGAGATATCTCATTAATCTGGTATGGATCGCGAAGCGGCTAAGCGAGTGATGGGGTATCTTGACAAAGGATCGTATGCTCACATATTGGCGATCGATCATCACGGAGGTTATTGGGTACTCGGATCTGCGAGACTTTCAAAGGGATGTCAAGATAGTAGGAAATCGACCTCGAGGCTACATCTCTTCATGTTGTGGGAGAAATTTATTTCATGGAAAAGTGTCAAAGCAGGACACTAGTAGCCTCTTGACCATGGAAGCTGGATTGCCAGCACGCCCGGGGCATCTAATCAGGAATATGGGCTGTAAAAGCTTTATCACGGGACTTCAGTTATTGAAGGCATTAACAAGCAAACAGGATTAATTGTGATAATAAGGCACAACGAGTTATATTCTAAAAACAACGGGAGTTCATCAAAATCAAGCACGTTGACATTAAGTTTGGTTGTAAAAGAAAGAGTTGAGTGGTCAAGTGTCAATTGAGCATAATGATAAGACAATACGTTGAGATCCACTGCAAAGGCTTGCCACCTAAGGTGTTCATGAGCACATGTTGCTCGGATGGGTGTATAGTCTAGGCGATATAGAAGATAGTGGGAGTTCATTTGGTTTTATGTGTAATTATGTGATTGACACACTATAGTTATTTCATTTTATAATATGCGTACATGCTGCTGATTATTTAATGAATTTATGTTATGTTTAGAGCTACTCTGTTGTGATAATGCGATTTTCTCACTGGCTGTTTAGCATGTGGTATTTGAAAATATGATACTAGACTCATATGAGTCCATAAAAGGACCTTTTTGGAGATAGGCATACTATAGATCATTTTATCTTAATGTCTAAGCCACGCACCTGTTTGATCTATGTCATTGATTGTCTTGTTTTGTGACTTAAGATAGGTCTACGATGCATGAATGTAATAAAAGTAGCTTTGATCCCATTCTGTACAATTAATGGACGGATTGTTTAAAGTATTTATAGCCAGTTGGACGTGTATATTTGCTTGCGCGACTTTAGTATTCAATCATGTACATATTAGGTAACGCCTTGAAGTGGAGATTGTTAGAATTTCCTTTTATTGGTACGACAGTGTTAAATTTAATTTATGTTGTCTTGTGTCGATAACCCAATAAAGTTAGTGATCTATTCCCGATTGAATTAGGGTTCACGAAATAATTATATAATTATTTCATTAATTATAAAATATGGAGATTAATGTGTGGTTCCCACCCAATTGCCGCCAATATTCTGTTTTGATGGGTCAATGACATTAAGGGGCAATTAAGTAATTTGGCGAAATTACTTGGGTTTTAAAACCCTGCAGAAACACGTTATCTGCGGCCGAATTTGAGAGATAACGAATCATTGTAGGTTTCTGATCAGGAAGACAAACCTAGACTCCATACTTGAGAGAGGGCTTATTCTTGCCATTGTCTAGTGCGATGGATTCGAACGTAATGTACATAATATTGGCTTATTTGATCTTTGATTAGTATGCATGATTCTAGGGTTATGTGGTTTTATTCTGTATTTGGTGTAACAGTAATAAAAATCACATCTATGTGTTTATTCTTGTGTATTTCATCTAACAAGAATCTCTCTCTCAACCCATTAATCCAATCCCACACCTATTCGTTGATTCATTCCAACTCGTAGAAAACATGTTTCGACAGCAAACCTCCATGAATGAAAATTGAATCACCCACTACCAGAATTGTCTGATTTTCGAATAAAAACATAACCTAAATGGGAGCATTTAGGCGTAATGCGGAAATTCTATATCGAATGCTTTGATATACAATTCTTCTTTAACACCAAGAAACTTCAAAGGAATACCAAAAAGTGGGTCTTTGGAATTTTCCAACCATCACAGAGACTCTTCATCGCATTGCCAATGGCAATACCAATTAGCCCAAACCCTAAACTCGATTGCAGGATTGGTTAGGGTTTTCAATTTAGATGTCACCTTTGCAAATTAGAGATGTTGATGACTACTCTTGCTCACAATGGTATCATTGGTTAGGGTTTTTTTGCCCCAATTTTTCAATTTGCAGATTAGGGCTAGGTTTAAGAACTCTAATGGAGGGAGAAATTAAGGGGAAAAGGTTAAGAGCTCCAAAAGGGGGCATTTAGGTCAAAATAACGTTTAGGATTAATAAATACATGTGCAAAAGGGCCATATAATCTAAAAACTGCATGTGAGATTATCACATTAGCGTCGTTAACACCCTGTTTACCCATTTGTTGATTCTGTTAACGGTACGGGTATAAGTGTGTCACGACATAAACGTTAGGGGCATTGTTAGACCTAAAAAAAGTTTAGGGC
The DNA here is from genome assembly GCA_016808115.1 of Tetrastigma voinierianum. Classification (NCBI taxonomy): domain Eukaryota; kingdom Viridiplantae; phylum Streptophyta; class Magnoliopsida; order Vitales; family Vitaceae; genus Tetrastigma; species Tetrastigma voinierianum. Next base: position 114,649 of record JAEQBH010002769.1, on the reverse strand, counting down.
CCAAGTTAAACATATAGAAATTGCATTCTTGTAGGATGAGCTCTCCACCTTTACCTTATCGCACTTGGCTTGATGAGCCAAGTCAGAGGACACATTACCCTAGAGAGGATAAGAGCGTTTCAAAACGAAAACCATCAAAACATTTGGTGAAGATATCGGCTAGTTGATGTTCTATGCGAATGTGTTTGATCTCAATCACTTTGTCTTCTACCAAGTTTCAGATAAAATGATGTCGAATGTCGATATGCTTGGTTCGTGAATGCTAAACTTGGTTTTTGGGGATATTGATTATGCTAATGTTGTCACATTTAAGTGTCATACCAGATGATGCGACATCTTGTATGACACCATAGTCTTGCAGCATACTTTTCATCCAGATGAGTTGTGAACAGCTACTCTCAGCAACAATATACTTTGCTTCTGTTGTAGAGAGGGATATGTAATTTTGTTTTTTGCTAAACCAAGAGACCAAATTGTTACCAATGAAGAAATTCCAAATCAGTTCCACAAGTTCCTCCAACCACTCCTAGAGCAACAATTCTGAACCCTCTTTATTCGTTTCTCCGCAGCAGCCAACAAGGAAATCCCCTTGGTTTGCATCACTAGGTTAGAAACCCAACCTCTCGGCTTCTCCTTCTAGTCGAGGAAAGCATTGCAACCGTCATGTCACAAATAATGATGTAATAGGTACTAAGACATCTCATACCTTTTTATCTGATTTTTACTCCAACTTATGGAATTCCACGATCAAGAGATCCTTTATTCCTGAGTGGATCCTTCACCAAAAGGATTTTGAGTCCATTGGTGCTGTAGAATTGTTAGGTGCCCTGAATTTGCTAGACACAGTCACCAAGTTGCGTCCGTATGTGAAGCCTATTATGTTGGAATTTTATTCAAATATGACAAAAGGTTTGGGGGCCTTTAGTTCCCTTGATTTTTAGAGAGTCTGTGTTAGTGGCCACCGCTTTGAGTTTTCTCTAAGCATCCTCACTAACTATTTCTTCTGCCTTGACCTTGAGGGTCCAGTGACCTAGCCTGACATTTGGAGAGTAGTATTGGTTATCATGGGAGGCATATTCCGCTTGGTTTGATAAAGGGAATGTACCCTCATCTGTTATGTCCACCAAATACTCCATCATGCACAAAATTGGGATCTTCAATCAGTAGCCTAGCACCCATAAATCTCATTTGACCAGAGTTTTTGCATCCCTTATTTACTTAAATGGCACAAAGCAGGGCTTCAATTAGGGTCGTCTGATGTTTGACCACATTCTGAGACATGTAAAGTCCGACGTTCAAGAACTTAGGGTTGGTTACCCCTCCATCATTTTTGGAATCCTTATGGCTTAAAATGACTCCATTATCTCTCGTACCGACAATTTCATTGGCCCTCCCTTTGAGAATTAGTTAAATCCCAAGTTATTTCAAGGCCGCCATAGGGCGGACATCAATCCAGGCAGGAGTGTTGCTGACCATGATTCCTTTGATGACTCTACATCCTTTCACCACGTGTTCCCCCTAATGGTGCACCTTCTACCAGTTCTGCTCCTCATGATATGGATGTAGGCACTGTCACCCACATGCAGGAGGAGTTGTGTTTGTTGAGGGAACATGCCTCTCTCCTTGAATATATGTTGTGCTATAACTGTGATCGCTAAGTCATTGTTTCCTCCAAGCTAGTGGCTATCCAGATTGATGCACCATCTGCTCGAATGAGCTTCCTACCTCCTCCTTCAGCTACCACACATCAACTCACGACTAGTAGCAATACTGAACCTGTTCATCTCACTAATCTCAAGGGATATTATGTGCTGCCATATATGTTGTTTCTTTCTAATTTTTTGAATTCCTTTGCTTGTGAATGTTAGTGATGTGCCCTAGGGCAATAGTGTAATTGTTATTACTTCCATATTTCAATAATAAAGAGACATTTTCATTATCATCTTACATTTCTAATTTGGTGATTTACTCCACGAATAGTTGATTCCACTCATGGTCATCAAGTGTATGACTTGATAGTAGAACCCTGGACTTGAAATAGAATACTATTCTAAATTGTCCTTGGTAGTTCATTATTGGTGGAGCAATAGTGAATTAAGACTAGTATGGAGTGTGACTGATGATCATGATATGATATTAAGTTAGCTCATAAGTACATGTTGGTGAACATTGTACTACATCGACCCACCATGAGAATACTATATGGATTATAAGTCATAAGTACTTCTCATTAGAATAATGTCTTCTTTTTGTCGTTCGACCTATCACCACCATAGTTGCCTGCATGAGGAGCTTTATGTTTTAACAGTTCAACATCATGTGGCAGAGGTATTATCACGGTGTGTTGGACTGAGATAAATCATGTAGGGACGTGAGTGGATGAAAGGGATTTGTCCGCCAGCACCCAGAGAGATATCGTAAGTACCTCGGCATTGTGAGGCTGGAAATTGCCATGGCCGTATAAATGAATTAATAAGGGTTATTAATGTCATTTGTATTATTGGATTTACATGGAGGTTGAAGTGCATGATTAGACTTTCTGAGGACATAGTCAATGCCTTGTGTTTCAATTAGGATGCCGTGAGACAAAGGACTACAACATTTATTATGGATTAAGTTATCGAATGTGGCATTCCATAATTTGGGTGGTCATAATGCCTTGTTATAGGCCGCCTATGATCCGTGGGCTCGAAATGGGTTTTTGAGTCCACTACCAACATTATATAGACCTATAGGGTCACACACATAGAATGGGCCGGAAACCAACCTTGGGCTAAATTGGTGGCCCCAAAGCCCAGGGATCCACATGCATTCATTCATTGGTTTTCACGGCTTGAGAGAGGCGACTAGGACAGTAGTTGACTGAGTGCTAGCACACTCTTTTCTCTCTCGGTTTCCAAGAAGGCTTGTTCGTGTGGATAGTTGTAGAGGGTGGAAGCGATCGCTGCGCGGCTGATTCGACGAGGGGAAGGTTTGACCTTTGCACGAGAAGCTGACACGCAAGGATCTTCCGGCATGAATAGACATTGGCTGTCCTTAATCATCTAATTGGATCACATGGATCCCTAGTCGGGTTAGAAAATGGCGAAATTTTTTTTTTCTGCTTTGTATGTATGCTTAAACGCCATTAGAAACCTAATAGTGAAATGATTCAGTAGATGATGGATCACCTTTTGCAGCAGGACTGGTGTTTCTACTAGATGATGCACCATTTGTTGAGACATTGTCAGTCATTTTGACTAGTCTCATTATTGTAGGGGAGCTTGTTTCTATTGTACTAGTTAAGTATGAGGAATTCAACATTTGAATTGTTTGACCTTGATGGAGTAGATTTTGATCCCTGATCATCAATCACCACATTAACAAATTCCATGATTGACGTTGGTCCTTTTGTTGTATACTTTGTATGTTTGACTATTTAGGGAATATCTTAGAAATATGCCTATATTGCTTTTGGCATCGAATTTACTCATTTGCTTTCTATCATTGAGAATAAAATAGGTACTACCAAACTTATGAAAGTACTTTAGCAGGTTTCTTCTGCTCTCAGTTTCATAAGTGTCGTAGTCATTCTAGGCGAAGATAGACCTTATTCAAAGTATAACATCTTTTGTTTCAAGGCTTAGACCAAGCTTCTTGGAACATTTTTGCTTTGAGCATAACCCAAATGCATTTCGTGGTGCTTTGTTCTTCCCTTCTTCCACCCCATTTCATTGAGGCGTCTTAGGAGCAGAGAATTCATGGTCTATCCCATGTTTATTGTAGAACTTAGTGAAAAGAGAGTTTTCAATCTCCTTCCCATGATCACTCCTTATCATGATACCCTTTTTGAGTTGTTTGTTCTTTTCGCATCAAATTTAGAAACAATATCTTAAAAGTATTAAATGTGTCAGATTTCTCTCTAAGAAAGCTTACCCATGTGAATCTTGAGTAGTCATCAACACATGCAGCACTATCACATACTTTCAGCATTAGTTCCGCCAGTTATATGAAGAAGTTCTAGGACCCTTGTGGTAGAAGGATGTTGTACCATCTTGTGAGACATCCTAATTTGTTTTCCAATTTGACATCCTATACTTTCAATTTGCATCTTTGGAATTCCTAGAACATCATCGACTTCAATATTTTCACTGAGGCTCTTGTGACTGATGTGGCCGAGTCTTCTATGCAAATATTTGAGTTGTTTAACACAATGGTGCAACACGTTCTTGAATAGGTCAACATATAGCAATTTTCTAATGATTTTTTTCCTTCCATAAGACATGTGCTAGTATTATTAGTGACTAAACATTTGTCTTTAGTAATTTTGACAAATAAATTATGATCACACAGTTGACTAATACTAATAAGATTGACCTTTAGCCCATTTACAAGGAGAACATTTTCTACTTTAGGCATACCTAGAACTTTTAGGGAGCCACTTCCAAGTACTGTACCTTTAGCACAATCACCAAATGTTATAGATTCTAGATTGCAAGGTTGTAGATTGCTTAGAAATTCATTATTACCAGTCATATGCATGGAGCTACCACTATCAAAGTACAATTGTTGCTCGACTTTGACTTTGAGAGATGTGCAGATCACCAAACACCTCTCACCCTTTTTACCACCCAAATTTGTTTTGTTTTAAGGTGTTTCTTCTATTGTCTTACCTTTTGATGTATAAAAAAAGTGAGAACATTCTCTCTGGATATATCCTAACTTTTTGGAATAATAGTAGCATCTAAGATTTTCTCTTTAATAACCGGGTCTTCCTATTGCCATTGTGATAGTGGGTTCTGCCTGTTTGGACAGCATTTGTGGATATATAAGGCTCACATATGTTATTAAATTCTATTATATAGATTTACCCAAAATAAGAGTGATTCACTTACAATAAACATGAGATATAAAGACATAATTTTAGTTGCAGCCCAGCCCAAAATTTCTGTAACCAAAGCATATTTTTAGTCTCATACTTATTTGAGCCGTAACTAATAAGAGGTGAAATGAATGGGCCGCAACCATGGATGTTGTACACTCAACACCGACTACCGTAAGAAGCTGCTATAGCACAAGGAGCTTGAGTCCAGAGTTCGATCAGGTCAGTTTTCTGCCGACCCTGATCCCTTTCTTTCTTTACATGGATATGAATAAATTCTTTCTAGATCTGATTGGATTTTCTTAGGGTTTCTAGTATTCTCTTGTGATTTCATTTCTCAGTGATACGATGTTCGATTTCTGAGAAAAGTGGAGGAAAAGAAAAATAAAATGACGAAGTTGAGTGCTGTCTTGTTTTATTTGGCCTTTGGTTTCCTTTTGAATTGAGGAAAATATTTGTTTAAGGTTTGATTGATTGAAAATTTCAGTAATTCTTAGCTTTTCCTGCTCTTTCACAGAAATTTAGAGGGGTAAATTAAAAATCACTACGCATTGCGGAAGGAAGAAAAGCTAATACTGCATCATATTCATGATTAAGCAGCATTTAGGCTCATTGACATTGATACTAATATTGATTCTTCAAATAATGGCTACTCATTCAGCCTCTCTTTTTTCTTTTTCTTCTTTTTTTTTTTCCATTTTTTGCTTATAAGCCTTGCATTGATTGGGGCTCATGGCCTTGAAGCTATTGAGGCTAATCCTCAAATGTTCAAGGGGTTTTAACTAGTTTTAGGGCCTCAATAGGCTTTTGCTATATATTTTATGAAAGGTTTGAACCTTGGTATGCAGTGGTTTTGAGTTTTATGGTACAGATTTTCTACATTTTATCTGGAGTTCTGGGGTTAGAAATAAACCTTTTCCAAGTGTAATCAATGGCTTCTCCTTAAGGATTAACACTAACGTTTTCCTCATTTAGACAATTTTCAACACTGCAATTCTAATTGAATATGCAAATAAAATCAGCAATTATACCCAACACTATACTTTAATGCATAATTTATTGGTAACGTGTACTCCATGTAGACTTGAATATACAAAAAAAAAAAAACATGAGAATGAGATGATAGAGCCATGAGGAACACAGTGATGGGAAGTTTCTTTGATGCATTTGCAGACAAATTCAAACATAGATGTTATATTAACCATGGGGGGAGAGAGAGAGGGTGCAGTACAATTTTCTCCTCATTGTGTCAATCCCAAGAACTTTTGATCAACTTAAAGGATAAGCTCCCAGTGCTGAAATTATGTAACAGTACAGCTTATTTGAATGGACTCAAATGGCTAAGGAGCTCAAGGAGATGAGAGGCAATAGCTATAACAATCTTTTGATGACTTAAAAACTGTTTTCCTGTCCCTTGCTTCTGAATAACTTGGCTTTATTTGGCATTACTTTCTTCCTCTTCTTAAGAGTGACAGAAGTTGAGCGGGGCAAATGGCGGATTGCCGGTGAGTCAGACTTACGGAGCTTTGCTCGTCTTGCAGGAGTGAAATTGCCTTTGTCCTTAATGGATTTTCTTGGCAATGCCAACTGAAGCTACATGTTTTCAGATTTCCTGCCTTTGCTCAGCTGACTCTTTACCCTCCAGTTTTGTAGTTCTCCCTCCATTGCTTTTGTTGCCAAAAGAGACCTTTCTGTTCTGAGAGCTTGTTTGTCTTCTTCCATTCTTATCTCCCTGATTTCTCTCTGAGCTACTCAGTGTTTCCTTCTCACTGGCTTTTAAAGCTTCAATTCAGGCTTGAGCTGCAGCAACCATTTTATCAGCAACCTCTTTGGCTCGAACTGCATGTCCAGTTAAGTACTCATATTCAAACTTTGAGATGTAGATTGAGGAATTCTGCCGAGATGCTGAAGCATAGTCATCTCATAGCCATGAAACAATTCCGGATTCATGTCAGAGTATATTTTCTATACACTATGAATGATATGCCTCTTTGTCAATTGAAGTATTGTTGTAATGCATTTATTGGGTTATTTGATTGTTGATCAATTGTTTTTGGATCAATAGATGCTTTCGTTTTTCCAAATAATCTAGCATTTTGATGATAAAAAGGTAGTGAGGAAAGCAATACAAGATGCTGGGATTCCATTCACCTTCAGAGTTCTAGGTATAATTGATGATTTTATTTGCATATTCAATTTAGGTGCAGTGCAAGTTCCTCACTAACTATATATATCTGCCCCACCAGTTGAAGAGCAATAGCAGCTTGAGCCATTGTGAAACGGCTTACTGGGTTGGAATAAAGTCTTATGTAACCTAATGAAAGTGAATGGACACAGATATCAGAATCAACATTAAACTACATAACAAGTAGTGATGGGAATGTATTGGCTGCAAATGCAAGTGCTATCATTCCCTGTTCTCCTGCAATTGTCAAGCCACAAGAACAACCATGCATCAGGGTTTGTATTTCAATGTCTATAAAACCGGAAACTTGATACATGACTCGTATAAGCACCAATGGTTAGCTAACTCAAAATTTGGAGTTGCATTCATAACTGAATGAGGAAATAGCTGAAAGATAAAACAAATGTTCAAGTTAAAGCAACCTGTTTGTCGGTTTCTCTTGTCTTGTTTGACGATTACACAAACATGCTAATTTTTATCATTTTTATCCTCTGAAACTTTTGTCTTGTTTACGTGCTGATTTTGACATTCTGCTCTTATCACCTTTATTTCCTTGCAATAGACCTGGAAGCATGTCTCTTGTTCTCACCCACATTTATGAGATTCAGTAGCAGGTGTTGTTCTGTTTGAATTTACTTCTCCTTTCTATTCTTGTTGCCTAATCATCATGCTTTTATAGGATATTATTTATTTGGTGAACAAAAATTAATTGAGTCTTTCTTTTTTATATCTATTTTGAGATTCTTGCAGATTTTAATGCTTTCTAGTCCACATTTTTGCAGGAGGTTGATGACAGACCTTGTGCAACCTTGGAAGAATTAAAAAGTGGAAAGTTGCTGCCAAAGGAAATCTTATCACATCCAATATGTAAGGTATTGGAATGAAATGTTTAAATGTGAATATCCCTTGAAGGAAATACATGCAAAGCATGGATCAAATTCCAGTGCTATAAAATTTTCTAATCTTAGGTCATATCACTACAAGGAAATACAACCACACCCAATTGGGGCCTTAAACTATATATCCCAATAACAACAACAACAAAAAACACAAGCATGTAACATATTACACAACACCTACTGACCTACCAACTACATTAACTTGGTAATTTCTAAAAAGAGTTGAAGTATGTTGCTAGTTTGGTTAGCACTATTTTTAGTTCTAGTTTCCGAATATAGATTAGTTTATCTTGTTACTGCATAAAACATGCCCCATATTTAAAATTTCTTACCTGTTTTTAATATATTTGTGAGTGAAGTTGTTCAGGTCTTGAAGCTAGTCTGCAATGAGTGTGATGAGACCAAAGAACCAGGTTCAAGAAATGGCATCCAGGAGGATTTGTCCCTTGATCTGGACACTTGGGTCAGCACTGGCTCATGACAGTTTCCAGATCCTTCACATTCCCATTTCCCAGTTTCTACATATGGTTTTGGATTTGATGCATGGACTCTCAATATCAGAATTTTCAGCACATCAACAAGATTTGGGAGGCAACCATCGGGGTTGTTCAGGAGGTACTCTAGCTCAGGTCCTCTGAGAACAGGAAGGGGTAGACACTTCTGGCAGAGGATGAGAAGAAATTCTGGTGGCAGTGTCAGCGAGCATGGAGTTATGTCCAGATTATGGCCAGGTTCCCATTAAACTACTCTGAAACTCCTCATCTAGAAAAACAAATTCATCCCAAGATTGTAAACCTCAAATTCATTACTTGCTGACTCATGGCATTAGCTGTACCGGAGGTGCAGAGTTTTGCAAATGCTTCTGAATTGGCAATCTACACTTCACTGAAGTTTCTACATCTTTGGTAGTGGCATTACCTTATATTTGTGGACATATCCCTGTAAAGTGTGTTCGAAATAGCATCTCAAAAGCTTGAAGGTGTGTGGATATAGTTTAAGATTTCCAAAGGAGATGAAACTTTCAGGTCTATTTCATGACCACATGAAATAAATTTTGGTTCATAAGCAGTCGCCAGTCTTGATAGTATTTCTTTGAAACATGCTTGAGTGTTGGGGATAAGCTTCCCTAAAGTTGCCACCTTCTCCATGTTCCATTGGAGGCCTCTGATATATATACAAGAAATTTTGTGGAGAAGGGTCATATGAACTGCTCGTCCTTGCTATCTGGGCTTTACCCAATCCTCAACGAAACCTCATTCTCCGTCTGGTATATTTCTGCATTAGTTTTCCTTCTTTGGATCTTTATTTTATAGTAGTTTAAAATGTCATATAGATTGATAGAGTTCCTTAAGAGTATAATCCTTATAGTTTCTTTTTCAATTTTTCTGAACAGTCTCAACACCATCTCAACACTCTATACAATACCAAGAGGGAAGAATCACATTGGAAAACAAGCTGCAGCCATGAGAAACCCGGCTCCGGCTTTTGGCGGGAATATGAGGGAAAGAATTTACAAGGGAGGGGAAATGGCAAGGTGCCTAAGCAGAATTTAGCATTTATAAATATGAATGAAAAACAATGTGTACACGACCATATTAGTTATAATACAGACTTTGAAATAGTATTGTTGATTCTTAATCAGCTTGACCTGATTTCTTTCAGGTATTAAGAGAACAATAAAACTTGTTTTAAATGTTATCAATTATTAAAAATAAGATTGTGTTCGATCACTATTCAGTCTTACTTGTGAACTACAATGCAAAGTCAAGCCACAAATAAGCCCAATGAAATACCGTCAGACAAGGAAAGGCTCTAAAATAATTTGGCACCTTATAGTTGCAAGGAATAAATTACATCTATACCATCCTTATAGTCGCGATCACACAAATTTCTTCTATACCACCCTTATACTTATGTGGCTATGAAAGTTTGCCCATCCATTGTCAACCTTATAGTTATGTCAAGGGATAGCCCCATCCATAGTCATCTTTATAATTGCGGTCAAGAAATAGTCCTATCCATAATCATATCTTATAGTTGTGACTTGAAAAAGATCCCAATCATAGTCATTACTTTTAGTTGTAGCTAACAAAGACCTCATCCATAGTCATCACTTTTAGTTGCGACCAAAAGACGACCTCATCTATAGACCCTCATTATCTTTAGTAGAGACCAAAACAAAAAATTGCAACTATAACTTATAGTCATGCTTCCTATAGTCACATCTTGTTGTGGTTCATTTACTTTGCATCTATATATATAGTTGCACTTAGTCTTCCATTTATCGCAAGTGGCCTAACTAAAAGGCCACTCCCTTGTAGTGATTAATGTTAAATAATGGGATGAAGCATATAATAAAATGTGATATATTATATGTAGATACTAGATAATAAATTCCTGATTTTATGATTGGCGAAATCGTACTAATTAGGTTTTTCAGGGTTATGATCCCTATATACGTATTATTATATTATTTCTAGGCATCCCATTGTCGAGAAACTATAGGGAAGGAATCTCTTGACATACGTATTATATGAAGAGGTCTATAACCCACAATCTTCAACCTATGGATCCAAATATGTTTTCATATTTATTGTAATATTATAATTCTTAATGTTTTTGACATAGATTTTGGGACTATTTTGTTTAGATTAGAAACTTTATGAATGTTGTTGTCATGGATAGATGAGATCGGTTTTTAATCCAGTTATTTTACAATCAGTATCATAATTTTGTTTTAAAAAAAAATCGATTTGATTTATGTGGGTTGTATTTCAAATCTGCCAATTATTTTTAAGGTCAAACATGACCATTTGATCGGCTTCAGTATTCGAAAAAAACAGGTTTGGAATTATAAAGCAACATTTGCTGCTTCGATATTCTTTTGGAATTAAAAATATGTAAACAACCTCCATGTTATTTCGGTGTGGGCTTAATGAACTTACGGAAAATAAAATGTTTTTTAAAGGAATCATGGAAACATTCCGTATGAAATTCAACCTCCTAACCGATGGGGATTTTAATATGCTTTTTAGAACATATTTTTTTAGATAATATTTAATTTCTTTTGGATCCAGATAATTTATGGAAATATTTCATCTTATGGTGGTATGAAAATTGGAAATTATTGTGGGTTAACTAATTTGAATAAGATAAATATAACCCATTCCATTTGCTATAGTTTGTTCAGAATCTTGCTTACTTACAGTTGAGAGAAATTGATCAAATTTACATGTCGTTTCAATAAAAAAAAGGGAGAAGAAAAGAGAAAATCTTTTATTTTTTGGAAGCAAGTTTTTTTTTTTTTTTTGTTAAGGAAGAAAGATAAGATGGGTTTAACTTCTGAATGATTTAAATACATACATAATTTTTGAAGCATATTTCTCTCATTCCATTTTTTATTTATTTGATTGATAAAACTTCAAAATTGCAATAATTAAATTCAAATTTTGATGTCTAATATTTATTAATAAACTTTATTTTGGAACAACATATCATCAAAGTGACTCCTCTTGCGTAGATAGTTTATGAGGATTGTTGGATGTTTGTATGTATGTATATTTACTCTGTATTAATCTCACTCTAAAGGAAAGCAGTGCTTGGTCGAATCACATACACTCGCGTATCAAATATGTAATAATTATAAGGTTTTCCGGGGCGAACACTAAGGTCCGTTAAAAATAGACTTATTGTTTGACAAGATGTGGCGACTTGTTTCTCAAGCTTGACCCGACCTCGCCATGACTAAACCGAAACCCCGAGGACGCCCGGCCAAAGCCATTAACCAACCATGACAAATACATTTTATTCTCAAATCTTGCGAAGTGATTTCCAATTTAGGGTGTGCTTCCATAAACATTTACATTTAACAAAATGGAGGCTTACAATGAAGGCATTCTATGCCTTTTCAAAATGATTTACAAAATAGATATTCGAGTTAAAAATGTTTTTGGTAAAATATCAAAGTTCAAAGAAACATGATTATGAATAATAATAAGTCTAACATACTCCACAATTCCTTTTTTATGATTCGATGCTTTTCGATCTTGGGTGCGCTTTCGTTCACTATCTATCACTCCTGCACTACAAGATTGGTAAATAACACGCTTAAGCATTTTCTGCTTAGTGGTTCTATACATATCCATTCTTCGCCAGCTTTAATTCAAATCAAAAATTTAACAATCTAAAACTTTTAATCTTTTGGATGATCAATGTCAATACATATACTTGTTTTATATACAATCATTTATAGTTCATCGATCATCCCAAATATACACTTTCATATTCAATAAATCATGCATTAATCAAATCATGCATTTACAATGTTTCTTTTCATTTCATCAAGTGTAAACATGCTTTTCGATTCCAATATTTCACAATCTCAAATCACCCAATTATGCTCACAAATTCAATTCAATCTGCTTCCCGCCTAACGGCTTCAACTTATGTTTTCGCAGATATGTGATATCGACCACGGCACGGTCCCGTCGGGCTACGTGTCGGTATAAAACATGATAACACGCACGGCCCCACCGGGTCATTGGACCGGTTAAAAATCAATTGCGAATATTACTTCACACGGCCTACTGGTCACGGACGGAGTGACACATCAATACAATCTTAGTAATCGCTTATTTCGAATTTCTATCGTATACTAATCTATCCTTCATAATGATATAAACGACAATAATTCAATTAAGGGCGCCTAAATCTTTTATAGCAACATACGCATAATATGTACATTCAGATAAATCTATTTATTTTCAATACTCATGAAATTTTCATTTGCAAACATTTCACAATCAATTTCTTCAAATCAATTAAAACAATTCAATATGCTTTTCTTATGCATTTAGAACAAATAGTTCAAATCTTGAAACGAGAATAGGAGAAGATAGAACAAACTAAAATCGTCGCTTTGATTCCGACATCTTCTAATCTCGACTCTGCGCGTTTTCTCCTCGTTAGCCCCTATTCAAATACAAATGACAATCACATATTAGTAGGTTATTCAGAGTTTTTGGTCGTGGTTTATGTCTACCCGATACCCTTCACTGAAATTCAGGACATTACTTGTACCCATAATTTGCTCACGCTCCTTCAAGAAACTTTTAAATTTAAGTGAGTCTATTTTAGTAGAATTTGAACTTCATCCCATTTGGATCATCCAAACTCAAGTTACTTACTTTAATGCCAAATCGGGTCAAGATGCCTAGTCTACCCTGCATTTACCGTTATTACCAATTTCAGGGGTCTTAACTCCATAATTTGGTAATGGTTCCCTTTACTCATTTGAAGATATGGTTCTAAGGTTTCTTATCCAACTAGAATCATCCAATTTGAATCACCAAAACTCAAGTTATTGCATTTTACATCTAGATTACTCTAATTTGCAAAGCAAAATCAGACTGTTCTTACACATAGCTCCACTTTGACAAATTTCTAGGTACTTTAGGGTAACAATTTGCATACACTTCCTTCAAGTAAATTATTCCCCTAGAAGTCTATTTTACCCAAAATTTCGAATCACTCAATTTGATGAGTGAAACCCAACTCTATGGCCAAAAACATCTGAGTAACAATACCCAAAACAGAAAGATAATCCAGCGAGCTACCCTAGCTCACCTTTAAGCCCGTATTTGGGAGCCTTAGAGATACAATTTGCTCCTGGTCTCTTCTATACATTTGTAGCCCTATCTCTTATGGTTCTTTACCAATTCGAATCACTTCATTTTAATGATTATAACTTAATCTATAGCCAAAACAAGAACATACGTTTTGACAAAATTTTGACAGCATTTCCTTTGAAAACCCAATATTTTCCCTTTTTACAAACACTACACAAAACAAATCCAAACCAATAATACAAAACAACCTCAAACTGAACTAAAACCTTCCAAGAACACTTTTACACAAAGCTAAGGTTTTTCTCCAAAATCAAAATCACAAAAGATGAAGTTAGGGTTTGATTTTTCACCTACCTCTTCAAATCTTTTTTTTTTTTACTTAGCTGTTTGATATTCAAAGAGCAAGAAATGTAAGCAAACCCAACCAAACCCCGATCTCCCAATTTGTCCCTTAAATTCTCCCTTTCTCCTCTCTCCCCTCCCCAAAATCCGGATTGTCAAAATGAGCTCCCAGACTGTTACTTGGGTCTTTAAATCACTATTTAGTTCAGGTGCCACAAGCCGCCTTCCACTTAGTCTCACTTCTCATTTTTTCTACTTTCGTTTTGGGGGCCATCTCATTTCCTTAAGGCCTTGTTTGCTACAAAATGCATTTTAGTTAAGTTCTCCCCAAATGACAATATAGCCCACACTTATTTCTATTTGCACTTCAATCCCCATATTTACACTGAGACATATAAACTTATTTACAATTGACCCTTAGGTCCTCATTTTTCACATTTCCAAAATTTTCTTTCACTGCACTCAGTTCCACTTAATTCCTCATTTAGCATATATTTGCGGGACACCCCAAATCCTGTGGGTCCGTCGACAACCCACAACCCACGTAAATTTCAGGGATGCTCTGCAACCTAACACCACTCCATTGAACTTCTTCCCAAGACTCCTGGATTTGTACCCAAAATCTGCAAAGGCCATTTGTACTGGGAGCTCTACCCAAAATATAACCTGTGCAATTTCATGGTAACCCGTCCTAATATTATACAACGAATTACACCGGGTCCATACGAGTAAAATGGCCACGAGGGCCCATTTATCCATATAAATACAATCTATATCAACACTACCAAGAGTTATTACATCACTCTTAATACAAAACATTATATTAAAATCCACATGTTCTAATAATATAATACAAACACGGATCAAGGCCACAATCCACCCGTCTATAATGTCGGGCCCTAAGGAGCACCGTCCCATTCACATGTCCCATACCCGAAAGAGGGGGGGTGGGGTCCCACGACCTGGAAGAGTTAATGCCCAAGAGAGATAAGTCCCACAAGGGCTATTCCCACCTAAATGCACATGGATGGTCAAACAACTAAGCACACACCAACCTGGTGACATGCAATCCCAAAGACATAATCCTACTCTGTCATGAATGAGATGCGACTCATCATGCCCCATGTATCAAGTCCTCACTCGACCAAACATGCATTTTTCCAAGGAATGAAACCATTTCCAAATAAAGGTGATTCAGGTTTACCCGCGTAAGAACTCCGATATAAATAAAGGGATACACTCCGATAATCTATTTCATGACAACCCTCCGATGTATATCAATCGGGCATAATTCGATCGATTGACATTATACGCATAACCCTCCGATGTATATCAATCGCATACCGACGATCGATATTGTGTGATAACCCTCCGATATTATAGTGGACATACTCGAGCAATACATCGTCGTCAACCCTCCGAAACAATTTTCTCAAGAAACCACCATACACTCACTTCTATTGTTCTGTGGTGCCCCAATGCATATGAAATGCAATGACATTCCATTTCCTCTTAACCCGCGGCAACACCATGCAAACCGTGGATCTCATCGACTTCGCCCAGCACGAAATACTACCCATTCACCAAGGATGGCGAATGACAACGTACTATTCACTCACACCCACACCATGCGTATGTCCTCGGCACAAGCAGCAATGCAATTGTGCCATTGCACTTGTCATGCCCAATGTATAAAGACCTCTTACATGGACACCCTATGATCGTATTAATTAAGACCGTGTACCATGGACACCTCGTTTAATGCACATAAAAGTCTATACACAATTAAACGCTAATATACATGCGTCATACTAACATTTATCACTTATCCATGTCAACACATCAAACAAGACGCATCAACATCATTCCGACTACTACTTGTATAAGAATGTCATACTCAAATCTCCTAGGCAACATCACGCATAATGCCCAATAAACTATTAGCTCTACAACATGCCACACAGCCATGTCCACACGAAAAACACATCACAAACCTAATATGTTGTATAATACATATCGGGACATCCAAGCATGACACCTCTTAACCAAGAAAATGCCATTTCAATCAATCACACAAACATGTTAACATTTCATCAAGTCACTACCTAGTGCAATGACACACCATTTCCTAGGGCGACCCAGAATATCATGCACCTAAGATAGCCTACAACCCGCTGTAATGGCCACCCGCACACAACCCTCACATCCACACAACCAATAATTAACACAATTTGTTGTAACAATCAATTTTTCATCAAGGATGGGAGCACCACTGCCATTGAAAATCATATGGTCAGATTCTAGACTCCAAGATCTTTCCATAGAGTCCAAAACAATCAAAAAATAAGAGTCTCTGACTAGAGTTATAATGCTCAAGTCGAGGGCCCTTGTATGAATGCGGACTAACACTACGTAACCGCAGGGAGCCTACTATTTTTCATCATTTTCGGACCAAATATGAGCTCAAATTTTATCAAACTATATATGGATGGATTCTAGACTTAAACGAATTTTCATAGAGTCAAAGAACACCTGAAATAAGAGTTTCTGACGAAAGTTATGGTCATTCAAGTCGAGGCTCAGACAAACAATGGCAACCAAGCAGAAACTCATGAATTATGCTCCTGGCCTTTAAAGCTCCCGTACATGCTATTTTTCCTACCCAAATGTATCTTGGAAACAACTCTTTCACTCGACAACAAACCCGTCCCACCTGGACTACAAATCACATGAACATGGCACAAAACTCATCCCGAACTCACTTAAAATCATCTTCAAAGCTACCAAAAAATTGACATCATAACTCAAAACCAAAAACAGTTTGTGTCCTGAATACAACCAAACAACCCTGTGGATCAACTAAGACCAAATAAATACTTAAGATGAAATATAAACCTGGTAGGAATGTTCCTACCTCTCGGAGTTTAAGATCAAACTTTGGAGTCTGAAGACCCGAGACCATGGCTTCCTTAACTTCCGCTTAGAATCTCGAATTTTAAAATTCTTACTACATCCACGCCGGCTCTCGACGAGTACACCGACTTTAATTTCGCCCAACTGAACCGAAACACGATCGTCGTAAATCTTATAGAAGGCAGGAGCCTATCTCACTAGCTTTTCTTCTCCAAACTAAACCTTCTGAAACCGCATGTCAAGGGTACCCACGCGTAGCCTACCAGCAGATGAACTTAATCTTACTCCATCGACTCCTTACCTACCTTATCTCCAGATCGTAGAGAGAAGGTGGAGATTCTTTCCCCATCTCACTTCTCTCTCCTCATTGCTGCTTTTTCCTCAAAAAATGAGCATTTTCTTTCTTCCTTTTAGTTAAGTCAGGACGCGCCTCACTTCGCGCCCATGTCCACGACTTGTCTGGGTCTGTCAGTCCCGAAACACCAGAGCTCAGTCTCGCCCAATTCTATTTTAAAACAATCTTAACTCGCGCCATTTCTATTTTTAAAATCTCTGCCTTTCTTAAGATTATTAGCTAACCTCAAAATTCACAAAGAATCCCATTACCTAGGAATCAATAAACTTTTCCTCGAGTTACTCATTTTCTGCGATTTTAATTAACGACGCGGTTCGTTTCATCATCCAGCCTAGAATTTTCTTGAGCTCTCTCACTGTGATTTCAAAGACTATTATTGAATTTATACTTTTAAAATTTTAAATTCTTTCTGGTTTACTAACATTTGTACTTATTCTATATTATAATTCATTTATTCAATATTCATTAACAATCTTAAAATACCTAAGTTGACTCAATTTATACCCTAATATATAATATTAAATTATAAAAAATTTAGTATTATGTTACAACTCTTCCTCACTTAAGAAAATTTTCATTCTCAAAATTTACCTTAGTAAAACAAGCCATGACATCACACAAGATCGTTTTCCATCAAGTGTTTCACTATGAGCTCCAAGACTGAATTAATGGAATCTTCCTTGTTCAGCAATTCTTTCACTTCACAAGATCTCAATCGGCTCTTCTCATGTCAAATCCTGTCTCACCACCTGTTCCAGAGAGACTGATAATGCACGGTCCTGACTAGACTCTCCGTAGCATGGACAATAAGAAATGACATAGATCTTCCAAGTCCTGAGGTAATGCTAATCTATATGCTGTCAGACCCACTTTTTCACACTTCCCATAAAATAACAAATCTAGGGCCCAACTCGCCTTTTCCTAAATCTCATCACCCGGCCCGCGCTTATATACTTTCAAAAACACTTTTTCGCCGACCTCATATCGAATATCTTTTCTTCTATATCAAAGATATGATTTCGTCTACTCCGTGGCCACCTTCAACTTTCTTTAATCATTTTTCACTCTTTTTCTTCGGGACTCTTGTATCAAGTCGTACACCACTCTCTTTCGCCAATTCGGCTCCAACACACCTGTTCAGATTTTCTTCATATAAAGCCTTGTAAGGCGCCTATCTCCAATACTTGATTGAAACTATATCAGAGCAAATTCAACTAAAGGAATGTGTCTATCCCAACTACCCTCATAGTCTATCACACAACTCCTTAGCATATCTTCCAGAATCTAGATCACTCTCTTTGACTGTCCATCCGTCTACGGTGAACAGACTCAAATTCAATGAGTGCCTAAAGCCTCTTACAATTCCTCCCCAAAATTCGAAGTAAACCCTTGATCTCTGGCCTAAAATAATGGATACAGGAACTATTTCCCCAAAATAATGTAACCGAACTATTTCCTGATATACAAATTGATAGCTTATCACGAATAGCCTGGCTTCCACCTGATGTGAAGTGAGTCGACTTGGTCAATCTACCTACTACGACCCAAACCGAAGTCATGCTTCCTCCTCAATGGTAACCTTAACCACAAATCCATAATTCTTGGCCCCATTTTAATTTTAGTATTCCGATAGCTGCAATAATCCCGTAAGGAACTTGAGCATTTTGCCTTTATTGACACACCAAACACTTTGCTACAAATTCGATATAATTCTTTTCATCTGATTTCACCATAATGACATTTTTAAATCTTGATATCTGTGCTACGGATGGATAGCAAAGATCTACTATGCCTCTTCAAGTATAGCTTCAATCATTACCATTCCACACAAACCCGATCCTTATAATACAAAACTCCATTTTCCTTCACTGTAAACTCGGTCTCTTTACCATTTCCAATTTGACTTATTATGTCAGCAATTTTCTTATCTCTCTTTTGTGCTTCTAGCACTCAGTTCAACATATCCGATCTCACTATCAATTTCGCTAATTATGGTACTACTTGGCCTTCAACCGACAATCGAAAGCATTCAACTCTCGGGCAGCCAGACCGTCTTTGCTCAAAAACATCGGCCACTACATTGCCTTTTCCCGGGTGATAATCAATCACGCAGTCATAATTTTTTATCAATTCCATCCATCTCCGTTGTCTTAAGTTAAGCTCTCGTTGCGAGGGCAAATACTTAAGACTCTTATGATCGATGCAAATGAAACACTTTTCTCCATACAAGTAGTGTCTCCAATTTTTAATGCAAAACACCAAGGGCTTAATTCCAAATCATGCTGGGTAGTTCTTTTCATCCTACTAACTGCCTTGCCATAGCTACCACTTTACCCCCTCTCGCATTAGGACATCCAAGTCCATTTAGTGAAGGCCACTAAAGATCACATATTCCTACCGTGTGTCACTGAAAAAGAACTTAGTCTCATATGAATGCTTTCAAATTTTTATCAAAACTTCTTTGACATTCTTCACCCCATTCAAATTTCACATTTTTCCGGGAGCAGCCCCGCTACTGGGCTGCTATCATCGAAAACTCCTTAACAAATCTTCCAGAGTAACCCGCTGCCCTGTGAAACTACGATTGTAACATTTCTCGGGTGGCTTCCATTCGACAACCACTTCTATTTTCTGATCCACTCCTGATTCCTTCTTTCTCGATGCAATAAAAGCCCAAGAAAGGACACTTCATTCAACCAAAACTCACACTTGCTCAGCTTCGCATACAACTCGTTCTTTTCTCAAAGTCTTTAACACTACCAAGGTGTGTCGTGGATTTTCCATCTTTGAATACACAAGAATGTCGTCTATGAACACTACGACAAATTGATCCACATACGGTTTGAAAACACAATTCATTAGGTCCATGAAAGCCGTTGGAGCATTTGTAAAACCAAACGACGTTACAAGGAACTCATAATGTCCATATCGCGTTCTAAACGCCGTTTTATGCACATCCACATCTTTAATTCTCAACTGATGATACCCAGATCACAAGTAAATCTTCGAAAAGATACTGGGACCTTCACTGGTAAAACAACCACTACGGGTAACAGGAGCTTATTCTTTACTTACCAACTTGTTCAAATGTCTATAAATAATACATAGCTGAAGTGTACAATCTTTCTTCTTAATAAAAAGCACAGGAGCTCCCCATGGTGATACACTTGGTCGAATAAACCTTTTCACGCCCGCAACTAAGCTTCACTCCTTTTAACTCCGCTGGAGCCATTCTAAGACGGCAATGGATGCCGATGTAGCACCTGGTACAACGTCAATAGCAAACTCAATCTCCCTCTGTGGAGGCAATCCTAGCAACTCTCCAAACACGCTCAAAAGCTCACTAACCTAGTGGATATCTGATACATCAGCCTCGCTCATCAGACAATCACATGCAAGTAGATTCACATCATTTTCGCACCATTTTAAGTAGCAAAGGGCTGCGATATCACATTAGAGAGGTGGTTCAATTCTCACGATGAAAGCATTTCCATCCTCATTAGGCATTCTCAAGGTCACCATTCTACAATCCACCATCACTAAAGGCCAGGGACAACCAATCCATCCCTAAAACTCTTCGCTCATCAAACTCCTTAAAGGATAACTCAATCAAATCTCCCAAAATTTATACTCGTGACATTTTGACGGACACCCTATACATCTCCCTCCTCGGGTCACCCCTCGACCCTAAGGGGACTTATACCACTTATGCTTGTCCTATTAAGACCAACAAGATCTGCGTCAGAGTCACGTCATCCTTTATATGCAAATGCAATGCATGTATAAACAATTTCAAAATCATTCACAAAAATTTTCAAAATCATTTGGTAGAATCGCCAAACCTATTTCATGATAATTAAATAAATGTGGCGACTTCGAGCCCTACCAAACCCAACCCGGTCAGATCCTAACCAAACTCCCGCTGTGGACGCCTGCTTCACTCAAGCCATTAATCCAAATCCGCTTTATCAAATACATTTCATTCTCAAATATTTGTGGAAGCGATTTCAATTTAGGGCAAGCCCATAAACATTTACATTTAACAAAATGCATTTACAATGAAGGCTTTCTATGCCTTTTCAAAATGATTTACAAAATAGATATTCAGAGTTAAAAATGTTTTTGCAAAATATCAAAGTTCAAAAAGAAACATGACATGAATGCATAAGTAGGAGCATACTATAATTCATTTCCTTATGACTTGACGCCCCTAATCTCAGTCCGCTCGATCACTATCTATCACTCCTGACCGCATACATTTGTAAAACAATACGCTAAGAATTTTCATGCTTAGTGGTTCTAGTCATATCCATTCTTCAGTTTCAATTTAATTCAAATCATGCAATTTAACAATTCAAAACTTTCAAATCTTTTTGGATGATTAATGTCAATACACATATATACTTGTTTTATATACAACTATTTATATAGTTCATTGATTATCCCAAATATACACTTTCATATTCAATAAATCATGCATTAATCAAATCATGCATTTCACAATGCTCTTTTCATTTCAATTAGCAAACATGCTTTTCGATTCCAATATTTCACAATCTCAAATCAATTCAATTATGCTCACAAATTCAATTCAATTCAGTTATGCCCTTTAACGACTGATCAGTGTTTCTGTGATAATAGATATCGTGAATCACCGCACGAACTCACTGGAAGTTGCGTGCCAAGATAAAAATGGTTTTATAACACAAGACGATCCCATCACAAGCAACTAGTTATTAAAAAATCAATTGTAGTGAACACCACCGATATGGTCCTATTGGCCGGACGAGTGACACATCAATACAATTGTTCGTAGTAATCGCTATTTCACCCCTATCGTATACCAATCTATCCTTCATAATGAATCATAAATGGGTTAACATTCAATTAAGGGCGCTCAAATCTTTTATAGCAACATACAATACAATATGTACGTTTGTATAAACGGCTCATTTTCACATCTATAAAATTTTCATTTGTAAACATTTACAATCAATTTTCTAAATCAATTAAAACAATCTAATATGCTTTCTTACGATTTAGAACAAATAGTTCAAATCTTGAAACGAATGGGGAGAAGATAGAACAAACTAAAATCGCCATTTTGATTCCGATCTTCTAATCTTCGACTCTAACGCGCTTTCCTCCTCACAAATTTCTTATTCAAATACAAATGACAATCACATATTAGTAGGTTATCTCCTAGTGTTTTTGGTCGTGGTTTATGTTCCATCCATATTCTCACTCTGTAAAATTTTGGGACACATGAGCCATAATTTGCTCATGCTTCCTTCAAGAAAATTTTAGCCTGCAGCCCATTTTGAGTAAGAATTGAATCATCTCATTCTCGATCATCCAAACTCATTTACATTTTAATGCCAAACTAGTTTAGTATGCTCAAAATTTCACTTGGGGCCACTTAGTGTTATTCCTAATCTAGGGTCTTAACTCCATAATTTGTGAAGGTTCCTTCCAATCATTTGAAGTTATAGTTATAAGGTTCTTCCTCCAAATAGAATCATCCACCTTTGATCACCAAAACTCAAGTTATTGCATTTTACATCCAGATTACCTCACTCTGCAAAGCAAAATCACTGTTTCCTATATATATAGTCTAATTTTGACAAATTTCTGTGTATCACTATAAATAATTTGTGGTACATCCTTCAAGTAAATTATTCTAGAATTTTATTTACCCAATTTGAATCACCTAATTGATGAGTGAAACTCAAACAGAGCATAACCAGTTAGCTACCCAAGCTCACCTTTAAGCCCATATTTGGAAGCCTTAGATCTACAATTTGATCCTGATCCATTTTATATATTTGTATACCTATTGCTTATGGTTCTTTACTAATTGAATCATCATTCGGATGGGATTATAATCAATCTATAGCCACAAACAAGAACATGGGTTTTTGACAAATTTTTGACAACAACTCCTTTGAAAACCCAACATTTTCCTTTTTTACAAACACTACACAAAACCAACCCCAACCAACAATACAAAACAACCTCAAACTGAACTAAAACCATCCAAGAACACTTTTACACAAATCTAAGGTTTTTCTCCAAAATCAAAATCACAAAAGATGAAGTTAGGGTTTGATTTTTCTTACCTTAGCCTCTTCAAATCTTCACTTCTTAGTTGCTTGATCTCTTAGGGGCAAGAAATGGGAAGCAAACCCAACCAAACCTTGATCTCCCACTTTGCCCTAGCTCTTCTCCCTTTTCTCCTCTCTCTTTCTCCCAAAAACGGGATTGCTCAAATGATCCTGATCCATTTTATATATTTGTATACCTATTGCTTATGGTTCTTTACCAATTGGAATCACTTCATTTGGATGATTATAACTTAATCTATAGCCAAAACAAGAACATGGGTTTTGACAAAATTTTGACAACATTTCCTTTGAAAACCCAACATTTTCCTTTTTTACAAACACTACACAAAACCAACCCCAACCAACAATACAAAACAACCTCAAACTGAACTAAAACCATCCAAGAACACTTTTACACAAATCTAAGGTTTTCTCCAATCAAAATCACAAAGATAAAGTTAGGGTTTATTTTTCTTACCTTAGCCTCTTAGAATCTTCACTTCTTAGTTGCTTGATCTCTTAGGGGCAGAAATGGGAAGCAAACCCAACCAAACCTTGATCCCACTTTGCCACTAGCTCTTCTCCTTTTCTCCTCTCTCTCTCTTTCTCCCGAAAACGGGATTGCTCAAGCCAGAGCTCCCCCTAGACCACATTTTTGGTCTTCGTCACTCATTTAAGTGTAAGGCCATGTTTGGCCTTCCACACTTAGTCTCACTTCTCATTTTTTCTACTTTTGGTTTTAAATATCTCATTTCCTCAAGGCCTTGTTTGGCTACAAAATGCATTTTTAGGTTAAGTTCTCCCAAATGACAATATAGCCCACACTTATTTGTATTTGCACTTCAATCCCCATATTTACACTCAGACATATAAACTTATTTGCAATTGACCCTTAGGTCCTCATTTTTTACATTTCCAAATTTTCCCTTTTTCACTTGGGTTAATTTCCGGGTTCGATCAATTCTCATTTAGCATATAATATTTGCATTTGTCTCTTAATTCGTATAATCGTTTATTGATATTCGTTTTATGATTACCGAAAAATGCACGAGAGTTGGCTCAATTTATACTTGGAATATATAATAAAATTCCTAAAAAAATTAAGGGTATTTTTGGGGCGTTACCACAATTTATTGTAGATGTTTGATTACTACACAAGAAACTACTTACAAGTTAATATTGGGTCAGACTAAATATTGATGTGGTGCTTTCGATTATCTTGTGATGGGACTTACCAAATATTTAATTTATTTATTTATTTTTATATAGACTCTTATGTGAGCACGCTTATTTTGTTTAGCTAATGCTTCTGCTGCTATAGTATATGCTAATATAAATTTCATTCTCTTTCTTAATGGGACCAACTTTAAGGATTGGAAAGAGAACGTTTTAATTGTTCTTAGCTACATGGGTTTGGACCTTGATATAAGGATTGATCAACCTCCACCTCTCACTATGGATAGCTTTGCTAAAGCTAAAAAGGAATTTGAGATATAGGATCTTTCAAATCGCATGGGTCTCATGATCATAAAGTGCAACATTCCAAAAACCTTTAGGGGCACAGTATCTAGAGAGGTTAGCACCGCCAAAGAATTTCTTGATGATATTGAAAAGCAGTTGAAACAAGCATTCTTTTAGGGAGCTTGGTTTCAATGAAGTACTAGGGTCAAGGAAATATAAGGGAGTATATCATGCGAGATGTCTAACATTGCTTGGCTTCAAAGAGACACTAAAGTTAGAGTTATCTGACGGTTTACTAGTGCATTTGGTTTTATTATCACTTCCTGCATAGTTCAATTAATTTATAATTGCCAAAAGGAGAAATGGACTCTCAATGAACTCATTTCATATTGTGTGTAAGAGGAATAAATGTTGGCCTGAAGAAAGGCGAAAGTGCTCATTTCGCGAAGTACCTCCCAGGATAAAAATAAGGAATAAAGATAAAGGAAGTTGCAAGTGAAGTCGACAAAAGAAATAACATAGGCTGTATCAATTTATTTACTTTTGTAAGACATTCGGAGACATGAAGAACGATTGTACTAAATATCACGCCTGACGTGTAAAGAAAGGTACACTTCTTGCTTTGGTTTGTTTAGAGGTTAATTTAGCTTTTGGACCTAGAAATACTTGGTGGATAGATTCTGGTGCTACTACTCACATAAGTGTTTCTATGCAGGGTTGCCTAAGCTATCGAGCACCAAATGATGTTGAAAGATTCATCTATGTAGGCGATGGAAAATTAGTGGAAGTTGAGGCTATTGGGCATTTTAGATTGTTATTAAAGACTATAATTTATTTGGATTTGAAAGAGACTTTTATTGTATCGTCATTTAGACAGAATTTAGTTTCTATTTATGTTTTGGACAAATTGGGTTATACTTGTTCTTTTAGAAATAGTCAGTTTAGTCTTTATCTGGATTTGGCAATCATTATTTGCTCGATATAATTGCTTCATATTACAAAACCTAGCATGTTTCTTCACATGATACAAAAAGAAAATTGACCAATGAGAATTCCATGACTTTATCGCACAAATGGTTAGGTCATATATTTAAAAATAGAATTGAGAAGCTTGTGTCTAATGGGATTCTTGATTCCCTTAATTTTACAAACTTCACAATTTGTGTTGAGTGTATTAAGGGAAAGAAAACAAAGAACAAGTGGTTGGGAGCCAATAGTGCTTTAGAAGTCTTAGAACTTATTCATATAGATATTTGTAGACCATTCCCTAAGGCCTCTTGGAATGGTCAACAATATTCTATTTCATTCATAGATGATTATTCTAGACATGGATACCTATAACTCATTAAAGAGAAGTCTGAATCATTGGACTTGTTCAAGGCTTTTAAAGCTGAGGTTGAGAATTAACTCAACAAAAGAATTAAAGCCGTTAGGTTTGACCGTGGTAATGAAGAATATGGTAGATATGACGGATCTGGTGAACAACATCTAGGTCCATTTGCTAAAATACCTAGAGGAATGCAGAATTGTCCTATAGTACACTATGCTAGGATCACCTAGTATGAATGGTGCATCTGAAAGACGAAACAGGACTCTTAAAGACATGGTAAGGAGTATAATTAGTCAATCTACCTTATTAGAATCTCTATGGGGAGAAGCATTAAAGATTGCATCTTATATTCTTAACAGAGTACCTACTAAAGTGGCAATAAAAACCCCTTTTGAGCTTTGAACAGGCCGAAAACCTAGTTTAAAGAATTTCCACATTTGGGGATGTCTAGCCGAGGCAAGGCCTTATAGGCTAAATGAAGATAAAATTGGACTGCAAGAACTACCCACGACTCTTTGCTGTGGGATACTTTCTGAAGATGCAGGGTTACAAATTTTATGATCCCATAATCAAAACTGTTTTTGAGATGAGAACTGCAATATTCTTTGAGGATGTTGAGTTTGGGGAAGGGGGGGCAAGAAGGGGAGAAATAAGGTTAGAGATAATGTCTTTGAAGATGAGGAATCTTTTTCGACTCCTATTACTCTTGACTATGTGCAGGTTCCTATTCCTGTCATTGATCGAACAAATTGGAACAAGATAATGTTGATTTGATTCCCATTCAAAAAGGAAAACAATCTCAAAAGAATGATCAAATCCCCATTCAAAACGAGGATATCGTTTATGAAGAATAAACTCAACAACCTCAAGAACAAATGCCACTAAGGAGATCCACAAGAGAAAGGAGAAAGGCTATTTTAGAGGATATCTTCCTAGCTTTGTATGTTGATGACATCACGCTTTGCCACTAATGATATAGGCTTGACCCTAGAGGAAGCAAGAGATTTCTATAAAATAATTTTAAGATGGTAGATCTTGGTGATGCCTCTTTTGTATTAGGGATTAAAGATACAAGGGATTGCTGAGGGTATTTTGGATTATCACATAGGAGCTGATATCGATAAAAGGTACTTAAAAGATTTGGCATGCAAAGTTGTAAACCAATTGACACCCATGTCAATAAAGGAGACAAAATTAGTCTTAGTCAATGCCCTAAAGGTGATTTGGAAATTCAGGCAATAAAGGGGACTCCTTATTCGTCAGTTGTACGAAGTCTAATGTATGCTCAAGTTTGTACACGTCCAGATATAGCATACATTGTTGGAATGTTAGGTAGATATTTAAGCAATCTAGGGATGGATAATTGGAAAGCAGAGTTTATAGCATGTTTTGAGACATCCAATCAAAGAATATGACTACGAAATTTTGTCACTAGACTACGCATTTTAGATGGTATTAAAAGACCACTAAAGATATATTGTGACAATAAGCCAGCAGCCATGTATTCCAATAATAACAAGAGCTCCTTGAAGTCAAAGAATATTGACATAAAGTTCTTGGTTGTTAAAGAAAGAGTTCAAAGTGGTCAAGTTTTTATAGAGCATATTGGCACAAACTCCATGATTGTGGATCCGCTTACTAAGGGACTTACACCTAAGGTTTTCCATGAGCACACTGCTCATATGAGTGTCATATTGTTAGACGATATGTTGGTTTAATGGGAGTTTGTGTTTATTGTTGTTGTTTTTGGACACATTATATGTTTACAGACATTTATGCAGAAATAAAGTATTCAGTTTATTTTCACTTTGACTTATAATGTTTGATCTCACAAAAGAATATGGTAGGACCAGTTGGAAATATGGATGTGTAGATCACATTGCATGCAATTTCCATGCTTCACATCCATGCTTGATCTATGTCATTTAGTTATATTGATATATGTGACAATTGATGAATCTAGTTACGATATAAATGTAATGAAAATTGCTTTGATCCTGTATTGATATAATTGATGGACAAGGTTGTTTGATTATTCTTTTGACTATGATAGTAAATTTTTGAAATTCATAAGGTTATGTATAAGGTGTAACATATGTGGCCCAAGTTAGAGATTGTTGGAAAAATAATATATTTGGGCCCACATATGTTATTAAGTGCTATTATATAGATTCACCCGAAATAACAGTGATCTAATTAATGTTAAATAATGGGTTGAAGCATATAATAAAATATGGTATATTATGTGTAGATACTGTGAGAAAAATTCTTGATTTTATGATTGGAATATTACTTATTAAGTTTTTCAAGGTTATGGTCTCCTATATATACATATTATTATGTTTTTTCTAGGCATCTAATCGTCAAAGAGAAACTGGAAAGGAATCTCAGATATACTTATTATATAGGAAGATCCAGAATCCAGAATCTTCAACAACCTATGGATTCAAGTATGTTTTCGCATTTATTGTAATATTATAATTCTTAATGTTTTTTGACATAGATCCTTGGATTATTTTGTTTGGATTAGAAACTTTATGAATGTTGTTGTTCATGGATAGTTGAGATCAATTTTTAATCCAGTTATTTTACATGATCTTCAATTTGCTAATGTCCATGCAGCAAGACGCTGGGAGTACACCAACAACGCGGCTTAATTTCACCGCCTATCCTCTTCCGCCTTTCTCGACAACACAAAGAATCAATTTCTAGGGTTCTCAATCATATATACAAAATTTATATTCCAATAAAATATAAAATAAGAGAGAAAATTATTAAAGTTGTCGAAAAGGAAAAATACAAAAATAGATTTATGTTTTTTTTTTTCCTTTAAAATTTAATGCATGATCAAACAAGAGAAAAACTTAAATTGGTAATGACGACAATTTAAATTAGTATTTATGGAATGAAATATAAAAATGGAAATATATGACAGTGTAAAATTTGTTTTGTAGTAGAGTAGTAATTGAAGCACAATTTAGTAAAGTATTGTGTATGTATGTAGAATGAATGGATTGTCATTTAATAATAAATTGAATATATTTATATGTAGGGAAGAATCAAATCCCACTTAATATGATCATAAATAATTTTATATAATTATTTTAATACTTAAGTGCGAAGTTTTTTGTTATTTTAGTAATATTTAATATAATTTTTTATAATTCATATAATTTATTTTTCTAATTTTTTTAAAATTGAATATATTTATATGATAAAGGAAAACCAAACCCCACTTAATATATTCTCTAAAAGTCCCGCTTAATATAATCATAGCTTAATTTGATATAATTTTTTAGCGAATTTTAAGTGCTGAAGTTTTTGTAATTTTAAAGAATATTTAATATAATTTTTTAATAATTTATTTTATACTTTTCAAAAATGTTTAATTATCACATTTTGTATATCAGTTGATATCAAATTGAGACATAAATGCTAAAGGACTCTGAGTTAATAATCGGGACTCCCTGTGTTAACGATTGACTGATACTACGATTTTCAACCATGAATCACAAGCCTCCAATGCCACTTTTGAAACAAAGATTATGAACAAAAAACGAAGATAGAAAAATTGAAAGAGAGAATGTGATTTATAGAAAGGTTTTGAAAGAACAGGAAAGAAATTTCATGTATCTTGTTCTGGGTTGTGTTTATTTGAAGAGAAGCAGAGAGGATTTAACCTGTGTACAGCAATGTTTGGTGATAAACCATGGGTCGAGATTATTGAGGTTGATCATTACTTTCATTTAGGTGCAAATCACTTTAGCATTAGGAATTAGAAAAATCAAAGATTTTGGTTTTAGATGTCATGCTTAGAAGATTTTTTTAAAGCTATTATCTTATTGTGAAGTTCTTTTAGTTTATTCTTGAATCCCTTAAAGCAAAAGAAATTCACTCAATTACTTGAATCCCTTAAAATTTTCCACACGGTGGGGAAGCATGGTACTCAAGTTGATATTGATGAATCAAGTAACTCTGATGAAATTCACTTGAAATTACTAAATTATAGATAGATTAAAGTAGTATAGTGTTTGTATCCTTTTCCACTTGTCCAGTTAAAGAAATCCAACAAAGAAATTGGGGAAATTAAAATATGATAATGTGGATGAAATCAACAACCTAATTACAAGAATCATATGAAGGCACCAAGTTTATGGTTGTTTAAAAGGTGGCTGAATGAAAGAAATAAAAGAAAAGAAAAAGAGGTGGTTTGCACAAATAACTTCAATTAATCAAACTAAAATAAGGTTACCGACCCTTGACAAGAGGACCAGAGTTCAACTTATTTTCCTCATTGCCTTCAGCAAAATTTTATTTTCATATGAGGGTTATGCAATTAGTTGTAGAAAAAGAAGAAATTGTTTTTCAAAAAGTTATATAAAAATAAAAATATAATTAAATATATTCAAAAGGCTTTTTCGAGCTCACATTTAGTTAAATGCATACAAAAATAATTTAATTTACTCATAAATATGCAATTACAAACCTGAAAATTGTGAAAATTCCGAAAATTTCTTGAACCGGATATAATCCTTATTTTTTTTCTCTAGTACTTTGAGAATTTCAGAATAAGAAGGTATAATAATTTTTTCTTTTTCCTATGCTTGACACAAGACGATATAATGTCAAGAGCTGGGAACATTTTATTTGTTCACTGATCAGTTAAACCTCAGTGTAAGGGGGATTATGGATCACTGCATAACAATTTGCAGTTATATAATTTTATGTCAGATCATTCATGAACCAAACAGTGTGTTTGAAAGTGGAAAAGGAAAATCAAGATTACTAAAGATCCAAAAAACCTCAAATATGAATAACAACTAAATAATATGAAGAATAATAAATCAAGAACATTCAACCAAAAGAGATACCAGACATAATATGAAAAAAACCTTCAAACTTGAGATAAAAATCGTGAAAATTTCTTTCTAATTAGAATAAAGTGAGTTAAAATCCATCACCCCTAAAAACCATGAGTAGAAAAACTATGAGCATGAGCATGGGGAAGAACTTGTAACATTACTCTTGGGCCTTGGAAGAGTGCTCAAAAAACAATTCTAACGTCAGTTTGGTTACTGTTTTTAAAAAATGTTTTTTGTTCTTAAAAACAAAGAAAACAGGGAAAAAACATTTTGGTTCCCAATTTCTATCTGTTATAATACCAAAAACATTAAATTTAAATAACAAAAATAGTTTTCAGTTATTATTAAAATTTCCCACACAATGGGGAAGCATGGTACTCAAGTTGTTATTGACGATCAAGAACTCCCATGAAATTCACTTTCACTCAATTTAGTATAGGAGTTTTAAAAGAAAATATTAGAACTTGAAAGAGTTGGAAGTGAGCCTTACAAGAAGTTAGAATGGAGACCTGAAACAACTCCCAAGTGCAACATTTAGCTGAAATAAGAAACGTGTAGAGAAGCTTACTAGGATCCATTTAATTAAGTTTGTGCATGGCTATTACTTTATATTTACTCTCCATTACCATTCTTCTGATGTGTAATTTTTTCATTTGGTGAAGGTTTCGACTCAGTCAAGGGATGAAGAAATGAGAGAAAGTAGTCTTTCAAGAATGAAGTAAAGCAATATTGTGTAGTAAAAGAAGCAACAATAATGGCTTGGATTCATTTTATTTATTTATATATTTTCTGTTCGTGAGATTTATTAATAAATGAACTAGATGTATTAATTTAATATAATTTCTACCCTAGATGTTTCAAAGAATCCATTTTCTGGATATTACTGGTAGGTTCAATTAAGAAGTATCGTGGACAGACTTCCTTCACTCTGATCAGTTGTAACCTTCAACTAAAAGAACAATCTACCCAACAGAAGAGAAGAAGGTGATGAAAGAGTAAATATAATTGATTGCTTCATTCTTAAGACATCATTTTCTCTCATTCTTTCCTGGATCAGATCAGCCTTCAATAGAAAGGGGAAGAAAATCATCAAAATCTAGAAAAGAGAGAATGAAAGAAAATGCATGCCAAAATTAAAGAAACTGTGGCATCCCAAATCCCGGGGGTCTTTTTTTTCCACAGGTAACCTTCAACAAGCTATATAATAGCCTCATTCACGCATATTCACAAAGGTTTCGTCACTGTTAAGCAATGACACATAATACCTCTCATTCAAGATTTATAGTAATTAGTGCACTTTAGCGTAAATGATCAATCTTTCAGAAACGAGAGCAATTCAGTCGCCATCCATGAGGAGCAAGGGTTAGATTCTAGACTCAGAGAGCTCTTATAGAGTCCAAGGAACGTGCAAAACCAACATCGCACAAGAAAGCAAGGTCATCCAAGTTGGCGTTACCAAGCTCATTCCCTAGACGAGGTCAGCTCCGCCAAAGGAGGTCAGCTCGGCCAGAAGAGGTCGGCTCGAATATTTTTGATCACTAAATGCCATTCACAGACTTGTGGTCATATTCTAGACTCAAGAGCTTCCATAGTCTTAAGAAACACTGAAACTACCCCCGGACGTAGTTAGGTCATCCCGGGCTGGCGCTTCTACATGAGCAGCAATGACATGCAGAACCGAATGTAATCATCAGTTTTCATCTTTCAACACAATATGAGCTCAGATCATATTGAGCCATATGGATGGATTCTAGACCAAAGGATTTCTATGAGCTCACTAACGCATGAAACTGACTCGACGAGAAAGTTATGGTCGTCCGGTTGCACAAATTTGAATGATTCCCCGTTCGCCAGAGAGCCAAATAAAGGAGAGGCTAGCTCAAGCCTCACAGCCATCCCCCGAGCCTCGGGCCATACACAGCTCATCCCCGTGAGCCCGGCCACACACAACTCCATCTCGCCTCGAGCCGGGCCACAGCCATGCCTCATCCCCGGGCCGAGCTCGCCGAAGAGCCTCGCCCGCGCAAAGAGGCCGCCCCGCGAAGAGCTCAGCCGCAGAAAGAGGTCACTTCTACAAGACCAGTTCACCCAAAGAGGTCAGCTCATCCAGAGAGCTCAGCCCCGCCCCAAAGAGGTCAGCCTATCCAGAGAGCCTGCACTCTGCCCAAAGAGGTCAGCCTCATCCGGTAAGAGCTCGGGCCGCCTAAAGAGGTCGCCGCGAAGAGCTTGGCCACAAACATCCTTCGTAATCTCTTCCAGTAAAAGGCTAACTGGGCTGTAGAGGTCCGATTATGGATCTCGAAAGCCTACATCAAGCTGCATTGATTGGGCCATAATATACCAATAGAAGGAAATAGGGCCAATTTCCCTTTACTTCCCAACAAAAAAATCAATCTTAAAGTTCGGCTAATACATAGGATTGAAATAGAGCGACTTCCTATGGTTCAGATGCAACCCAACATCCCTTCAAGGCAAGACACAACCCTTACCAAATTGTATTAAACATATAATCTGAGTTTAATTACAATTTATTTACATCACAAGTACAAAACTTTGACAATGCAGCTCGCTTTAAAACAAAACTGGTTTTTTCACCTGTAAATTTTACAAAGAACAATAAGCCATCTTTAGATCTTCCTCTTAACTCAAGACCTCACAGTGCCTTCTCGTGTACTTCCAACATCTGAAATTTTTTTTCCCACAACGGGTGGTTTGCCTTAGAAAACTCAAGGGCTACTCCCACCTAAGCGCATACGCAATGACATAATCCACAAAATCATTCACACTCATTCATATAAAATATGCATATCTCTATATGAATGTCTATGTCATGCCCAGTCCTCACTGACTCTCTCATACATGTAATTTGCCATGTATGAAAACTAGTTTTAAAACAAAAGCTTTTTGTTTTTGAAACCCATTGAACAACCTTTGATATCAGATAACCCTCTGAATATTTTGCACACTTGGACAACCCTCCGAATAGTAAACCACTGGACAACCTCCGAGTATCGAACCACTGGGCCATCTCCGAGAACCCCTTATTGACAACCCTCCGATAGAGTTCATCGACAAACCTCCGATACTCTATTTCCACAACTCCGAATCATCATATCGAACAACCTCCGACACCCATTTTATTCATGACTCACACCTGATTCACGCGATGACCCCGCACCATGCAATGATAATGTCATCGCATAATATCTCATGTTACATGCATGATGAAACTATATGAAACATCATAATAAGAGGTGGTCATGATTACATCACGTTAATATATAAACAAGCATGCATATATTAACATTTCATTTTCACACAATCCGTATGTTATTCAAACAAGCAATAACACACAAAACTGGATTTCAATCTCTAAACTTTAAAACAAAGATGCACTCCGCACACAACTAAGATCATCATACTTTATCCAAACTATAGTATTAACAATCAAGTTCCAACTCGTAGTCTCCAAACCGCTGCTGCACTGCAAACCGTCCTTAACCAACAATAATTTCATCTGAATTATTCTTTAAACCAGCTCAATTACCGGGCTAATCGTCATGGCCATTTCAATGTTCTTAAACAAATACTTAACTCAGCCGTAGGAGAGAACCCCTACCTCTCGAAGTGCATCCGTCGCACTACAAACCCTTCATGGTTAATCGAGAACCGCCGGTTCTCTTCCTTTCAAGGTTCCTTCTTCTTCTTTCTTTTCTTTTCTTTTCTTCCTTCCTTCCTTTTCTCTCCTCTTCCCCTAACAAATTGTTTTAGGCTGAGAATACTTATATCTAGGTGTAGAACACCCTTTCTCTCCTCATGACACATAGCATTCCATGTTTATTCATGCCCACTTTCCCACCACTATCCTCTTATGCAAGATAGAAGTGTGACACTCTGCTTCCACTTGGGTGCCAAGTGTCCTCTCAAAGCATATGGCATGAATCTTCATTCCACATGTCACCCTCTCATTCGTCCATTTGTCTCGAAATACATGCAATTCCGACCTTCTTGGAATTCGACTAAATTTGACTATGTACGTAGATTTCGCGAGACGAATTCAACGGTATGACCCGCTTCGTCATCCGAGATCTAGAGAAATTCCCAGGTTTGCAACCGCGCCCATTTATTTTACTTTATCTAGGGTTCTAAAACTCAGTTCGTGATTATCTTCTTTTCAACCATAGCCATTGCCCAATGAAGAGAATATATATTAAATTCAATGAAGAGAATTGAGAAATGTGTTTTTTATCGGGCAATGGTTATGGTCAAGATAATTTAGTATGAGACTGGTGCTCTTCTATATAGTTTTAAAGCTTATTTTATTCTTTCTTGAGACAAAAGAAAAAAAATTGTCATTTCCATATATAGTTTAATATGAATAATGAATATTGAAAAAAAATAGGATACAATGCTCATGATAAACAAAGAGACCTATTATGAAATTGTATTTGTAATTCTTATATTGATTATATTTTTCAAAAAAAATTCAAGAATAATTTTAAACGTTTGTAAACCAAAAAAAATATGAAAAAAAAAATTAAAAGAAAGAAATTTGCAAAGAGAATGAGATAATGGAATTTTAAGCACTTTTACTTTGATTCTATTAAATGATAAATAGGGAGAAGACTATTTATAAGTGTTTGAGGAACCAATTGCATGCACCTGTTTAAGGTAACTAGTATTTACTTTATAAAGGTGGACAACATTCCTTTTGTAAATTGATTGTCATTCACACATTTCGTTATAACACTCCCCCTTGAATGACCATTATAGAACTTAAGGAAATTCTGAGAGTTAGACCAATCGCAATCCTGCCAAAAACATAATGGAATAAAACTGGACAAAGGGAAAAAAGAGCAAAGATTAACAACATCTATTTATACTCCCTCATATCAATGTCCTTGGTCGATACATTCCAATCTTGTATACTAACTTTGTTGCCCAGTTGGCAATGAGACAGAAATAAATCTACTAGATTACTTGAGCGTATTTGGCCGGCTCAGGTGGATTTGAAAGATTGCTTGCATCCGCATATCCGAGTAATTATGAAGTTGACTCATTTGAGTAAAATAAACTCATATTAGTAGTTCCACAGAGGTAACAAGGTACATCTTTGATGCCATTACAATTTATTTGAGTTGACTAATAAATTGACAGAAAAAACAATATCTGGATGGTACAATTTCCAAGAAACATAAGTGCATTGATAACACTAACTTTAAGACCAAGTAAAATTTTGTCCTTTTCATGAAGGCGAAATGAGTCTTTTTTCATATCAAGTGGTCGGACAACCATTAGGGAGCTTAATGGATATGTTTTATCCATATTAAAACGTTTTAGGGTTTTCTTAATATATGTTGATTGATGAACGGACACTCTAGTTGGAAAATGCTTGATTTGTAGACCAAGAATTTTTTTTTGTTTTTACAAAAACTTTTATTTCAATTTTTTTCTTCAAATATTTTGTAGTTTCTATGAATTCTTCCAATGTTCTAACAAGGTTTAAATCATCAACATATACAACAATAATCTCAAATTCGGTTTGTGATTTCTTAATAAAAATGCAAGAGCATATAGGGTTGTTCACACACCCTTTTCTTTAATAAATACGCACTAAAACAATTGTACCACATGTTTATGAATTGCTTCAGTCTCCATGAAGATCATTGTAACTTAATTGATTACATGTTACGAGGGTTTGTACTATTTGCTTCAAGCAATTTAATCTTTTAGGAATTTTCATGTATATATCATTATCTATGAATCCATATAAATATGCTTTGACAACATCCATGAGACTCACATATAGTCCTTCAGAGACTGTTAGGGCGCTTTCGTACAAATACCTATTTATATCCAACAAGCTTTATACTTTAGACGTTTGGACTACAGGTCCAAAAACTTCTTGTTTTATTAATAATTTTAATTTTGCATGCATAGCCTTTTTCCATTTTGGCAAATAATTTATTTTTCGGCATTCTTTCACATTTTTGGTTCCGGATCTTCATCATTTGGTATGATGTCTAAGGCCACTTGGAAAATATTATAAAAAGAAAATATTATTTCAACCCCATTTTTAGCTTTATGCACATAACTTATTGAGATCTCATTATTTCAAGTAGATGTGCCTCTTTAAGGACTTTTTGTGCATTTCCTATCTCTTCAGGGGTTTCTTGTTTATTATATATCTTTATAGGGGTTTGTTACTCATCATGTGCCTCTATAGGGACCTTTTGTTTATTATGTGCCTCTACGGGGGTCTTTTGTTTATTATGTACCTTTACAAGGCTTGTTGTTCATCATGTGCCTCTAGTAGGGCCTTTTGTTTATTATGTGTCTCTACAATGATTATTTGTTTATTATGTACCTTTATAGGGGATTGTTGTTCATCAATGTGCCTCTACTAGCGCCTTTTGTTTATTATATGCCTCTACAAGAGTATTTTGTTTACTATGTGCCTCTATAGGGCTTCTAGTTTATTGTGTGTCTCTATAAGGGCCTTTTGTCTTATTTGTTCTTCTTTAGGAACGTTTAAGATTTGCTTGTGATCTCTTCTTTTGGGGAATTATGTCTTGAGCCAATAGGCCTCCCACGCTTGAGGCATGTCATAGATTCATTTCCTAATTGTCCTACAAAGACATCAATCTGGTTAGAATATTTAAAAATCCGAATGTGTGGCTTCGTTACTCTCTTTATTAATGAATGCATTTGGTAATCGATTTTGCAAGTTTTTTCAAATGAATGATCCTTTGAACTTCTAGCTCACATTGGTTTATAAGAGGATCAATATGAGACATCATAAGTGCATTCCATGAAATTTATTGTCATTATTCTAGAATCGACTTTTTTTCCCTTAATGGTGGAAGCATAATCTCATTAAAACAATAATTTGTAAAGCCAATGTAGCAAAAGATGTTATATTCATTGGGCAAGAGAATCTTCTGGTTCTTTAATGGATGCATGTGTGAGTATTTTATGATTCGACGTATTATTGGAGACCTAAATTGACCTAGCATGTCATGCCAAAGAATAAAAATATTTGGGTTGAACTTCTAGTTTACAACAACATATGACTTAATAGGCTTTATATTTGTTATTTTAGAGCCTTCATTTAAATTTGAAGTACCAGGGATGATACTTACACTGCACTTGTCAATGTCAACCTTCATTCATTTGAGATTGAATAACACATGGATTTTAGATAAAGTAAAGCGAAAACAAAACATAATATAAATAACAAAGTTTATATATGAATTGATATAATAAATAAACAAGATATATAATTAAATAGTAGTGTTTTCAATTTTTATTTAAAGAGTTTTACTTTTTCTACTAAGACCTCCAAAGAAAGCATTGAATGTTAAGGCAAACCCATCAGCATCAGTAAAGTTTATTTATGTTGGTTTCCTTTATGCAACTAATGTCCTTGCATACAACATCTAGAATAATTATTCTCATGATTCTTCGAAGGTTTATCCCATACACACTTTCCATTTTATAACAATAATTATCCACTTCTGGTGGTAAGACTTTTCCTTTCCTAAGGATTTGAGGGATTAACATTAAAAATGCTTTTCTCAGTGGATAACTAGATAAAGAAATCTATATGATCAACCTTTAGGGCTTCGAAATTTAGCGACAAGAGCTGTGAAAAGCTCGGTAAAGCTCAAAAGATCTATTTATGGTCTTACAATCATCAAGAGAGAACGTAAAACCTCAAATTTCATCAAGCTATGTCAAAATGATGGTTTTACGTATGATGGAGGAAGACCATTGTGTGTGGCAAACGTTCAAATATTGGTCGAAGCAATTCGCCCTTATATGTCGATGACATAGTGACACTACAACAAAAATGGTTTTAGAAAACGTTTGACTTATGTTGTAATGGGTAAGAAAAATATCACTTAAACTTTATACCAACATTTTTACTAAACGTCACTTATATGTTGCCTAGGCCAATGTCACTTTGGTCTATAATATCAAAAGAAGAAAATGTCGATAAATGTATTTTGTGACTTATCTTACACATCTTAAAGTAAGTATTTTAAATTTCTTCTACCTATGTTGTTTGTAATATTATCATACGACATGTTATGCCACTTAAATATACTATTTCGATACTTCCAAGTGTCACCATATCGGTTTATTATGATAGAGCTTGTGACATGTTTAAGTGTTGTTAAATCCAAGTCATTATGAAATTAATATGTGTCATAATATATCACTTATAATGAGAAGGTGTTGTCATGTCGCTTATATACTGTTTCTCTACACTTCCAAATGTCATCAGATTAGCTTGTTATGATATGACTTCTTAACATTTTAAGTGTTGTTACATCTATTCAAGAGCAACATTATTATGTGTGTCATTGTATACCGTTATGCGATATTTGGTAGTGTCGCTTGAACATAATGTTTTGATATTTTCAATTGTCGCCATCACTTTTAATATGTTGCTACCGAATGCTTGTAAAGTGTTGCTAAAACAACTCAATTACTTCGGGATATTACATGTCATAATATATAGCTACCGCGAAGGCTGTGGTTACTGCTCGCTTTCTACGTTTTGATACTTCCAAATGTTGCCACATATGTTTATTACGATAGCACCGCCGACGCTTTTGGCGTTGATAAACAACTCAATCAGAACGCTAATATATGTTGTAATACATTGCAACAATGACATTTTATTGTGTAGTTTAAGCATAATGTTTTGATACTTACAATTGTCGGGATATCAGCTTATTATGATATTTTTACCGACGTTAGTGATACTTGCAAGTGTCGTTACGACAATTTGTTAGACATTACTAGTTGACACAAATAATTTATAACAACATCAATAATTGTTGCATAAACAATTTTATTAGACATTTAAAAATGTCATTATTCATCATCTTTTTTTACACATATAATTGTCATTTTTATCATTATTATTAATCTCTTTACCTACATATAAAGTAATTAATATATCTATACCATACGATATTTATATTAATCAAATAGAGAAATTGTCAATGAAATATATACTTGTAGAAATAAGAGTATTAATAAGATATTTAAATTGATCAATAAAGCTTATATAACGATATAATTCATAAAATAAAACAATGCTATGTCATTAAATAATATCAAAGGTATTTGGTATGCCTAAATCTAACACATAAGTCAAATTTCTAAATAAAATAAAATAAAATATTAAACTATGTTGGGAAAAATGGGTTTGAACACAATAATTTAGCTATCTTTGAGCTAAAATTACATTGGGTCCCACAAAGCTTTTTAGGTGGGTCCACATGGGAATGTGTTCTCCTCCATGACGAGATGAAGATTATATATTGAGTTGCTCAAAACCATTAAGGAGTGAATTAGAAATTGCCTCCAACATCACCCCTGAAAACAGCAACTAATACTACTGTGGAAAAGCCAGGTCCCACACT
Organism: Tetrastigma voinierianum; assembly: GCA_016808115.1. Lineage (NCBI taxonomy): Eukaryota > Viridiplantae > Streptophyta > Magnoliopsida > Vitales > Vitaceae > Tetrastigma > Tetrastigma voinierianum. The sequence continues at coordinate 74,270 of JAEQBH010002769.1, read as the reverse complement.
TAATGTGAACAAAGACTTTAAAGGGTATAAATACACCCACGCACTTAGTTGCTCAGCCCCAAGGGGCACCCCAGTTTTGTGGAAGGGGGAGGACCTAGCTCATGCTTGGTTCACCACACACGCGCCTCTCCGCCCCACCCCGCACCGGGCCGGGTTCGGAGCTAGCTTAAACTCACCTTTTGGCATCAAAACGCTGTCGTTTTTGCTTAGGTTACCGTTGGACTGATGCGTCTTCTCCAGCAGACACGCTGTACCGAATAGTCATGAGCAGGTCTATATAAAGGCCACCCTTTCTCTCATTTGATACATATATTCATTCATTTCATTTCTTCATACGAGAGGTGACGAATTCCTCGAAAGCCCCTTCACCCGACTCGATTGGCGAAGTCCAACCGAAACCCCGGACGCCATGGCTTTTAAAGCTATTAATTAAATCTCTTTAGTTATCGCTTTATTAAATTTTAGTTTTCAGGGTACGCGACCAATCCCCTGGGCTCTGACCCGATTGGCGGATCCAAGTCGGAGTCACACCCGGGACAAGCTAATCATCTTATCAAAACATTTGGCTTGTCTTATTCATTTTAGATTTTGTAATTAAGTATTTCATTTTGGCAAGCCCATAGACATTTACAATTAACAAAAGATTCATAATGCTTACATTTATCAAAATGCCTTACAAAAATAAGATCCTGTAGTTCAAACTGCTTTTACAAATGTCAATGTTTGAAAGAAATGAGTAATGCATATGACTACATACCAGAATTCCTTCTATGACTCGAGCCTCGATCTGGTCTTGCTTCGATGTCTATCACTCTCGGTACCCGCGCATTGATAAAACAATACGCTGGGCATTTTCATGCTTAGTGGTTCTATACAGCTTTATTCCATTTTCGCTCATATAAATCATGCATTTATCAAAAAATAATGCTTTTATACTATATCAAAGTGTAATGCATATTCATACAAATACACTTTCAATACCATCAAGCTTCCTTTTTCGGTTTGTGATTCACATATAGCTATAGAATTACATCCAATTTAATGCATTCGCTTTGGTGAATCCTCGCTCGCTTGTCATTCGCCAAGAGTAATGTGGTTTCAAGACCAGCCATTGCCACCCCACATACGACCATGGGGATTCCGATGATTCACGAAGCGTATTCATTTCGTGAATCCCCGCCTTTGTTTGTCATTAAGTAGTAATGTGATTTCGCTGCTCAATATTACCGCCTCATACAAGGACTATAGAAGTCGATATTCAATACATTCCGCTTGCGAATCCCCGCCAGTGTCCTGCCATTCAAGAGCAATGTGATTTCGTGATTAGACACAACACGGTTACCTTCATGACGAATCCGGCCAGAATTCCGCCATGTTATCATTCAATACGTTTAAATCAATTTATTTTTATGCAGGAAATTCACTTACGCTCAAATACTGCATACATGCATATATTTGGCAAATGTAGCTCGAATAAACAGTCAGATTCAAATCAATAATTAATCATTCAAATCGATATATATGCATATTTTGCAAATAGAGAGCAATATGAGAATAAAGAGCGTGTGGTGAACAAACTAGAATAAAGAACAAGTATAGAACAAACTAGAATAGAGAACGGGTATAGAACAGACCAATTATCGATTCCGTTTCTTTCTCGATGTCAATCCTAGGCCAGGTTGTCGTCTCAATTCGCACCTAGTCAAATACAATTCATTCACTCTTAGTGATTATGCAAATAATCGCACTAAACGGACCCGCTTGCCTCGCGCCGGTATGGTACGCTTTGACTTAGACTCATTCTATTCCTCTATGAGTCTACTTTACTAGAATTGGAATCATTCCAATCGGATTATCCAAACTAAAGTTATGGCATTTTCATGCCAACTAGTCGGTTTACCGGATTACACTGGGAACAGTTTGTATTACTAATTTTTCCGGGGTCTTAACTCCATATTTGACTCTAGGTCTTTGTACTCATTTAAATTTAAGGTGCTAAGGGTTCTATTCCAACTGGAATCACCCAATTCGGAGCACCGAAACTCAAGTTACGTCTCAAAAAACAAACTGTGACTACTCTATGTCCAAAGGATGCAGGAATTTTTCTGCACATGGGGCCCTCCACTTTGAGTGAATTTTTAGCCACTTAAGATCAGAATTTACATGCCTTCTCCTTAAGTTTGGTTCTCCTTGAAGCTCATTTTTTTTACGTAGCCACTTGAATCAATTAAATCGGATAAGAAATGAGGAAGCTATGTACAAATACGAAACTCGGTCGTAACAGAAAACCGTAATTGCCAGGCCTCGGTAGCAAGCCTGCCACCGGTACAATCTCTGGGCCAAAAATGACCAGACCGAATTGTACCGGTACAAGCTCAAGTTGTATCGGCATTAATCCCTAAAATGCCCGTAATGGGTATTTTCTCCCATTTCCATACTTTTGAACCCCAATCAACTCTATACCTCATAAACACTTCAAGATCACTTCACCCATCTTATGATCTCTCGTCTACTCAATTTATCATTCAATGGATATCTTTCATCAAAACCTTTCATGATTTTCTCCCAACAACACTTCTAATATGGGTCATAACCCATACACATACCTAATACACAATTTTGTTAGGGTTTGTTCTAACCCAAACCCCTTTACCTTGCAATTAAACCGTAAATCCAACCTCAAAGGGAGGATTCATGTCTTTCTTGTACATTCGGGTTTTACTCCATAAACACTCCTGAACAGTTAAGGGCTCAGGGTGATCTCTTCCACAAAACCCTAGACAAAGGAGGATCACTTTTCCAAAGCCCTAGGAATCCAAAATATATTTTGATTCTAAGACAACATACCTTGATCTTGACCTCCTCCTCCTTCTTCTTCTTCCTCTCTTCCTTATTTTGCTCTCTTTCTCTCACATCGTCTTTTGCTAGGCAATTTGGAAGCCCAAATGCATTTTAGCTTTTGTTTTTCATTTTTATATTTTCAACTTTTTCATAAATTGCAACTAGCCTCATATCTTTAATTTTGCAATTCAACTTAACACCTCTATTGTGGCCCATCTCTACTCCCTTTATGATTTTTATTCTTTATGGCATTTAAAATTTTGTCCTCGGGTTTAGTGCTCAAATTTCCGGTTCACTAAATTTGCGTTTCATAATTTGTCACTGTCATTTTCCTAAGAAAACCCCAAAGCTTTTTTGGCTCTAATCATGCTCCCAATAGGTATATAATGTAAAATTATTATGCAGCACTCTGAAAGATCAAAATGCTGCAGATCCCAAAGCCCACACAACTCCGGTCACAGCCTAAACAGATAAGAAAATGTCTTCCAGCCAGATCATTTCTCTGTATCCTGGGTGGAGACACCAAGTCAAGCCACCCTCAAAACAGGGGCACACTTCTGAGTCTCTAAGAGATCCAGTCCATCAGCAAGAACTGACCTATGAAAACAAAATTCCTTCTGTTCTCCCATGAAATTCAAAGACTTATTCTCACAGAACATGCAAGCTTTCCCATAAACTGTTTTGTTGGTTCGTTTATGTCATATCCCATTCTTGTTCTCGCATTACTTTATAGTGTCGGACTTCTAACACACTATATAAATTTTCAAACTAAGTAAAGTATTTCTTCAAATCGCAACTTCTTCGGTTGTAGCACCATCAGGCCTAGAAACAATATATGTTAATTCTCGACCGAAATATAAATTGTAATTTGTCAGGTAAGTCTTTGTCAGTCATTCATTTGTTCTTCACTAGCCTCTTTCTCAAGCATTTTGGGACTGATTTTGAAACCCATTCCTTAGGCACCACCATTTTTATCTGGACCAAGGACTTTATAAATTGCATCTTCTTTCAAAGGAACTATAGCTTCATTTGCTTTAGAAGTTTCACCATTTTCTTCATCGATAGCTAAAAGTTGTTCAATTTTTTCATACAAAATGAATTCAGTCTAAATGCATACTAAATCAACTAAGAATTTAGAATTATTTAAAATAACTAGAGTAAGAAAAATAAATTTACTAAAGTTGCTACAGATTCCGAAGATACATGCGATCCGCCCTTATGCTTGTGATACTTAAAAAAGATTTTTTTTGGATTTGGTCGATGCCCATTTTTCTTAAACTGTAGTAAACACAAAATTAATCACCACTTCGATTCAATTTCAAATAAATAAATAACATTTCAAAATAAGGATAATTCAAAGAGAAAGAAAATAAAATTATCGAGAAAATTATTATATCCGGTCACTCTTCGAAAGCATATGAAATAGTCCTAAAGTATGTCGATTTTCATATGACCTTATATGTCCTACCCCTTTCAGATTTATCCTATTATAAGCACATAATAAAAAATGGTTATATATAATAAATAATGTACATATTATTTATCTTTTAAGTTAAATCTTGTACCCTCGCTTATCGAGCCTAATACCATTTCTCTACAATCTTACTCCATTAATTTGGGTCGGTTCTCGAATCTGGGTTAGCCTTTAACTCTGCTAAAGTAAAGTATTTGTTAAAATGCTCAACATACATGTCACACCCCCAACCCCAGCCTAGGCAGATGAAGGGGGCGCGAAACTATACTGAGACTCTTTACTTGCTTTTTTAGACATTGGTGGGCCTAAGTCTTATATCTGAATTGAAATATCATATACAAAGATACAAAATAAAACTACCACCGTAGTGGTGTTTACAGTGTCAATACATACAGTCCTGAGTCCCATTTACATATACATATACAAACCGTACATTTACATTTACAATAGATACAAACCCACTGCGGATGGAGTCCTACTAATTTGTTGGCCTGGTCGTGATATGGAAGATCGCGACGTCTCCTTTCCTCAGACTCTACACGGATTAAACCCGTGCTAAGTTTAACGCTTAGTGGAAACATATGACTTACACGATACTGCATGCATAATACTCTTTACAGAATCATATACAAGAATGTATATACAAATAGCAGATATCATAGTTTTTCATGAATTCATATAACAAACTTATACACATACTTGTACTTATAGTAGACTTATACTTGTTCATATCTCCCGTAGGAGTTACAGAGCTTATACTTGTATGGAGGTACCCGTAAGTACTACAGAGCTTATACTTGTACAGAGGTACCCGTATGTACTACAGAGCTTATACTTGTACAGAGGTACCCGTAGGTACATTTAGAGCAGAACGATGTACATTACTTTACTCTTATTCGTTATTCAGTCTCTTATCATATAAACTGCCACTACCTAGACCAAGCATTACAAATGAGTGTGACATAGCACAATAAGTAAATCTGGCTGGTACGGCACAAGATCGAGGTGTCGTGAGCACAAAGCAGAGTGCCGGGTTCCGACAGAGTGTCGTCACACTAATCAGAGAGTACCGAAGTGATAAATGTGTCAAAGCACTGTCAGAGAGTGCTGTCGCACTAATCAGAGAGTACCGGCATATATATGCCCGCCTAATGACACAAAGGTGTCGCGGTCATCCAACATCCGGGTCTTAGGCAATCTTATAATTATATGAGTTAAGGAACTTTATTATCTTATCATAGGGCATTAAGCTCTTAAGCTAACATCAATGTAGCGACTCCTGAGCCCACCCTCCTCGCACCCGCCGCGATCCGACCAAACCCCGGGACGCCTTTGCCAAGCCTTTATCAAATCCATTTATCAAATATATTTCATTCATATAAGCTTTTTCATTCTCAAATCTTTGTGGAAGCGGTTTCAATTTAGGGCAATCCCATAAACATTTATATTTAACAAAATACATTTACAATAAAGGCATTCCATGCCTTTTCAAAATGATTTATAAAATAGATGTTCAGAGTTCAAATTGTTTTTACAAAATATCAATGTTCAAAAACAATGGAGTGAATGCATATGTCGGAGCATACTCCTCAATTCTTTCTTTATGAATCGACGCTCCTCGATCTTGCCTTTCGTCCCTATTCACTCGGTACCTTGGCATTGATAAAACAATACGCTAAGCATTTACGCTTAAAGGGTTCTATACATTTTCATTCCATTTCATTAATACAAATCATGCATTTATCGGGGCAATGCCTTTATACAATGTCTATGTGTAATGTAAAAGATACTTATACAAATACACTTTTCAAATCATTTTTCGCCGGTTTGTGATTTCACATATGGCTATAGAGTCAACATTCGCGACAGATTTAGTCTGGTGAATCCTCATCCTATTTGTCATTCAAGAGCAATGCATTTCATGATTCAATATTACTAACCACATATGACTATAGAAGTTAACATTCACGATGTATCTGGGCCAGAATCTCATTCCGTTTTGTCATTCAGTAGCTATGTGGATTTCTCACATTCAATATTACTACAACTTCACATATGACTATAGAAGTTAACATTCACAACGGATTTAGTTGGTGAATCCCGCTCTGTTTGTCATTCAGTAGTAATGTGATTTCACATTGAACAAATACGGTTACCTTCATGACGAATTCAGTTGGTGAATCCCGTCATGTAGGTCATTCAATAATACATTTTGAATCAATTTATTTACATGCAGTAAATTCACTTATAGTTTAATACACGCACACATGTAGATATTTGACAAACATTTCGAATACTAATAATTCAAATCAATATATATATATATATATATAGCAGAAGGAGTATATATATATATATATATATATATATATATATATATATATATATATATATATATATATATATATATATATATATATATATATATATCTATTTCACAAATAGAACTTGGAAATAGGAATTGAAAGTTGAAGAGAACATACTGCACAGAGAACATAGAACAAAGAACAAACCAATTTATTTGATCCCTTATCTCTTTCGACACCACCCTAGGTTAGGTTGTCGCCTTAACTCGCACCTACCAAATAATTCTCAACTCTATGGTTGAACGATTAATTGTACTAAACGTTCGCTTCACCTTGGCTGCAAGGTACGATATGTTTTTCACTTAGTTTCATTCTTATTTGAACCCCCATTAGTCATTTATTTGGGTTCCTAAACAATTGGTGTACAAATACGAGAATTTCGGAACAAAATCCAAAAATTTTGCCTGTGAGCAAGTATTCGCCGCGGCAGACAGCTTACGTCAAGGGCAGCAAGGCTACGCCGCAAATAACCCAGGTGGCCTTTTTTGGCCCTCCAGCCTCGCCGCGATGAGGTAGCCCTCGTTATAGTGTAGGGCTACGCCACGGCGAGGGTGCCCCTTCACCGCAAACAAGGGGCCCGCTTGCCTGTATTTTTCTCTTTGTTACTTTGTGATTCTTCCAAAAATCACTCAAAATCTCAATGAAACTCTGAAATCACTTCCTGGGGCAGCATTCAAATACCATCCTCAAACCAACCATGAGCAAACCCATGGATGGATTAGGCCTTTCAACCCAAACATCAAATACAACTTTCTAGGCTTAGCGTGCCACCCTTAGATCACTTTGGAACTCTTTTTGCCTTAGCTCCTCCTTCCTTCTTAAGATCTCGAGTAAAAAGAAAGAATCACACTAATCTTTGATCTTCACACAAACCCTAGCTTTCTCCTCTCAAGCTCTCCACACGTTTTTGCACAAATGTGCTCTTCCAAGACCAAATGTGGTCTTCTTTCTCCTTTTCCCTTAAAGCCTTGTTTGGCTTACACAATAAATCCCATTTCTCATTTTTGGCATTTTTCTCACTTATTGGTTTTCATTTCACTTTCATTTATCATTTATTTCACATTAGCATTTAAGCTATCATTTGACCCTTAGGTCCTCATTTTACAAATTTCCAAATTTGCCCTTTTTCACTTGGGTTTATTTCCGGGTTCTATCTACTTCTCATTTTATCATATAATACTTAATCATATGCTCACATTTTTATTTCACTTTTCACGATTTAACAATTTATCAGTTTTCCAGGAAAAACCCAAGTTTGACTCAATTCTTACTCGGAATATATAATAAAATTTTTATAAAAATTATAATGTATTTTTAGAAGGTGAGCACCAACTCGCTTCAGCTTCTGCAAAGGAGGTACGATCTAATTTTTTTCCTTTACCTACAAATACGAATGGACCCCGTTGTCATACGCTTATAGGTCCTCATTAGGTCCAATAAACAAGTCCTCGGATTAACAGAATAGAAAAACATGACAAAACACATGTCTCTGTGAACAAAGGCTTCGCCATTGCCAGTAGCACTTACTACGCTACTGGGCGCAGCCTCGCCGCGGCGTAGCTTTGCCATAACTGATTACCCGAGGTCATTCAAGCCTCTTTTCGCCACGCCGTATGCGGACATGCCACACCTTGGCGTGGACTTATGTTGCTGCGTGGGATCCCTATGTCGCGGCGTAGGACCCAAAAATTGCCCATATTTGCTAATTTTGTCCCTTTTTCCAGAAATTCAACCAAAAACCCAAAGAAAACTCGTGTACTCTCCAGAAAAACATCTCCCAAGTGTGTTCTAACCCAACCAAAACCAAACATAGAGATTAATTAGGGTTTTTCCAAACCCAAACTAAAATACTTGTAAGTTAGTTAACTTTAACACCCAAAACAGTATCCATACATCATAAACCAAGAATCCATACTCAAAGCGAGGATTCATACTCATCTTATGCTAAACTAGGTTTACTAATGATGAGTCTAAAACTCATTAGCTCTTAACTTATTTTCCGGTGCAGGCTATGAGATAAATGTTGATTTGTTTGCAGTAAAAGTGGATAATTAACTCAAATTTCATTTTGCAGAAAATACAAGAACTCAAATCTTAGCAAAATCGAAGAAATCAGCCATGCCAGAATGAGGTCACAAATCAAAATTTAAGTCGCGACAGAATGCTCAAGCACAAAGAACTCTGTCACGACATCAACAGATTCATTCAAGAAGAAATAGAAAAACTTGAAACAAGTAGTTTGATCAAGAAGGAGTAAGGCCATGACAAAGAAAACGGGTCGAGATCAAGGAAATAATCATGGAAGTTATACCGCTGTCGACATCAATTGATGTCGCGACACCACTAAGTCGCGACAAGGATCCGCCGGCGAAGCCACCAGAGGTTTTTGCAAAAGAATGAGGTTGCAACCAGCTTTTAAATAAAAGGCTCCATTTTTCGTGCTCGCGACATCATCTCCGATGTCGCCACATACAAACAGAAGATTTAAGGTGCAACCAAAGATAGAGTTTTAAGGAGGTCAGAACCTCAGAGCTTTCAAATAGGAAGCACTTGCCAGAAACTGAAATTGCGACCTTCACAAGTCAAGGATCATAAATGATCACCACCCATTAAGGTAGTGACCAAGAAAAGTCGAAAGCAAAAGAAATTGATGTCGCGACATGTAAATCGAGGTCACACCGAAATAGGTGGGAAAGAGGGAAAATAGCGTAACGTAGAAACCAGGTTGCAACCAAGAAAAGAAATGGAAGCAAAGAGGTCGCTGTATATCACCATGAGGTCGCGAAGATAAAATTGGAAAGATATGAAAGCAAGAAGACCGTGTACCAACACTATCGCGCACTCAAGGAATCAGTCACCACATGAAGTCATCATACAAACAAAGAAAGCCGTCGCAACATAAACTCGATGTCGCAACTCGTAAGCCGAAGAATAGAAGACAATGATGTCGCGACATGTAACTGAGGTCGCGACATCAACACTGAAGGAACGATGAGCAAATGAGGTCGCGACCACAAACGATGTCGCGACCATTGATCAAAGGTAGTTGCAAGACAAATTGGTTGCAACTTAAAGAAAGAAGTCGCGACTGATCACGAGCAATCAAGACAAGTCCATGTCGCGACATCAACTTGAGTCGATACAGAATGTTGATCGGGCTTTTCTTTGGATTTCCACCGGAGCATTTTGGGATCTCGCCCAAATTCTTTTGCAAAGATAAATATTAGCCGTAAGAGTAAAGTAAGGAGTTTTCCGTCTTCACTACCTAGAAAGCGGAGAAGAAGAGGAACTAAAGGTATATTTTAGAGATTTTTACTTTATTTTATTTTTTTATTTTTGGTTTGAATCATGAACTATGCAGAGATGAGAGCTAGATTTTTAGATCTATTATTTTTCAAGCATTACGTCTAAAATTTATGAAATCTGCATAAATTTGAATTAATTTCTTCTCATTTTATTGCAATTACAGTTGGTCGGGTATGGATCTAAGATCTACTCTTATTTCAGAATGCAAGACCGATCGTGTATCACCGACTTGATTTGGCATTTAGTTACGCCTTTCCGCACAATGTGGAGAATTAATTGGTTCTAAGTACTTAATTCCAGTTGCTTTGAAATGGAGTAAGTTCCCAATAGTAGTAAATTTTAATAAATAAATCTGAGGGAGTGTATCTTAATTCGATATCCGTGATGCCCTCTCGCGTGACACAGACGGAGATTCCCGAGTTGAGAGCATTCTTTCCTCGTATGAACTCACTACCATCACGAACCGCTAAGCTCGAGAGTTCATTTTACAAATCTCTATTCCGCTCATAATTCAGCTGGGAGTGTATTTAAATAATATGGCCAATCGTAAAGTTCACCTTAATCTATAGGTAAGTTCCAACTCTGCGGTTAGCTTAGATCTAATCAAGGGAAAGGATAAACCCATATATCTGAGGTCAGAGCCACCAACTAAGTAGTAGAAACTTTGCGAAAATCCCGGTGAAGGTGAAGCAAAGTCTCCACACAATGTGAAATGGTGGTGAAGTATTGAGAAAGAAAAAATACCCGCAGATCTTGCAAGAGAGTTTTTGGAATACAGTAGTCGGTTTGATCTTGTCTTCGAGAGAAGCAAGGGATATCCAATCGTTGAATATGGAGAAATCCAATTCAATAATTAGGAAATCTTGACAATAACCGCATCCATATAGGAACAAAGCAATGGGTTTAGTGTCGAATTGACCTGCTCCATCAGATTAATGATAGTTGCTTTCACAGAAACTGATTCAATCCATTCATTTGTATACAATTTATTTTCATTCATTTACTTTTGTTTTAGTTTAGTTTGAACATATTCAATAGTATAGGATTTTTAATTTGTATCGTGTAGATAAAACCTTCACTGTGAGTTTTGAGTCCAAATAGTATGGAATTTTAGTAGTTGGGGTAGTTGATCTGTAATTCGCTATCAATCTCTGTGGGAATGATACCTGGACTATATCTTATTTACTACTATATGATCTTCAGGCACTTGCAAAGTGTCATGTATCACCCTTATTTTTAAATTCTAACATTAAGAGAAAATTATTTTATCAAGCAAACTTATCCAAAGTGACATGGATACAAGAGAAGTGTAAGGCTCTCGTAGTTATGTTAATTTGAGGGGTTTTAGTCTATATAGAAAAAGGCAAACAACCAACCCAACTTTCAACAAATCTAGGGTTAGGATGAATTCCTAACTAAACCCTAGAAATAGAACAAACTAATATCCATACAAAAGTCCAAAATCCATACTAATGCATACAAACCCCTACAATCCATACCTTTATTGGCTTTCTTTCTCTTCTTCTTCTTCTTCTCTCTACTTTTTTGCTCTCCAAAAAATCCCCAAAATGAGAGACTCTAATTGGTCTTATCCCAATTTGGTATAATTTCTTTTGATATATTTCTATCCCTAAACTCCCTTCTATTTGCACCACAACTTATGCCATTTCTAAAATAGCCTCTCATCTTCTTATATTATGAAATTTGTATCCCATTTTGACAAATTACAAATTTACCCTTGCTTATTTCCGGGTTTCTCAGTTTTCATGTTTTGAATTTAAATTACGAAAAATTCAAATTATGCCTACAAAATACCCTAAACATGCTGAAAACGATTAGGGTATATTTCGGGGTGTTATAATACAGACTATGTTTGAATATCCTCAAACACTTGTCGACTTCACTAAGAACCCATTGCTTAAGTTAGTATCAAATCAAACTGACTAAAAGAAAAAAAGTTCTTGTAACACCCAACAAAGCATCACAACCGAATCCTGTCTGACTCAGAACATCTCAACTGAGTCTGGTTTATCATCGCTTTCATTTATCTTATCAAAAACATTTTATTTATGTCATTTCATTTTCAATTAAATGGAAGCATTTCAAATGGTAGGCATATAAACATTTACTTTTATACAATACGTTTACAAAATGGCATACTATGCCTTTACAAAATGATATATAAAACAATAGTTTAGAGATTAACTCTTTTGTTCACAAAATGTCACACGTTAAATAAGAATGGTATGCATATGATGGGGTATATACTTATACGCCGCAACTTTCTCTATGACTCTGCACTTCTCGGGATTCTTGCCTTTCTTTCCTCGTTTTACTCAAACTACATAGATAAAAACTACACGCTAAGTATTTTCATGCTTAGTGGTTCTATATAGTTATATTCCAATTTTTAGTTTAACATTACATGCATTTATCATAAAACCATGTCTTTTATATCAAACTATACTCATGCTTATTCATTTTTACATGCTTTCACTTTACAAATCATTAATCATATCAAAATACGCATTTTCACATGCAACAAACTATTTAACTCAAATCATGAGATTCAAACATATACTCCTAAGGATGTATTTAGTTTACAAATCCCATTTACACTCCTCAAAGTTTGTTATTCACTTTTCTATACACTATTATCTATGATTTGCGACCTCGCTCTAAGTGAACTCGTCCCTTTTGTTACCTGCAATGTGCTACACATTTAACAATTTCGGTTTCCCATCATGACGTGTAGCGACCCCCGAGCCCGGTCCGACCCGAAACCCCAGGGACGCTCGGTTAATTCTTTTTATTTACCTTTTTACTAAATTTTATTTTTCAAAAATGTCACAATCTTGAATCCCCGACGCGATCAATGGCGATCCGACCCAGAAATCGGGGTTTTATTCGAATCGCTTTTTTGTTTATCTTATCAAAACGTTTTATTTACGCTATTTCATTTTAGAATTCCCATTTACGCAGAAGCATTTCAAAATGGTGGTCATAAACATTTACTCTTATACACGGTTACAAATGGCGGTCATGCCTTTGCAAAAGGATATACAAAACAAATTTTCAGAGTTTAACCCTTTGGTTCACAAATAACATGTGTTCAAAAGAGATGATATGCATATGGCAGGGTATACACTTATATGCCGCAACTTTTCTCTATGACTCTACGCTTCTTGCTCTTGGCCTTCTTTCTGTTTACTCCAAATCTGCGTATGGATAAAAACTACACGCTAAACATTTTCATGCTTAGTGGTTCTATACTATTCTATTCCAATTTTCCAATTTAACTTGACATGTATTTATCATAAAATCATGCCTTTTATATCAAACTATACTCATGCTTATTCATTTCACATGCTTTCACTTTACAAATCATTGATCATATAAATATATGCATTTTCACATGCAACAAATCATACCATAATTCAATTCATGAGATTCAAACGTACACTCTTAAAGATGTGTTTAGTTTACAAATCCCATTTACACTCATCAAGTTCGTTATTTCACTTTGTCTATGCACTTCACATTCATGACGGATTCCGTTTGGTGAATCCCGTCATTTTTATCATTCGGTAATGTGCTTACACATTTAACAAATTTCGGTCTCCCATCATGCTAGATGCCGATTGGTAATTCACATGTGGTATTTAAACGCTAATACCTCATCAAGATGGATGATTGGTATCCCACAAGTGAGATATTTTTCTAATGCCATACGCCATCATGACGGATGTTGATTGGTGCATCCCGCTAAGTGAGACATTAGACAATTTCCTCGTGCTCTTCAAGCACGGATGCCGATCAAGGCATCCCGTGTCGTTTCATTCGATATTGATTCAATTCAAGATGTCTAGAATTGACCAATTTGTTTACAATTCGATTAATCTTTCACATGCAATTAATCGTCAATCATTTCAATTATCACATTTTCAAATCCATGTGCACTTTCATAATATCATTTCAAAGATATACTCATTCCATATAATCATTTCAGATTTATTTGGTATACTACCAAAACACTTGAAATAAGGATAGAGTCAGTGAACAAACCGAAGTTGTTGGCTCTAGTTTCCTTCCCTTCGATCTCGGTCCTAGGTTAGGTGATTCTCACCCGTCCCTAGTCAATAACAATCATGCCACTCTTGGTGGAGAAACAATTATTATACATTTTTTATTGAATGTCGACACTCTATTAATCTGCCTTGGTTAAGACACTAAAAGTCCGTCTCAAGACGAACTCGCCGAGGCGAAGTGAAGGTTCACTGAGGCGATGAAGTACGGTATATATTTTTCTATTTGGTTTATCCTTATTTGAACCCCATTAATCATTTATTAGGTCCTAACTATTTGGCACGAATACGAGGTGTTCGAAACAAAATCGAAACCCCATTATGAACGTGAACTGGCCACGGCAGCACTCGCTACGCTACGGTGAAGCATAGCTATGCTACGGTGAAGCACTAAGCCTTGGCGTAGCAGGGCCACGCCCTGGCGAACCTAAGGGGGGGGCCATTCTGGCCCTTAGGCCTCATCTCGGTGAGGCATCCCTTGCTGCGGTGTAGGGCTACGTAGCGGCGAGGATGCCTTTCGCTGCAACGAAGGGGCCCATGATGCCCAGTTTTTTTGGTTTTTTCCCTTTTTGCGATTTTTCACCAAAAATTCTCAAAACTCAAAATACACTGCGGGAACTCACTCCACTCGATTATCCAAATACCATCCTTTAAACCAACCATGAGCAAAACCCATGGATGGATTAGGGTTTTTCTAACTCGAACTTCATTTAGAAATATAGTATTTGGTTCTTACCTTTAAATCCCTTTGAATCTTCTTCACCCAAGATGCTTGATCATTTAGAAGCAATAAATGGGAAGAAATCACACCAAAATCACCTCTTCTTGCTCAACCCTAGCTTCTCCTCTCTTTCTTTGCTCTAAAAAACGGTTTGCTCAAATGAGCCCTTAGACCACCTTTGGTCTTTTAAGCCTTTATTTGATTAAAGCCTTGTTTGCCTTACCCAATAAATCCCATTTCTCATTTTTGGCATTTTAACTCTTCATTTATCATTTAATTAACTTTGGCATTTAAGCTCATTCTCATTATACCCTTAGGTCCTCATTTACACATTTCCAAATTTGCCATTTTTCAATTGGGTTTATTTCCGGGTTCCATCAATTTCTCATTTTAGCATATAATACTTAATCATATGCTCACATTTTCATTTCACTTTTCACGATTTAACAATTCTACTCAGCTTCCGAAACCCAAGTTGACTCAATTTATACTTGGAGTATATAATAAAATTATTATAAAAATTATAGGGTATTTTTGGAGCGTTACATGACGGATGCCGATTGGTGCACCTCACCATAAGGTCATTTAAAAATGCCATGCGCCATCATGACGGATGCCGATTGGTGCATTCCATTAAGCTGGACATTTAATACGTTATTACACCATCATGACAGATGTCGATTGCGCATCCCGCCATGTTGGTCATTCAAGATATCGATTCAATTCAGATGTCAAGAATTTTGCCCCATTCGTTTATATAATTCAATTAATCACTCACATGCAATTAATTGTCAAACATTTCAAATATCACATTTTCAAATCCATATGCACTTTCGTAATAGCATTTAAGAGATATGCATATTCCATAGAATCATTTTAGATTTATTTGGTAAACTACCAAACACTTGAAATTCGAATATAATTATGGTGAACAAAGAACTAACAATACTTGAATCAAAATAGAGGTCTGAAAAAATAACCGAAGTTGTCGACTCTCGTTTTCCTTTCTTCTTCGATCCTTCGCCTGAAGCCAGGATCTTCACCAACCCCTAGTCAAACATAAATACACCACTTTTAGTGGGTAAACAATTATCACACTTAACGAATCAAGGCGGTGAGGTACGGTGCGTTTTTCACTTAGTTTCATTCTTATTTGAACCCCCATTAAACCTTTATTAGGGTCCCTAAACAATCATTGTACGAATACGAGACTTAACAGTGCAAAGTATGCAAAAATAGGGTTGCTGGAAGCTTTGGTACCGGTACCCCTTGTTCGGTACCGGTATCAATCCATTTCTGGTGAATGGGTACTAGCACCCTAACTTTGGCAACGTATATTCAAATCCCTCTCGCACTACGTGGGTACCGATACCCACTTTCTGCATCTGCACTAATGCGGGAAATTCTTCCTGCAAATGGCAAGATTGCCATTTCTCACCCACAAAACTCAAATAACTTCATCCAAACTCATGTATCCCATAATCCACCATGGAATCCTACCCAAACCACTCCAATAATGGGTTAGAATCAATAAAAACCTCAAGCCCTAAGCAGGCCTTTTCCCCAAACCAAAATCACAAAGAAGGAAGCTGTGGTTTTGTTCATACCTTTAATCCCTTTGAATCTTCTTCTTCACCCAAGATGCTTGATCACTTAGAAGCAAGAAATGGGAAGAAATCACACCAACAATCTTGATCTTCTTACCTTGCCCTAGCTTTTCTTCCTTTTCTCCTCTCAATCTCTCCCAAAAACGGGATTTGCTCATAATGAGCTTCCTAGACCAAAATTTGGTTTTTAAACCCCATTTAAGTGTAAGGTCATGTTTGGCCTTCCACACTTAGTCTCATTTCTCGTTTGTGGCATTTAAGTCTCCTATCACTCCCATTTAACATACCACTTAACATTTAAATCACTTTAGCATTTAAGCTCATTTTCATTTGACCCTTAGGTCTTAATTTCACAAATTCCAAATTTGCCATTTTTCACTTGGGTTAATTTCCTGGTTCGATCATTTAATCACTTAGCATATATCATTCAACCATATACTCATTTTCGATCATATAACATTTAATATTTTCATTTAATCATTTATCAATTCCTTAAAATCCCCATTTGCCTGACATTTATACCTTAAACATATAATAAAATTATTATAAACATAGGGTATTTTGGGGCTTTACAAATTCCATTAGTGTAAGGGGAAAAAATAACAAAGAAAGTGAAAGAATTTAAAATACCTATCAAATAAAAATTACCTGAATAACATATCTCTATATTTTGTCTTTAGTTGTTGCATGAACTTTTCTCCAATCATAAATTCTAAGTGTGCTTAGTTTCTTGTTTCACATGCTCCACAAAGTATTCAAGCTCACCATCATCCACGACTGACAAACTAAGACTTACGCTTAGTTTTTTGTGTTCAAACCCATGTCGTGGAAACATTGTTCAACCTCGAGTATTATGTGGCTTCTCAATATTGGCTTCGCAATGAAAATTAAATTAAATTAATCATATTAATATAGCCAATGACAGGAAGGAGACACATGAATAATGGACTAGTCATAGATATTATGGAGCTGTTGAGAATTCCCTAATAGAACCTAAAGATAATACT
Source organism: Tetrastigma voinierianum (assembly GCA_016808115.1). Lineage (NCBI taxonomy): Eukaryota > Viridiplantae > Streptophyta > Magnoliopsida > Vitales > Vitaceae > Tetrastigma > Tetrastigma voinierianum. Next base: position 56,863 of record JAEQBH010002769.1, on the reverse strand, counting down.
GTGAGCATGAAATAAATAACTAATTGTGAAAATTGAGTACCAGCAAGTATAAGAAGAAAATCCCGCCTAATCGATTTATCGATATTGTGTAGCATCAACACGTGACCCAAAGAAATAAAAAACTAAACAAATTTAGTTCCTCATTCATCTATCTAGAACTGATTAAGTTAGGGCATGAAACCAATCACCTGAATCGATTTATGAGGGGTTATGTAAGTCTGAATAACTATGAAATAAAAATGAATCCAAAAGAATAGTCATTTAGTTCTATCAAGATTACACAAGACAACAAAGATCCCGAAATGCCATTTAATAAAAAGAAAAAAAAAAAAAAAGAAACCAGATTTCCAATTCAGTCCTAATATTTTAGTCTTCTACTAGTCAACATGTCTAATATTTTGCTCGAGTCCTCATAAATAACATGAAACAAATATGACTATGCACGTTTATTATTATTTAATCACTAATTTAGAGCAACTAATATTTGTTGTAAATAATTAATAATTTAGAACATGCTTCTTATTGAAATCAATTTTACATATTAATAAAATAAAGAGAACATGCTTTTATAACGGAACTTGATGATGCTTTTTCAACCGAAACTAGGTTGGAGCTTGTTAGAATTGCTAGCCGAGTTTGAATTTTGATGTCGGGCCCTCCAGAAAATAAGAACAAAAGGATCGAAGTGGGATCACCCATTGCCTCTCTCCGTGCCTAAATCCCGAGTTCTTCCGGTGGAAGAAAGATCGGCCTTAGAGATGAATTTTTGTGCGTACCTTTCACCGATGGGATGACCTAGTATTTATAATGGGTGATCATGATAACTTTCCTAGTTAGACGATGATACGATATTTCTCCCATTGGGTGAGAGATTTTCTTTCCTTATCGTTAACCAATTAATAAGGGATAATTGATGGGCAATTATTAGGAAATATCCTACTTCCCTAATTGGTGGAAATTGGGTATTTTCCTTTAATACGGATTCCTTGGGCTAATTATATTACCAGCCTTTTGAAGAGGTGAATTGGGCCCTTGTTTTGGGCTTGCGTTTGGGGGATATCATCAAGGGCCTAACACTGGTAATGGGCCTGCTCTTTAATCTCCTCTTAAGCCTGACATTTGGGCTCGTGTTCTGGGCCTGCATGCCTATTATTTGCCGATTAATTTGCCCCCGGCGCTTTGGCTTCATGGCGTAAGCGAGAGGCATGCGCGTTTCTTGGATCAGTGTGACTCCCACGTGGCTACTTAGGGAGGGTTTGATTAGGGCTTTGTCGCCGTCTAACGTCTTGTGGTAATGATGGCTTTTCGATTTTCGCGTTTATTTCGGCTGTGGCTTCTAGCTTCCTTAAAAAGGTCCTCTGACCATTTGAACTGTGTTCCCCTATTCTTAAAGCTTTTTGCCTCTGTAAGTTTGGGCTTCTTTTTTCTTGAAATTTGTCCGACCATTGTTCAAGGTTACTTTTGGTGGTTCCTGATATCTCGCTTGGTGGTTATCCCTCTCGTCCTGTTTCTGGGATTGGTACATCTTTTCTCCTTCTTTGTCTTTTCGGGTTCGAAGTCTTGCGAGGTTTTAGGGCTTGCTTGGTTGGGGTTCTGCATTATTTCTTCGATTTCCTTTTTCCTTGATTAGCCCTGCATATCTTCATGGCTCCTAGTCACTCTTCTATTTTACGTATAGGGAGTAATTCCACTAAGGTGTCTGGTTCAAGGCGAACGGGTGGTGAGTCTGATGGTTTGGCTATGGTGGTCCATAGGGTTGCCTGGGGAACCTCGCTCCTTGGGTAAGAGACGAGGGAAAATTAGTGAAATCCAGATATCAGCAACTACGAATATTTAAAGGCGCTATGCAAATCTTTGAGGTCATGGGCCCTAGTCAAGTTGAACCTTCATATGGTGAGATCTTTGTAGCCAGATATGAGCCCGCGTTTGGGGTCCAAGTTTGGTGCCTTGACGTGCTGACCTCCTACTTCATCCAAGTGCCCAAGATGGGACCTTCTGTCTTCCCATAAGTACTGGAAGGAACATTATTTCTTTGTCAGCAGCTGTCATTGGGAGTACAATCCCTTTGACCGGGAGGACACACTTGGCGTTCAGCCGTTTAGAATACTCCTGAGAACCTAAGTGAGCTCCCCTTTGCTTTGTTTGGCCTGGTTTTCAAAGGCTATAAGATATTTCTAACATTGCCTTGGTGGTGTGGCCTTGAGAGTGTTCGGCCGGTCTCGATTCGAGGGCAGGCGAGAGGTGGGCGGAAGGCGGTTAGAAGTGCACCTCGCGTGCCTATTCAGAAACTCATTAGGTCGGATATTCGGATCGTGCAGTGCAGAGCTGCTCGACTTCCTTTTCTAAGACCTTCTCACTCGTCGTAGGCCTTCTTTACCCCCATCTCAATCTTCTTCACCTTTTGTTTTGGAGCCTTTTATCATAGAGAAGCTACGAGGAGGCCGGGCCAGCAGAGTCTTTGTGAGAAAGGGCATAAAGCGGAAAACTCAGGCTTCCCTTGAGGGTTGCCCCCCTGCTCAGGGGTAAGATCTTAAAGGTGGGGGCCTCTTCTTCGCCTTCATCCGTTGTCGGAGCTGGAGACTCTTCAGGGAGGGCGGTTGAGCCCCTCTTGGAGGTTCTTTCTATTTCGGTTTGGAGTCCCACGTCACAGGGCACCGCGCCCCCTCCTGCAATGCCAGATGAGGTGAGAAGGGATTGCTTTGGTGCTGTAGGGAGTGAGGACTCTGCAGCCTCTCATCGCGGGCTCGCCCCTTTGGGGTTGTTTCCTCGATCCATTCCACGATTAGGCCTCGGGAGGTGGACGCCTGTCCCGGATTGGGGCTGCGCTCTTCTGCCGCCCCGGGGGCCAGGCTTTTGTACGTCCGCGGCCCGTAGATCCTTTTCTTTATTGTTTCGGTTTGTTAGCGACTCTTTCTTTGTTCTTTGGCGGGTGGCTACTTACTCGAAGGTTTGTGGTATGAAGCCTGCCAGGGAGACTCCGTAGAAGCGTGAGAAATCTTATAAGGCTAAGGTTGCTTCCACGACCTCAGGAGGCGGCCTTGGTGGATAAGGGACGACTAAGGGCTTATCGAGCACCAGTGCAACCTGAAGCATGCTTTGGCCGGCGCGGGCTGAGGATAAAGAAAGAAGGCTCGGAAGGACGTGAAGGTCGCCGGCAGCTCTGACTGGCTAGGAGAGTTGCGGGATGTCGAGGTGACACAGTGCACCAAAGTGACGACATTGGGTAGGTTCGCCAGAGGCTTTGGAGGTACTGGAAACTCCGTGGAACATGGCGGAAGACCCGACGGCTTGGATGGACATGGGGCGGAGGCTTTGTTGCCGGAGGGCGAAGTGATAAGCGGGCTCGAGAGGCGGGCTGGACCCGATGGGCTTAGGGTGGCTAGCCTCGCGCGCGACCCCTCTGCTTCCATAGAGTCGGGGCGGAGCCTCAGCGCTGGCTTTTTATTTTAACCTTGCTATATCCGGGCGCTAAACTGGGATTTTATTTCTTCGACGATGACTTTTTCGTTGATATCTGAAGATTCCTTGATTAATTTTATAAGCTCTTTTATTGTTTGCTATTTAAGCTACTTGGCTCTTGATGCATCCTTCTTTGCTAACCAGCGAGCTATCGGCTCTATCTTTGATACACGCCCTTTTAGGAGCGAAGCTAAACTAAACTCTAGAGGCTCCTAAGAAATTTCTGAGAGGCACTGAGAACGATTAAGCTGAAAACTAAATTTATTGGGCTCCTAGGCTATTGTGCCCTCGCATTTGCTCTCTCCCAGCGAGCTACGGGGCTCCTGAAATTTCTGAAAGACCACTTTTGACGGTTATTCTCACATGTCATTTCACGGGCTCTTAGAAATTTACATCAACAAAATGGTAGGCCTTAAATTTATTATGCCTTTAGGTAATTAAGCTCTGGCGAGTTGCTTGGGCTCCCCTGGCTACATGGCTCCTGGCTACTTGGCCTCTTTGACTTGATTATGCTCACATGTCGAGCCCTTTGGGCTCACGAGCTATGGATTAAAGTGTTCTTGACCTTAGGCTATTCTGCCTTTGGCGATTAAGCTTTGAAAAGCGAGGCGCAGGCTCCACGGGCTACATGGCTCCATGGCTATGGCCCTCTTTGAGTAGTTAATGCTCTCATGTCCCGAAACTCTTGGGCTCTTGACTACATGGCTCGTAGTACATGACCTTAAATTTATTTTCATTTTGGCGATTAAGCTCACGAAAAGCGAGTTGCTTTGGGCTCTAGCTACATGGCTCGTGGCTCTGGCCCTCTTTGGCTTGATTATGCTTTGTAATCGAGCTACTGGAGTTCACGATCACATAGCTCGTGGCTACTTGGCCTTCCTTGGCAATTATGCTCACGTAATCTAAACTGCGGGCTCTTGAGCTACATAGTTCTTTGACTCTTTAGTCTTCCCTTCCCTTGGAAAGCGTGTGCCGGTTTTAATACGGATCTGGAGAATTGGGGCCAGTTTGTGTAGTTTCCTAAGTGTCTGGTTTCCTTATAAATAAGCCTCTCTAGGTTATACTGCTTCGAACTTCTTCCCTCTCTTTGGCCCAGTCGGAGTTCCACGCATGATGAAGCGTCGGGGTTGGTTGTCCTTGCCACAGTGCAATCGGTGATTGCGGGCCAACGTTTGGTACCGATGGCCGACCACTTATAGGAGTTGTGTTTTTCCTTAGTTCCTCCCTTGTGGGAGTTGTGTTGTTCCCTAGCTATGCCCATTGATGGGCTGCTGGGAACGTGTTCGGAGGGGCGGTGTGTGAGGGAGAAAACATTTAAGTCCCGCTTTCTCTGTCATTTTTTCTTTCCTTTTTCTTCTTTTCTTTCTCTTTCTCTTTCTCTTTTCTTTCCCTCCCTCATTCTCTTTCTCTTTCCCTTTCTTGTGGTTTTTGCCTTAACCGGGTGTTGGCCGATGTGAAGAATGGTTTTGCTAATTGTAATTTTTGAGATGCAAAGAGAGATTTTGTAATCCTCTGAGGTGATTGTAACTTCCCTGCAATGAGATTTTGTATTTATGTTATGTGACTTTTTTAAAGCTTCTGCCAATCGTGCTCCTTGCTCTCTCTTTTCTCTTCTTTTTCCTTATGGGTTTTATCTTTCTGAGGAGTAGAGAACTGTTTGTCTTAGCTTTGTCTACAGAGTAATGAGCAACCAGAACAGATGTAATTCTCTGTATTTAACTGTAACTCCTTTGACATAAAGAACAATCTTTTGTGAAACATGCGCTTTTTGTGCCCAGACCTTTCCGAGCCAAGCTCCTTGCATTACCATTATAATCTTACTTTTTGATCCATCATAATTTTAAGCAGCCTAAAAATGAACATAGAGACTGTTATTTAAAATCAGAATGTTGGATTCTTCACTAAAGATTACATTCCAAGCCTTATTGGTAGAACCGTTTGAGGTGTTTAGCGTTCCATGAGTGAGGCAGGGTCTTTCCTTCTTATGTCTGGAGTTCGTAGTTGCCAGGTCGTATTATGCGAGATACGATGCAGTGTCCTTCCCAATTAGGTCCTAGCTTCCCATGTGTGGGGTCTTTCCTTCTTTGGCGAAGCTTTTTCTTAAAACTAGGTCGTGGGCTTGCGACTCCACGGAAGCGACTCTTTGGTCATAGTATCTTCTTAGTCTTTACGTGGTAGTCCTCCAATGCGCTTTAGGACTGCTCAGCTTTTTCTTCCTAGGAGATCCGGGTTTAGGCGAAGAACCTCTTCGTTTGTGTTCGGTGCTGAGATTGATCCTTGATGACTTTAATCGGAGCCTCGGCGAGATGCTAGCCATTCTGAGCGGAGCGAATGGGGTTTCCTGAGTTGTTGATTTGCGTGTAGTTCTATGTGCCCATAACACCTCGGGGAGGTACTCTACCCATTTTCCTTTTAGATCTTCCAACTTAGTCCTCAACGTTGTCTTGAGAGTTGATTCGTGCCACAGTAGGGTGAGCGGAATCAACAAAATTTATATTCCTAAATTCCTCCTATTCTTTTAGTAGTATTTCTTTGCGATATAATTAGTCTAGGGTCGAGCAACGGGGATGGGTTTTACTTCGTTACAAATGACTTACAGTGAAGGCCCGAAAATGGTGAATTCAATTTGGATTTTTAAGGCTTGGTAAAAGCAGGGGGTTTGGGTGTTCATTGAAGCAACAAAGAAAAAAAGCGTAAAATAGAACACCTTGAGTGTTAGGCCAGTTTAGGGTTTTAAGGTAACCACATGTCCCTGGTATTTTTCCTCGAGTTGGGGAGATGACATATAGTCATTTCCGACAGGATCTTCATTTAGCTTTAAAAACTAAACCTATGATTTTCCTTTTGAAACATAGCATTTAAGTGGAGCATAAATGTCACTAGCGGTGAAAACACGTCTCGAAGCCACCTCCCGCGATAGCCCAGCGGGAGGCAAACTAAGCGGGCCTGATGGATCTAGTGAAAGTATCCGTGAACCCAGCAACTTGCCAAATACACATTAAAAGAGAGCATGCTTAAGAGATTTTAGCTTTAAGTGAAGCGAGGAACCTGAAACAACCATAAATCGTGCGTTAAGCAGAGGCAGAGTGAGTTACCTCCCACACCCTAGCCGGCGGTAGTATCTTCAAGGAGGAAGGGTCTAGTAGAGACCTCTGAGTTGTCATCCTCGGAGGAGTGTTTGGCTGCTTAGAAAAATGGAAAAGAAAGGAAGAAAAAGGAAAAGGAAGGCTGCGAAGCGCCTCCGACTCTCTATATCTCAGAAGTCAAGTGCATTGATTTGTCTGTTGAGACTTATATAGATGCTCGGTGTAAGAAGGAAGTTACAAAAAAACCAAAATCGGAAGGTTATTACGGGGTAAAATGGAAAAAAACCAAAAGCAAATAAACAGTGTAGCGTGAAGCGAGCAGGCGTAGGAGGAGGCAGTCTTTGGAGCACGGGAACGGTGCTCGCGGGGCTTTCGCGGTGGTGTTTTCTTAACATTTTGCTCTCCACTCATCGATCTTTGATCTGCAATGTTGAGTTGACTTAGATTCTTGTGCTTGGATCGACTCAACAATTTTGGCATAATTAGCTCATGGCTTGCAAAATTGCCACAAAATCGATCATTAAAATGATAGGGACCTTAATGTACCGTCGGGTTAATTATCATGTTAGTACACAAAAGCACTCAAAACCTATAATAAATAGGGTTCAAAATGGCACTTTTTGGGCACTAATCACTAGCCTACACATTGCTAGTCCCTTGTAATGCTAAGAAAGAAAGAAGAGCATCGGCATTAACAAATTCGATTACAAGGTTGCGGTTCGAAAGGTTGTGAATGAGTAATGCTAACCACTAAGTAAAAATTATAAGCGTCAATAACTATCGCCAGAGAATGAATGCCGTACAAAATTGGTATGAAAGAGTCTCATCTACGATGAATCAACGGAAACTTTTGAAATCTAAGTGCTTATTTGGTGATATCAGCAGTAAGCCTTTACCTTCATTGCCTCTCACACTGACTAGATACTATGAAACTAACATTGCTAACCAACCTAAATAGATGGACCTCTTATTCCATAATTCTTTTTTGTGTTGTAAGATTGCAATCTGAGAATGACCTCACCAAAGTGTGCGGGAACTCTGGGTATTCGATAGTGAAGCCAAGGGCTTTGAGTCATGAATCTTTGACCTGAGCTCTTGGGTTTCTGCCGGACTTGAATGATTTGAGGGCTCAGAAACACCTACAACACTAGCTCCACCCCCATCCCATCCACCCATGTAGAACACTAAATTGGTGACTCCCAATGATGAAGGTTTAGGGCGGGCTTTAAAGGCTTCGCCTTACACTCTTTCAGACAGTGCTCGGTTCAATGTGGGTGCAAATTTTGTCTTTCTTTCCTTTTTCTTTCTTTACTTTTTTTTTTTCTTTCTTCTTTTTCTTTTTCCAGGTCTTAACCTATTAAAAATGTCTGATAAACTGGGTAGGTTATCTAAAGTAAAGAAGTTTTGATTTTGACTATCATGAAACTAATGTACTTTCTGGTGTGGTTACTTTAAGGTGGAAGAAAATGTCAAAATCAATAAAAATTCAACTAATCATTCATCAACTGACATGGAACCAATCTAACATCAATAAGTGGACAAAGTTTCCATTTTCAGAAAACTTACGGGTTAAGCGAAGCCATAAATTTGGTTTGCAGCTTGGGTCAATTTTGAAAAAGTAGTATAAGTATAACGGCTTTATAGAAGTTGACAAGCCTTTACTAAACATCAAAAATGGGCTTGAACAAAAATAATATAAAACATAAATACAAAAATACTTCAGCCAACAACTCTACTGACCCAGATGTCTACCAGTTGTGTAAGTAGGCTGGATTGGAAAATTAAGAAGGAAGTGTTACCTCCCCCAGAGATATGATCATTGCTGGATGGAAGCCATGAAGCTTTCATGGCACCTTATTCCCTTTGTTTGAGCTTTAATAAACAAGTTCAGAAGAAGAAAAGAGAAAAAAATTGACCGGATTGGATATTTTTAAAATTTTACCTTCCATAAAGTGTCAAAATGTTCTTTCACAAGTTATATTTGGATTGCAACTCTCTGAGCTTTCCAATGATCTGAAGCATACAAAGCGGAGTTTGGATCAAAAGAAGAAGTTATAGTGAGAAGCAGAGTGGAGTGAAATGTGGTAAAATAATGAAAGAAATTTTAATAGCTAGCGAAAATTTTAAAGCTAAACTAACCAAATTAAAGCATTTCTTCAGTTCTTGAAAATTTAACTAATATCTAATATGAAATTTTTGAAAATTCAAATAAATAATTAATGATTAAAAAAAAATATTATTATTTTTTGTTATATATATATATATATATATATTTCAGAAAAATAAATATAAGAAAAAGCGAAGATTTTTTTTAAATAAATATAAAAATGAGTAAAATAAAATAAAGTAAAGTAAATTGGATCATTGTTTTGTCTTGTAGTGGAAGACCAACGTGCATTCCTTCTAATAGAAATTTAGTGACCTTTGTTCTAACGAAATTTTTCTATTCATTTGTCATTTTGTAGTGTGATTTTGACACACCTTACACACTTACTTTTGTAAGATTTTAAATCATTGTAGACAAGAAGAGCACCATCTATAAAAATTGGCATTAAACTAAATTACGAGATTTTTAAATATAGTGGAAAAATCCAGCTAATCCAAGCTTGAAATTTTTAGTTTGCGAGCGGTGAAAGAGTGAAAACTTGCAAGGTATATTATTAAAAACTATAATTAACTAAGTCAGATAAATCTAAAAGAAAAATTCAAAGTAAAATAAAAATCGATAAATAAGCTCCAACTCCAAACCATTAAATATTAAAAAAGTGGAGGGAGCTTGAAAATCAAAGGTTAGTTGCTCTAAGCAGAAACGCTTTAAACAAATACGTACCACGCGGTATAATGTTTGCCGATTGCACTGATGTATTACTTAATAACATAACAATATTTTACTAACTTTACAGTTTGTAAAATGGCGGTGATGGGTTGGACTTACCTTTGAAGCTGGTGTTTCCAGATGTGTAGTTTCTTTGCAGTGTTATATTATACCACCAACTGATGGGTTTTAGTTCTTGGTAGTAAGCGGTCAGTTCGATTTCAAGGGAATTGGTTGAAGGAGTAAGCTTTTGTGAAATGCCGCAGCTGATACCACTCGATTATCGAGGCCGCATTATATTCCTGCTTTTCGAGGCGACCACTTTTAGATTAGAGCATCTGCGGTTCTGAAACCTACGATTCCGACGTTCTGTTTGCGGACAGACTTGCTCACCCAATTGTTGATGAGCGCTCCCAATATCGAACGGATCTTTGCTGGTCGTGGGCTTCGATGATCTTGCGGGTTATCCATTTATTATAAGTCATTCTTTGCGCGTAAACGCGTTTGATGGTATCGTTTTCATCAATTGGGCATTGGTCTTTTGTTCTGCTGTATCACGGTTTGGTAAAAGTGCAAGAATTGCTTGCTGATTTGAGGTGTTTGTCAGTGGTTGGCATTGAGACAAAGACATCCCCTTAGAGCACCATGGGAGGTGCACTCTCCAATGATCTCTGCCGACCCTCATGTGGATCTAGGTGGGTTTGGATTTCTCTCCCGAGTTCGAGATTTTATATGCGAGGTTCTATAGACCTGGTGCCACGCCTGTACCTGAGGGTTACTCTCTGTTGTATTGCTCTTGTGTGGGGTTCCATTTCTCTCAGTCAATTTCCCTAAAACTGGCGCACCTTGATTTTTATCCTTTGAAATGGATTCTGCAATGAAACTGAGGCAGCAGATCTATGACAAATTTTTTTCTCAGCAGTGAACTAAAAAAAAAGCGCTGATGAAGCAATCAAAGGAAAAATTCACCGGGCTTGTGATGAGATCTGAAAGTGTTGACAAGTCATCATATGCATAGGCACCATCCGGCAGCGCCAATTTGGTCGTACCGATGGGTGGCGGAATCCATGAAATTTATATTCCTAAATTCCTGCTGTAGTGAAACTCTTTGCGATATAGTGATTAAATTAGAACAGGATGGGTTTTTATTACAAATGACGCACGGTGAAGCGAAAATGGTGAATTCAGTGTTTTAAAGGCTTGGTAAGCGAGGGGTTTGGGTGTTCAGGCGGCAGCGAAAAAGCGCAAAATGGGAGCCCTTGGTATTAGGCCCTTTGGTTTAAGGTTTTAAGGTAACCACATGTCCCAGAAATGTTTCTGAGTTAGGAGGATGACCTTGTAGTCATTTCCGAGCGGATCTTCATTTAACTAAGCTGAGCTTTATGATTTTCCTTTTGAAACATGACATTTTGATGACATAAATGTCCACTATGATGGCTCACATCTCAGAAGCCACTCCCGATAACTAGCGGGAGGCAATGCTGAGGCCTCAGTGGATCTAGTGAAATGTCATTGAACCAGAAAAACATGAATACACATTAAAGGCATGTGAGTTTTAGCTGAGTGGAAGCGGGTTCTGAGCAACCATAATCCGTCAGTTAAGCAGGGGCAGTGAGTTCCTCCACACCTAGCCAGCAGTAGTCTCTTGAGGAGGAAGGGTCTGGCGGAACATCCTGCAGGTTGTCGTGTCCTCGGAGGAGTGTTTGTGCAGAAAATGGAAAGAAAGGAAAGAAAAGGGAAGAAAGGAAGTGCTGAGCACTCAAAGCATACATCGAAGATCCGTCGCGGTTTGTACAAGTGGATATATAGATGCTCGGTATGAAGTTACAAAAACTAAAATCGGAAGGTTATTCTGAAATTAAAATGGAAAAAACAAAAGCCAAAAGCTAAGCCAGTTCATAGCGTGGCAGGAAGCAGGCCGACCAGGAGGTGATCTGGAGGCCCAGAATCTTTCGCGGGGAGAAACTCTGCGGTGAATGTTTCTTATGGCTGTTTTGTATCTTCTTTTCCTTCGATCTTTGATCACAATGTTAGTTTGAAATGAATTCTCCATTGGCGGATCGACTCAAACCATTTGGCATAATTAAAATAGTAGGGACCTTAATGTACAGTAGGTTAATTAGCATGATTATTTTCTAAGCTTCTCAAAAACCTTGTAGGCGGGTTCAAAATAGCAATTTTTTTGGGCACTAATCAAAGAGTCTATAAACGACCCTCTACTTACTATTAGACTGCGGGTGAGCTTAGGATGGTAGTGTTCTTGATTCTAGCTCGCGCGAAGAAATCCCTTAACAGGATTGACTAGTTGTTTCCATTCTCCGGACCACGAAGGAACCTGGGATCGAGCAACTGCATATTATAAACGCCCAGGCGAAGTTCGTACCTTTGCTCGTGGTGCTGCTAAGAAGGTTCGGCTTGGCCATTGGTAAAAAAAATAGTCTACGGTAAAATCGAATTGCATTGGCCCCTTCGATGGGTAGAGATCCACAATATCTTCAGCCAGTTCACGAAAAGGCCGGGGCTTGTGGTGCGTCGTTTCGGATAGGAGATAGAATCTTGGCATATAAATATTTGCATTTCTGAAGGCTGGTTCAGTTGTGTCTTTGGGCATTGTGGTGATAGTACCCCACATAAGGTTTTCTCACGCTAAGGTGGGCTCTACAATGTGATTGGATGCTGTATTTCCTAAGTGTAGTAGCGTCTTTCTTCCCTCGCGCCCAGAATGGGCGTGAAAGCCTCGTTTATAAAGGGTTCCCAGATGAGCGAGTGAATCTTCGCGACTTGCTGCAGGTTTGGATGCCTCCTTTGGGTAAGCCAGCGTTATTGGCACTACGAAATCGGATGGGGTCCATCCATCTTGGTTGGTTGTCGCAAAGGAGACTTTCTTGATTGGCTCTTGAGGTTAAAGAGTGTGGTTAGTGCCCACGGTAAGGTGATCAAGATCAGTGAAATTTATATCTAAAATTTACTCTACTAGTAGTAAGCTATTAGATATATTAACTCTAGGATCGAACTGGGGTGGGTTTCATTTAAGAAAATGATTCTGATAGAGATTCAGCAAGGTGAATTGAGTTTGGATTGGGATTGTTGCAGTGAGAGTTGATTGTTTGCAGTGAAAATAAAACAAGTAAAATGTAAATAGAAGGCTCCTTAAAGTGTTGAATTGCAAGGTTAAGTCTCTGGGTGCTTGAGTTTCGGGGGTTCTTTCTCGATTGGAGAGGGTGACTATGGTCATTTCCCAGAACTTTGATCTTTATGCTTAGCTATAAAACTAACCTTATTAAAATTCATCAGAAAATGGCATTCTTAGCCTTCAATGTTTCTCGATCGATTGCAAAGCAGGTCTCCTTGACTCACATTACAATGGGTAATAAATGAGCGCTAATGAACATCACGAGATCTAGTAATAGCATCAGTGAGCACAAAAGATTACCAAATGTGACCCTTCCAACATGAATCGAAAGGGATCCCAAGCCTGGGTAAAGAAGAACATGGATGACGGTGAATTACAAGTAAGCTAGAACTCCTCATTTTGCTGCAGATCTGTCTTTGACCCTCTGCCCAAGGAGACGGGGTTCTAGGCGCTCATCCTCGAGTTGTCATCCTCGGAGGGTGTTCAACTAATTAGTGGAAAGAAAATGAAAGAAAATGAAGGAAGGGGGAAGTAGCGGGGAAACTGCCGCCCACTCTCTCTGTTGCCAAAATTCAAGTCTAATTACAGTGTTTGCTTGGGCTTTAAATACTGCCCCAAAACAATACAAATTACCAAAATGAATCAAAGTAGTTAACTATTATAGGGACAAAATGGGAAGAAACAAAAATTAAAAACAGGCACAAGCCACAAACCGGCAGAGAGAATAATAGTAAACAGGGTGAATAGTGCCACAGATGAACAAGGTCAAGAACTGGGCCTCTGCAGGTGTGCTCCAATTTTCTCTGCCTTTGCTCTTCTTCCTTCCCTCTCGTCTCTAATTAATGCCGAGTTTGACCCCGAATTCTTCGTGCTTGGATCGACTCAACAATTTTGGCATAAATAGCTTGCAAAACTACAAAAATTAGCCACAAAATGCGATTAGTAGAATAGTAGAGACCTTAATGCACAAATCAAGACCATTTGATTAGTACACAAAAAGTGCTCAAACCTTTAATAAATAGGGTTCAAATAGCATTTTTGGAAAGCACTAATCGTGTGTTCAATGGTGTATTAGTCTCGCTGTCTTCCCTGTGGGACCCCATTCCCGGCCCGACCCGTTTGGGCGGATCCGAACCGAGTCCGGAATGCCCTGTTATCACTCAATCACCCAAAATCCACCAAGGGAAGCTGACAAATTGGCAAGCCCATAAACATTTACATTTAACAAAATACATTTATAATGAAGACAATCAAGCCTTTTCAAAATGATTTACAAAAATAGATGTTTAGAGTTCAAATTGTTTTTACAAAATATCAATATCCAAAAGAAAACATAGAATTAATGCACATGTTGAAACATACTCCGAAATTTCTTTCTTTATGACTTGACGCTTCTAGATCTTAGGTCCGCTTTCGATCACTATCTATCACTCGGTACCTGCGCATTGGTAAAACAATACGCTAAGCATTTTCATGCTTAGTGGTTCTATACAAATCCATTCTTCAGTTTCAGTTAAAACAAATCATGAAATTTAACAATTCAAAACTTTTAACCTTTATGGATGATCAATGTAAAACAATACATATACTTGTTATATATACAATCGCATAGACGACGATCATCCAAAAAAATACACTTTCATATTCAATATTTCTACAATCTCAAATCAATTCAAATATGCCTACAAATTCAATCTCAGCTTATGTAATTCAATTCGCTTATGCCAATCAATCTCGCTATGCCCTTAACGAATTTAACCTATGTCTCCCATGGCATATAGAATATTAGAGTCACTCTGCAGACGGCCTCCGCCTCGGGTCACAGCCCAGATAAAACGGTTTTATAACACAAGCACGTATCCTACTGGCTGGGCCGGGACCGGGGTTATAAAAATCAATTAGTGAACACTATCAATACGGTCCTACTGGTCAAGCACTGGAGTGACACATCAATACACCGTCGCAGCGATCGCTATTTAACCCCTATCGTATACCAATCTATCCTTAATAATGGTAGCTAAACAAGTAACATTCTATTAAGGCTGCCTAAATCTTTTATATAAAGCACAAGACAATATGTACATTTGTATAAATAGTTCACTTTCAATAGTCATGCAGCTTTCATATGCAAACATTTTACAATCAATTCCTTCAAATCATTCAAAACAATTCAATATGCATTTAGAACAAGCCTTTCAAATATTGAAACGAGAATAGGAAATATAGAACAAACTTGCAAAAACTTGAAACGAGGAATATAAGTCAGTAGAACAAACATATCGTTTTCATTTATAGTTCAAATAATGCATACATGCAAATATTTGACAAACTTTCACAACCAATCAGTTCAAATCAATATGTAGCTTTCATAAATAAGCATTTCACAAACAATGATTGAAATGAGGTTAGAGACATGGCGAATAAACCAATACTTGAAATAGGAAAAAGAGACTTAGAACAAACCGAAAAGATTGTCGCCCTTTAATTCTTGTCCTCGGAATCTCGACCTCAACTCGGACTTTCCTCCTCGTTAACCCCCTAATCCATCACATATTTGACACAATCAAAGAATAACCAAAGAAAAATCATTTGTGCATTCTAGGATTTTTGGTTAGGTTGATGTTCACTCCAATACACCTCACTTGCCAAATTTTATGGGGACAATTGAGCCATATTTTGCTCATACATCCTTCACAAAAATTATATCTCTGTGAGTCTATTTTTAGTAGGAATTTGAATCATCTCATTTGGATCATCCAAACTCAAGTTACGACATTTTAATGTCAAATTGGTTGGTATGCCCAACTCACTCGGTTACCTACTGTTATTCTCGATTTAAGGGGTCTTAAATCCATAACTTGGTAATGGTTACTTCTACTCATTTTCAGCTATGGTTCTTAGGTTTCCTCCAATTGAATCATCCAATTTGGATCACAAAAACCTTGCTATGGAATTTTACATTCAGACTACTCTAATTTGCAAAACAGAAGCAGATTTTTCTTGCACATAACTCCCCTTTGAAGGATTTTGGCACTTTGGGGTTAAAATTTGTATACCCTCCTTTCCTTCGCACTATTCTCCTAGAAGTCTAGTTTACTCCAGAAATTTGAATCACTCAATCTAGGACGAGGAAACTCTAACTTATGGCTTAAGTACTCAAAACTACTCCAAAACACATAACTGTTTTGTGAATTCGAACCAGAAATTTATCCGAGCATCACTTCAACGAATTTCTGTCCAATTGGGTCCAAATTTGGGTACCTCTTTACTTCAGGGAGTTTGTTCTACTATAAGTCTAGTGTACTTATCAATTTGAATCAACAACAGATAAGAAATGACCAAGTTATGGCCAAAACAAAAACAGGGGTTTTGAAAACAATTTGACAGCATCTCCTTTGAACACCACTTCTCTTTCTGTGATTTTCTTCCAAAACACTCTCAAAACTCAAAATAAATCATGTCAAATCACCCTAATAACATCCTTATCATCATCCTAAACCAATCGTCAAAGAAAATCCCATGGATGATTTAGGGTTTTCCTAACTCAAACATCATAAAAATAAATTTAGGGTTTGTGTTTTACCTTGAATCTCTTTGTTCTTCAAGCCCCAGCTTCTTCCTTTCTAGCGTGTACCTTGCTCAAATGTGGGTGATTCTCCACCAAAGGTTTGATCTCCACACAACCCTAGGTTTTCTCCCCTCCACTCTCTCAAAACGTTTTTTTTTTTTGTCTAAGGTTGCACAAATGTATCTTCTTAGACCACTTTTGGGTCTTTAAGCATCACAAGGCCATGTTGGCTATTCAAAATCTCATTTCTCATTTTTTTTGCATTTAACTCTCCTATCTTCTACTTACCATTTCATCTAGAATTTAATTCACTTTGGCTTTTAAGCCCATTTTCATTAGACCCTTAGTTCTTCATTTTACCAAATTCCCATTTTGCCCTTTTTCTATTAGTTAAATTTTTTTCGGGTTTGGTCAATTTCTCATTTAGCATATAATATTTAATTATATACTCACATATTCATTTGCACTTCTGATATTTATCCATATAATCATATATCATTTAACATATCAATTATCATTTAATCATTTTTTAATTTCTCGAAAAACCAAAGTCAATTTCAATTTATACTAATAATAAAAAAAAATTGGGGTATTTCTTTCGGGGCGCATAATTGCGGAGGTCAAGTGTCGCCGCCAAGGCATTAGCTCAAGAATTCTCTATTCTTGGTACATGTTTGACCTGAACTCATATGAACTTTTTAAGCAATTCTCGTACCTTCTTGAGATATAGGGTCATCTTCTCACCTCTGGCTTCATAGGAGTTTTCTATCTGTTTTACCACTAATTTGGAGTCACGTCACTCTGTAATGATTGCCTATGGAGTGGGCGCAGGTTAAGTCCATCCATGATAGCCTTCATATTCGGCCTCATTATCGAGGCTCGAAGTCGAATTTGAGTGGCGTATTCCTATATCTATCTCCGTCCGAGAGGTCGATCGCACTAACATCGCTCTCGGGGGCATCAGGCCCCATTCAAGGATAATCTCCGATGGGGAAGTCACGCTACCGGGTAGCTTCCATAGACTCTACTGGGGTGAATTCCATGATGAAATCTGCCAAGATCTGCCCTTTTACCGCTGTCCTTGGTTTGTACCTGATGTCGAACTCACTCAACTCTATAGCCCACTTTATCGCCCTTTGTGAGGTTTCCTAAGCATGCAAGATTGTTTTTACTCCGATATTCATTTGGGACTTCGACGGTATGAGCTTGGAAGTAAGGTTGGAGTTTTCTGGATGTAGTTACCAACGCTAGGATCAGCTTCTCCATCTTTGGATACCTCTCCTCCGCCTCCTTAGAGCCCTGTTCAATAGTAGAACGGCCAGACCCTCATTCCATTCTCCTCGACCGTGGCAAACATTCGCTTGAGAAGTTCGAAACGACCTGTGCAGAGTGAGGAGTTCTCCCTAAGGGCTTACTAGAACTGGGAGAGCTCATGTAGGTTTTGAGTGCCGTGAATGCCTCCTGCAGTGTACATCCCATTGGAAGACCTTTTCACCCAAAGCAGGCAGCTACACTGGCGCCGCCTCTAGACACTGCTGCCACAAATTTCTCAACTATTCTTCTCACAACTGAACGTCCTAATGTTTTGAAGGTAAAATACATTGGTATGACCTTTGACCTTGTTCGGGGTTTAAATTTCTATTCCTGGTTGTTGACTATGAAACCCAAGAACTTTCCCGCAGACTGGCTGCGCATTTGGCCGGGCTTTGTTCTAATGTTGTGAAGCTAGACCTGAACGTGTCGCTAAGGGATTATGTGGAGTTCTACTTTTAATGATTTACCAACATGTCATCTATATATACTCATAGATGCTCCAATTTGATTTTAGGAACATTTTGTTCCACCAACCCTTGTAGGTAGCTCCCGTGATTCTTCAGTCCGAAGGGCATCACTGATAACAAGGTTCTCGTCGCTGATCAATGAGTTCTCTGGCCCGCCGATCCATACCGATATGTTGTCGACCTTTTTTTGCTTCATTGAAGCTGAGTAACACTCCCTGAAGGCGTGCATTGGTTTCATCAGCCTTACTCTATTTGCAATTGGAAATTTGATAACCATGTGATAAAGTGAGGGGATGGTGGCCCTTATGGTATCAGAGAGGGCCTACCCAATGGTCATGCTATAGCCTGAAAGTATCTACTATGAGAACTATTACTGTTGTTGTAGCCTGGCATGGGGGGTCTCCCAAAGTGAGCATTAGCTGTATAGACCCCAGGGGTAGCACTCTTTCTCCAAAGAACCTGCGTAGGCAGGCGTTGACTGGCTTTAGCTTCTCCCTTCCAATGCCCATTTTGTCGAAACCTGATGCGAAGATGATGTCGGCCAAGCTTCCGTTGCTCGACCCAGATCGCTATTGGCTATTATACCTTTATCACAAGTGGATCAAGCCATGGGGATGCTGGGTACTTCCATGTCGGAGTCCGAGAAGGTTATGGTAGCACCGCACCTGCAAAGCTGACACGCCAGCTTCTAATGCCCCGACGAGCGCTACGCAGGCCTTCCCAGCCAGCTGACTCTGCCTCCCAAAACCTCTAAGATCAATACGCGGATTCTCCTAAGGCGGCCGGTAGCCGAGTCAAAGCCGGGTCGACGTGTGGTGGTGGCCGACTCAGCTCTTGCCCTTCCGAGGCCATGTAAAGAGCCTAAGATGTTCATGCCCTGATCAAGTATTCAATCTCTTTCCTCGCTGGACGCCACACTCTGTCCATGATCCTTGTGGAACCACAAGATTTGGTATTGGTCTTCTTTTGTCGGGTTCCACTTTATCCGAGATGGCCACCTCGAGAAAATTTTCATGTTACCGCCAGCGTGGGACTTGTGACGAAGTGTCGGGATGTATTGTCGAGGTGAATACCGCTGCTGTAGCTCAGGCTTAGGTGGTCCCAGGCGGTCTCTGAAGTTCCCTCGTCTTTTTGGGGACCTCTCTCTGTTTTATTTATTCCTCCTTGGGGATCTATCCTTGTCTGCCTGCCTCTTGGGGCTTCATTCCCGTTTCTTATCACCCCGACTCTTTTCCTTTTGAGTAGAAGAGCTCCTTTGCTTGGATAAGAGGGATCTTCACCGTTGATATACTTCTCTGTTTTGGCAAGCACCTTGGCCATGCTCGCCTGAGGGTTCTTTGAGATAGAGAACATTAGGTCTTTCAACTGCACCCTTAACCCTGCGATGAAAGCTATAATGGCGAACTTTTCGTCGGGAATATCCACCTTTAACGACTCTGCATTGAATCTCTGGACATATGACCTTAGGCTCTCCTGCGAGGATTACTTTATGGCGAGGAAAGGGTGATAGCTTGTTCTTATACGTCCTTGCTTTCACGATAAAGTGGGAGGCGAATCACGATGGAAAGCTCTATGAATGAGTGAGATGGAAGGCGGCGAGGAATTACGTTAAGCAAGGCCAATCTTTGGGCCCTTTAGTGTGATAGCGAAGGCTCTGCATCGTATGGAGTCTTGATATCCGTGTAGCTCCATCTTGTTCTTATATGTATTGAGGTGATCGATGGGGTCTTTCGTTTTGTCGAACGTTTCGATTTGTGGCATTCTGAATTTTTCCGGAAGAGGGAAGTGCAACACCCTGGCAGTGAACGAGGATTCAGTTTGTTGTACCAAGGCGTCCATAGAGACTAGAGCTCGGCCTTTTACCGCTTCCTTCATGTAGTTAAGCTCTTGTTGGATGTCCCTGAACCTCTGCTCCCATGACCGCTCCCTTGTTTCCTGCTGATAAGGGATGGGCCCCTCGCTTCTATTGTCCCTCCCATGCCTCTCCTCATTGCGATTCTCTCCGGGGGGTTTGTATGGATCATGCTTCTTGGCTTGACTAGTTTCTCCTTCTCCATCTGCTTCTTGAGGAGGGTCGAGGTGTTGCTGTTCTTCTAGGGTAATGGGGTTTTGGCCTTCCTCGGGCTCATCCACGCCTCTGGGGGCGTTGCATTTACACAGTGAAATTTGCTCCGACTCTCGAGGAACGTTGGTTAGTGAGACGGGCGCCTCCCATCTCGTCGGTATTGGCATGCAGAGTTTCTAATTATTGCCTTTGGAATTCGGCTATCTATGTCCTTCTTTGGTCTTGCCCATGCAGGGGAGTTGGTGTGGCTTACGCTTGTGTTAGAGTGATATGATCCACTAAGAGATCAACTTTATTGTAATGGAAGTGTGGTTCCCGCAGACCTGGCCTTGGCCCGATGATGCTTTTCGTGGCGGGTGGAGCTTGTTAGGGTGATGGGCTGGTCGGTGACCGGTTATGGGCTCCTCTAAAATAAAAACAAAAGGATCGGCGGGGATTGCCCGTTGCTCAGTGCCTAAGTCGGTTCTTCCAGATGGAAGAAGATCAGCACCTTAGGGAATGGTGCAATGCGTACCTTTGGCGCGTGGGACAAACGGCATTTATAATGGGTGATCATGATAACTCCTAGTTAGACGATGATACGATCTTCTCATTGGGTGAGATTTTCTTTCCTTATCGTTAACCGATTAATGGGGATAGTGATGGGCAATTATTAGGAAGTATCTACTTCCACAATTGTTGAAAAGTGATTTTATTTATCATGGGACTAACGAGTGATTATATTACCAACCTTTTTGAAGGTGATTGGCCCTCGTTTTGGGCCTGCGTTTGGGGGATATCATCGGGCGGCATTATTATTAGGCTGTTTCCTTTGTCTCCTCTTGCGAGCATTTGGGCTCTTGTTACGATTTCTTGCTATTATTTAAACCGATTAGAACTTATAGTGCTTACAAGGTTGAAACAATATAACTTATGTTGCTTTGCATATAAAGAGACCTTAGAACTATTAATAAAAGGATGCCCCCAAATATTCAAAAAGAATCTGAAAGATGTAATTTTTTTTTTATTATTTAATTTTTACAGAGAATGACGTAGACATGTTTCTACAAGTTTGCTAGGAGAACAAAATAATTAATAACTGAGAATTTATTATTTGCTTTCCTCGGCACATGAATTAAAATAATTGAGAATAGAATAACAAAGAGAAGATGTAGACATTGGAAGAATAACAAAATAAAAAAAACAAATAATAATTGAGAACTTACTATTTGCATCCTCATGGGCCTCTTCATGATTAGACAACTCATGAGAATTTTTATCAAATTCATGCAACCTCTTCTTCTTCTGAGTTTGTGAAGATGTTGCATCATTGTCTCTTTGTTTTTGAATCCTCTTCAACATCTTGTAAAAAAAAAAAATCATATAATCATAATTTAGAAAACAATAGTAACTTATGATCTAATACGACGTCAAAAAATTAAAAAAAAATTAATAAAATTAAACCTTGTGAATTGCATATGAGAAAAATACAAAATATTGAGGAATACCAACAATCTATACTAGGTTAGGGTTTATGGTAAAACTATAAATATATTTAGAATTTTAATAGGATAGAGGGAAACTGGAAAGTTTTCTGGGCCAAATTTTTTTAGAGTGAAAAGAACCACCAAAATTTTCTTTTTGGGGGCCAAAAAATCGTCAATTTCTTTCTATTATGAAGGCCAAATTTCATGGAATTTATCACCTTAATCCTTATACCACGTGCCTAACAAAACTAACAGATTGAAATTTATTTTTTTAAATAACAAAATAAAAAGCTACAGATTTATTTTTGATCATATGTTACCTTGGAGCAGGACACGACATCAACAAGTTTCAACATCTGTTGTAGTTTCCAATCTAAGGATGATCCGCGATGTAACAATAACTCTTGATTATTGATGAAATTCATACAGTTTGTAATACTTAACTTATTAAGCCAAGTTTTGATTAAACTTAATAGATGTATGATGTAAAACAATTTGTATAAAATATAACAACAACTATTGTCAAAATATTAACTTGAGGTTTCTTATTCATACTCTTTGTTGTTTAATTGTACACGTAGTTCCACAGAGCAGACAACAGATTGTATGGATATATGGCAAAAATGAATTTTTCGTTATAATTTTTTTTTATCAACTATCCATAAAAAGGTAAACAAATTAGAAATTATTTGCCAGAAAAAGCACATTTTAATATGATTTTTTGTTTAATCTTATCTTACCTGAGGATTCATACTAGGAATAAAAAATAAATATATTTTACTATCATATATTTGTTTGAGACCCTAATAACTAAGGATAGAATATATCTTGAATCATTTAGCCAAACCTCTCAAGTAAGAAAGAAAGTGGATTTTGAATTTTAGAGATTTATTGATTGATATGTTAGACTAATTTTGAGGCTATTTTTGTGCTAAAGGATTGTGATCGTCCTTTTTTTTATTTTATGAAAATCAATAAATTTGTATTAAAAGCAAGAAAGAAAGTAGCAGAAAAAATATAAATAAAGATATAAAAATTAGAATCAGTCTAGAAATTTCTTTCTTACTTGATATATATATATATATGGAACTAACAAATTTTAGAACTGCCAATTTTAGAAAATATAAAAAATATGAACAAAGATATAAAAAAATTATAAACGAAGATATGAAAAATCAATAAATTTCAAAGGTTGTTGGCAAGTCACCAACCAAAGAAGTAAAAAATTTTGTTTGAGGAAAAAGAACCGGCAATTTTTTTGTTTTTTGGGGGAAAGAAGTAAATAACCACCATATTTTTTTATTCAGGAGTAACAATTTCGTTACCTAATAAAACTTTATTTATTTAATTATGTTATTGTTTTCATGTTATTGGAATTTATCACCTTCTTTCTTAGGACATGGACCAAACAAAGTAATAACAATCAAGTGAACCTTTTTTTTTTTTTTTTTAAATTTTTGGTTCATTAAAAAATTAATTGAACATTTCAGCTACGTGATATTTCCCAAATCCATTCCTCTTAGGTGTAAGTGAGACTTAATATTTTAGATTAAAATAATTCTATATTATCTCAATGAATTTTTATCAACTAAGTTGGCAACCGATCACACAAAATACAAAAATGTTAAAAACGTCCATTATACCCAATCTAATTGGATAAAGAAGATTATGATATTTTTGTTGGATGTGTACCAAAGGAGTTTTAAAGGTTTTAAAAACCTCTAATCCAATGTCCAATCCAAAACAAAGTAATATCCCAGGCATGATCAAAGATTCGGAATTTTACCTCATGATAGATTTCCTTAAAGAAATTTAAAAAAAAAATCATTAAAATTCAATATTTGAATAATGGTTACCTGATATGTACGCATTGGAGTAATTTTCTTTTAGAAATAAAGGCTATCTAACATTAGTGCCAAATTTGACTTAGTATTTAAAGAGTTGGTTTATTGACTTAAATTCAATATTTGAGCACATAATTGATTTGTTGACTTAAATAATTTATTGAATCTACTCTTAAACAAATCTAATATAATTAAAAAGTCATTAAAATTGAATTATTAACGAAAGATTTAGATTGATTGTAACACATCACGAATTCATAATTTTCTTATAATATCTTTAAGAACACTAATAATTGCAATTCACCAAAAATTGATATGACAATTTTAATTTTTTTTTTTCTGAATGCCATAATCTTTTACTTGATAACAAAAATTAAGCAAAGAAAAGTATAAAGATGATGATATTAAGTGATTGACATTAACACTATATTTCTTTATACCAAAAATTTGTATGTACCCAACCGGGTCACAAGTTTTTTACCTTTTTTTCTTTTTTTTAATTTTAATTTTAAGGCTTTTTGGGTCGATGCCCGGGCTGGGTATGAAAACATTGGGTAAATGAACTACTACAATTGGTTTAGGGAAACAAGACATTATGATCAAGAGGTCCCACTACCGGTCTAATTTTTTTTATTGGGATCCTCTATCCATTGGAGTATTGATTGAGTCCCTCTATCCAAACTTTTTTGTTGAATCAGCTCCTCTATTATAACGGTGTTAATTGGCTGTTGACATGGGGATGACGTGGTATGCGACGTTAGCAACCCACCTTCGATGGTTGACAAGTAGAATGATCTCGACAAGTGGAGGTGATGTGGTCTCTAACGTGGCGAGGGACTGAATCAAAACAAACTTGCCAATAGAGGGTCTGAATCGAAACCCAACTTGAAATAAGAAGGATTAATTAATTCTTTTCTAAGAAATAGAGTACTAATTTATAATTTAATTACTCACATTATATCTATACTCGTATTAATGGGGACAAAAAGGTGGAGGCCAATGTACATTAAAAAGACTCTAAAATAGGATCCTCTTTTACTGTACAATCTAAAATTTGTCCATTCGTTTTGGTCATTTTTTCTCGTCTTTTTTATTTTGCTTAGCTTTTAGTGATTTAGCCAAGGAGAAACCCAATCAGGATAAGCAATCTCTAACATTGTGGCGTTGACAGTTTGGTTCCGTGCACCAAGTGGTCAGCCATGATTCCTCCATTCTTTTTATTAAACATTAAAAACATTAAAGAAACATTAAAAAGAACTACAAACAAGAAGTAAAGGTGGCTCTTTGACTATTTTGGAACCAATCAAACTATAGTGTCATCAGACATACGTCCTCTATAAGGCCTAGTTATATCTATACTTCAATAAAAAAATTATGGTCAATGGCGGGAGTGGTTTGGTTGGGGTGGTTGGGGTGGGAATTCGTAAAAGGGGAGGGGGGTTTGGCGGCAGCAGGAATTGATAAAAAGGAAGGCCAACTCCCTTTGCCTTATGGATGATTCAATCTAAGACGGTAGAGGAATCCAAGTATGACATGAGAACCAATCATATTTAAATTCCCCTCTCTTCTTAATTCCCAAATCCCCAATTCCTAAACCCTCACTCCCTCGTCCTCTCCCATGTTCTGTCTCTTTCCCTTCACCCCTCATCTTTGGCAAACCCTCTCCTCAATCCTACTTGCATCTACCCTAGAGTCGCAAAAATTAAGAGAATTACTGAGAAAAATGAGAAAATCAAGGGAGAATTAGAAAGAAGGTTAGAAGAAGAAATCAAAAGAAGGAAATCAAAAGATTTCTCCTTTGATTAAAAATTGTCCTTTGTCTTAAGCAAGTTGAACTGAATAAATGTTTTTCTTTCTTCTTTGTTTGCTCCTGTACTGATTGAAGTTGGATGCATATTTTTTGAATAACCTTATCCTTCATGTTAAGATCATGTATATTAATAGATCCAAGAAAGCTAGGCATAAGAAGACCAGATCCAACTAAGTTGTTATAATTACATATAAGAAATTTCAACCAATTATTGATGAGCAAGTTGGACTGAATGAATGCTTTTCTTTCTTCTTTGTTTGTTCTTGTACTGATTGAAGTTGGATACATATTTTCGAATAGCACTTAGCCTTCATATAAAAAGATCATGTATATTAATAGACCCGAAAGTTGGGCATATGAATAGGCATAAGAAGACCAGATTCATCTAAGTTGTTATAATTATATATAGGAAATTCCAACCAATCGTTTTTTATTTGAAAGGTTTGATCCTACAACTTGTTCATTACATAACAAAGATTTTCCTCTTTATCAACACTAACGTCCTCCAAACCCCGGGTCTATAACGAGATAGAAGGCACCTTCAGGTAATTTTGTAAAGAACTTTATTTCTTTTAGTCAAATGTCAATCCACTATTTGAATTATCAGGCTTTCAAATTGAAAGGGGCCACCCTTATCTATGTTTAATTATTCAAGTTTTACCTCAATGACAGGAACTTTAGATTGTAAAACCAGACAAAAAAATCGAATTTTTCTTAAAAATGGAAAAATAGTAAATTACTGGAATGGTATAGGTTGAAAACTTGGAAATTTTCTAGATCTCGGATGATGAAACAGACCTCATTGTTGGATTCGTCTCGTGAAATCTAGTTACCCAAAATTTTTTTTTCGAATTCCGAGACAATCGAATTTTCACGTTTTTCGGAGTGATGGGTGTCTAATGACTCCCAAGGAAGGGATTGTTTACGAAAATATCAGAAGTTGAAAAATGACTCGAGTTAAGTTCATAGGATATGGTTTGAACTTGAATTGAGACGAAATGTATAGCTTTGGGCCAAAATCGGACTCGAACAAGGGTGGACACGTGGCACGAAGTGGCCCACACATCCAACATACCCAAGTTGGGACAAAGAGGAATTAAGTTGAAAGGGCTCATTTTCTGTTGTTGTGCGCGTGAGAGAGAGAGAGGGGAGAGAGCCAAAGCTTCCTTTGAGATCTGAGTTACGTTAGTCGATTTTCGTTGGGCTAAGAACAAAAGTTCATCGCATCGATGAGGGGTACGCATGGGTACCTAGAAAGAAGGATTTCACCTAAGATCCAAGAAGGGAGATTTCGGGAAATTGAAGTTGTCGGGTTTAGGAGGCTTCCTGCGTGATAATGCACCTCTGGGAATAGTGCTCCCCTCAGCCTCACTCTCTTTGGGTCGGGAAAAGAGGGTTTTTTGTTTAAGGGCTTGCTTGGCAAAGAAAAACAGGGTTTTCGAGTTCTACTCGATGTTTCTTCGCCTAGGCGAAGGTGTGAATTTTCCCACAGAAGATTGGTTTTTCGCCTAGGCGAAGGGAAGGCTCACCTAGGCGAAGGGGTCCGCCTAGGCATGGGCATGTACTCCTAGGCGAGCCCGAGCACAGGAAATGGGAAGAATGTAAAACCTGGGAAAAATGCAATTTTTCTGAAAAATGGTAAAATGGTAATTTATCGTTGTAGTACAGGTTGAAAACCTGAAATTTTCTAGATCTCGGATGATGAAACGGACTTCACCGTTGGAATCGTTTTGCGAAATCTAGCTATCCAGTCGAATTTTGTTAGATTCCAAGATAGTCAGAATTTCACGTATTTCGAGGCATTAAGTGTCTGGTGACACATGGCAAGCCATGTGTCCACTTGCATGTCTTTACAAGACACATGGAAAGCTATATGTGTGACACATGGAAAGCCATGTGTGTGATGTGATGCCCCAAAACCCGGGGGTCCTGTTGACAACCCATAAACGAACAGAATACCTAGGTATCGCATATCGTGATCTCACCATATCGCGTCCCAATGAGCCTATATATTTTAGAAAAATATACAAATTTATCAAAACAGTTCATAAGAGTTCGAATTACAACTCTCTTATATTACATGTAAAATATGGTTTTTTTACAAAAAGGTTTCTCAAAGCCACAGTTCGGCTTTCTTCACGCTTCTTAGGTCTGGATGAGGGTCGTACTTGCATCACATGCTTTGCACGAGGGTCCCACGATGGGGTAAGCAATACCCAATAAGGATAACTCCTATAAGGGCTACTCCCCATCTAAGTGCACATGCAATGTCATGTTCACATAATAATACACACATCAACATTCCATTGAAGAATATGCCAATTCTACATGGAATCCTACATGCCATGAAATGAGATGAGGGGCTGTCTGCCCCATGTCAGAGTCCTCTTCGACTCTCGCTCCCATGCTTATGCAAGTGTGGCTTAGTCATTACGGATGACATTCAATAATCATTCCAAACCAATTTCATTTATTTATAAACCAAAATATTTTTGGATGATACATCTCACAATGATCATTTATATTCAAATCCATGCGCCTTTTTTGTGGATACTTGGTTTTGGTGTCTCCTTGCAAGCTTTAAACCCTAGACACTTTACGGTCTTTCACCACTAGGGACTATGTCGACCATAGTCGTGAGTTTCACGAGGGGATCTTTTCCTTCTTGTTACGATACCGACACATATTTTCATTCTCATGTATAAAACCGTGGTGACTCTGTTGGACGTTGTCCCATTTAACCAAGCCCACCCAATCAAACACCAATGCAGTGTCGATTCATTAATCATGCACTCACACCCATTTAATGCGATGTCCCCGTGCATATGCAATGCAATATGCCATTGCCTATTTGTACCATGTCCCATTGATGAATGCGATATGGACAATTTTATCAAACATGCATATCGCGATGTCACACCGATCCAGGTTCGGGCCCAGAAGGCGGATCCCGAACCGGATTCGGGCGTGAGACTATATCTTGGGACTCTTTACCTTTTATTTTTATTTTATTTTTATAACGAGAATCAAAATATCATATCTGAATAAAACTACCCCTTTGGGTGTCATCAAAATCTATACACATATACTGAGTCCCATTTACATATACAAAAATTGTACTTTTACATTTACAAATCAAAGCGCGGGACATACTGTGATGAACCCCTACTAGTGTGTTGGCCCAGCTGTATGCGGAAGATCACAGATGTCCTCCTTTGTACCTACGCGGATTAAAAACCCGTGCTAAGATTTACGCTTAGTGGGAAACGTATCTTATAACTTATACTAGTACACATGCATTTATCTTTTGAATCCTGATAAACATATAACAATAATAGATCTCGGATTCTTCATGAATTCATATACTTGATTTACATACATAATTATCATATGCTTGACTTATGCTTGTTCGGATCTCTCGTATCTGATGGAACTTATACTTATAACAATCTTATACTTACTCAGAACTTACACTTATGGCAGACTTATTCTTAGTCCGATCTCTCGTAGGACACATATTTATACTTATCTCCCGTAGGACACATACTTATACTTATCTCCCATAGGATGCATACTTATATAGATTTCCTCGTATGCGATCACGAGGCTCAATACATATACTTATTCTTATCTCCCCAGAAAGGACATATATATCGGTTTATTCTGCCTGCTTGTCTCGACTATAATTATTCGGATCTCCCAGAAAGGACATCTACTTGAACTTCTATCGGAGCGTCTTATCCAAATCTCTAAACGAGGGTTACCGAGCTTAGACCTTCTTGAGGTGCCCGTGGAGTGCTAGAGAACTTATACTTGTGCTTTATATCTTATACTTGTACTACGGGAGCTTGTGCTGTGCCGGATCTTATACTTGTATTACAGAGCATATACTTGTCTTACGGATCTTATACTTGTATTACGGAGCATATTCTTGTATTTCGGATCTTATAATTGTATTACGGAGCATATACTTTTTTACGGATCTTATACTTGTATTACGGAGCTTACTCTTGTATTTCGGATCTTATACTTGTATTACGGAACTTATTATTGTATTACCGATACGGAAGTACCCGTAGGTACTACAGAGATTTTAATTGTACAAAAGTACCCGTAGGTACTACAGAACAGATAAAGAGGTGCAGAGTAGGTACATTCGGATCTTTACCATATTCATTTCTTTACTGTATTCTTTATTCAAAAGAGTCTTATCATATAAGCGTTTGGTACCGGACCCGATCATAAAGAAATGATTGGGACCACGACACAATAAGTACCGAAGGTCTGTCACGATCGCGGGTGCCGTGGCACTAGCGGGAGTGCGAGAAGCACTAATCGAGCGTGCTGCCTACGTAGCGAAGTGTCGTGGCATTGGCGAAGTCTTGAAGCACCTGGAGCGTGCGTGCCGCATTAGCGAAGTGTCGTAGCCTTAGCGGGAGTCTTAGAAGCGCCGTGAGCGTGCACATGCGTGGCGGTAGTGTCGTAGCACTGGTAAAGTGCCCGAGCACCGATCAGAGCGTGCTTGCCGCGTGGCAGGGGTGCCATAGCCTTTAGCGAGGAGTTAGAAGCACCGATCATAAGCGTGCGCCGCGTAGCGAAGTCTTTGTAGCACTGGTAGAGTGTCGAGCGCCGGTCGAGCGTGCTTGCCGCGTAATGGGGTGTCGTGGCACTGGCGAGTGCCGAGCACCCGATCCGAGCGTGCTTTGCCTGCATGGCAGTCTTTATGCTTATCGAGTCTTAGAAACCACATTCGAGCGTCCGCAAACTGTTCTTAGGATGTAGGTAGTCATGCTATCGCCTTGTCTTCCGAACTCATAACCTATCTTTATCACATTCTGTGTTCATGACATATTTCTTTTCATGTTCATGTTCATGTTTGAAGTCGTTTTCATATTTCATATCATATTCATGTTTCATGAACACATCTATACATATTGCATTTCCTATATTTTTCCTGTTTCATGCCTGTTGCATATGACATTTCATATACTTATACAGTATAACACCTATGTATTCACACATCATTCATGTATTCTTGTTCCTCTATGAATCTACTTTACTTAGAAATTTGAATCATTCAAACTCAAGTTATGGCATTTTCATGCCAAACTAGTCATTTTGCTCATTATACACTAGGAACAGTTTGAAATACCCATTTTCAGGGGTCTTAACTCCATATCTGACATAGGTTCTTTGTATTCCTTTGAAGCTAAGGTGCTAAGGGTTCTTCTCCAATTAGAATCACCCAAATCGGAGCACCAAAACTCAAGATATGTCTTAAACAACCGGAACTACTCTATGTTCAAAACAGAACCAGAAATTGGCAGTATAGCCCCGCCTGAGTGAATTTTGGAGCCGCATGGTCTGAATTTGAAGGTACCTATTTTCGGGTGTTTTGTTTTCCGTGAAGTCTAGTTTAACCAGCAACTTGAATAACTCAAATCGGAAAATAAATGACCAAGTTATGGCCACAATACTAACACTGGTTTGAAATAGAGCATTAGGTACCGGTACCAGTTAATGAGAACACTTGAATTTGGTACCACTGCGACTATTATGGGTACCACCCCTGAAATTTCCAGAAATGGTGGTTTCTCCCATTTTCCATACTTTTCTACCTAAACCAACTCAATGAAAATCAATATACACATCAAAACCACTCCATATTCATCTTGTAACATATTCACTCAAATCATCTTTCAATACTTATCTTACACCAAAAACCTATCATGAATTCCTCCTAAAACAACTCTAAAATGGGTCGTAACCCATTCATAAACCAAATATAAAGATTAGTTAGGGTTTGTTCTAAACCCTAACCCCATTACATGTAATTAAACCATGAATCTAACCTCAAAGGGAGGATCCCTTATTCTTCTTGTACCATTTAGGGTTTTACCAACCTTACTTTCAATAATTTTAGGGTTAGGATGAAATCCTAACAAAACCCTAGGTTTGGGGACAAGCTACTAACCATACAATTACATGGAAATTCATACAAAACTTTAGAATTCCATACTTAATGTTAGATTCCATACCTTTGAATCTTCCTTGAACTCCTCTTCCTTCTTCCTTCTTCTCTTCTCTTCTTCTTCTTCTTCTTTTCCTTCTCTTCTCTTCTTCTCTTCTCCTATCCGTTTGAGCTCTCCCCTTCTTGTTTTGTAGACCAAAAGATATTTTGGCCTTAGTAATAAGGCCATGTTTGTCCTTATGCCAATTTTCCTTCTTTCCCATATTTTTTTAGTTAAGGGCATGTTTGGCCTTTGCCTTTTTAAATTCTTTTCTCATTTTTGCATTTAGGTCCTTCCATTCTTTCTAATTTCTATTCCATCTTTTTCTCAAATTCCATAATGGCATATAAACTTATTGATTTATGCCTCTCATATCCTCAAGTGGTAAATGACTAATTTACCCTTTGCTCTAAAGTAATTTGAGTCTGTCGTTTGTTTAGAAAATTCCCATTGCTTTTAAACCCTAAACATGTCCGAAAACTGCTAGGATATATTTTGGGGTGTTACAATTCTCCCCCCCTAAAAAAAATAAATTCCGTCCTCGAAATTTTTCCTCAACTGAAGAGATGAGGGTACTATGCCCTCGTACCAAAAACTTCCATTTTCATATATGGCATAATCAGTCTTGTCTCCAATACTAACTAACTGAACTATCTCTTGTAACTTGACATCATATTTCTGAGCATTTACTATCATTTGCTTCAAATCTGGTATAACTCTCACTTGAGCCATTAAGGCTCCATCAGAACTAAATCTCTTGTCCTAATCTTTCAAAGCTGGATTGGTACTTATTCATTATAGTCAATATACAGGACAAGGACATCTGCATTAGGCCAACACATTACTATGTAGGTACATCCTTAATCTAAGACTTATCCAGAAACGCCTAAACCTAGGCTCTGATACCAACTTGTCACACCCCGATTCCCGCTCCGACCCGAAAGGCGGATCCGAACCGAGTTTAGGGCGCGAGACTATATACTGGGACTCTTTACCTGTTTTTTTGAGTTAAGGCCATGTTTGGCCTTTGCATTTTTAAATTATTTTCTCATTTTTACATTTAGGTCCTTCCATTCTTTCTAATTTCTATTCCATCTTTTTCTCAAATTCCATAATGGCATATAAACTTATTGATTTATGCCTCACCGTATCCCTCAGTGGTAAATGACTAATTTACCCTTTTCTCTCGTATTAATTTTAAGTCCTCGTTTTATTCCAAGAAAATTCCCGGCTAGCACATTAAACCCTAACATGTCAGCGGTAGGGTATATTTTGGGGTGTTACAACCAATGCATCTTGGGCAATTGTATCCAAACATCACTATAATTTCCACTACATTAACTCATTCATGTCAATGTATCACCTGACATATATCAACATCCTCTGAAATCATTACTTGAGTCGAAATGAAAGCGAAGCACTTTATCCTCTAGGCTAAATTACGACATAACACGTCCACAAAATAGCCTACAACATGCCATGTAATGACCATGTCTACACATACAATTTATCACATGTCAATATATTATTACACATATCAACATTTCATCAAACAAGCATGTCATGCCATGCAATTAGTACACTTGGTGTTATGATCAAAATTTCGGCAAAGATGTAAGCACCAAATGCCAATCACTGAAATATGGTTGGATTCTAAACTCAAAGAGATTTTCATAGAGTCCAAAAACGCGCGAATCGAAGTTTGGACGAGAAAGATATGGTCGTTCGAAGTTAGAGTACACCAAGAGCCACACTGTTGCACCAATCTATGCAATAACGTGCCCGAGGGTTGTAGAAGCATTTTGGAAACTCCCTTAAATACAAATTTCAACCCAAGTCGCTCTGGTATGACTAAGTATTCTGAGCCCATCCCATACCATTAACTGGCATAACCAGGTTCCAAGTCAATCGAAAACAATAGCCCAAGGCTAGAAGTAAACCAAAATAGGAAGAATCCCTACCTCTTGAGCGTGGCCCTCATCGAATCTCAAGTTTACTCTTTTGGTTGATGAGTTTATTAGTTGAAACACCTATCAATTGAGAAAGAAACCGCCGGCCTCCTCCCTCTTTCTCTCTTTATTTTCCTTTTTTTTTTCTTTCTTTTCTTCTTTCCCTTTCTCTCCTTTCCTCCCTTTCTCTTTTCCTTTCCTCCTCCCCCCTCCTTCTTCTACGAACTGACCTATTTATACTACTTGAACCTTCCATGCAAGTAGACACATGGCTTGCCATGTGTCACTCACATGGCTTGCCATGTGTCACCCGACACCCGATGCCTTGAAATATGTGAAATTATGATTGTCTCGGAATCCAACGAATTATACTGAGTAGCTAGATTTCATGAGACGATTCCAATAGTGAAGTCCATTTCGTCATCCGAGGTCTAGGAAATTTAAGATTTTTGATAGGTGTTTGCGTGATTGTGTTTTAAAGATATGCAATAAGAAATGCAAATTGCCTAACTATGCAAGTGCACTCTCATCAAGTAATATAGTGTACTCAAGGTATGGATATCGATCCACAGGGAAAACCTTAATCGTAGTGGGCTAAGTACCAAAATTATAATACTTATTTAATATTCAAACTAGCAATTGTGATGGCTAAGTGAAAGTAAAACCAGATTAAATTACTACTAATGTAACTATGCGCTTCAGACGTAAAGATGATCAAATGGGTGCAAAAAGGTTAGGGTGTTGGTGTTGGTGTTGTTGGACAGTCCTACTATATAATGCTGAGGTTCCATTCCATTATCTAATATACGTGTTCTCCAAGGCAGCTCTTATCTAATGTAATTAAAGCATTTCTCAAGGTCATTTAACCTCCCTTTACCACTAGGTTTCTTGCTCCTTGGCTCAACCCCAAGCATTAAAGGTGCATGAAATTCAAAGAACTCCAAAGCCTCCTAATCATTGATAATCCTATATTACCAAGTTTATTAGGTTAACCCACCTATGTCTAATTCTTCATTCACTTCTTAGATCTTACAAAGAACCACTCACATATTAAGATTGATAAGAAATTAATATGTTGATTTCAATCAAGCATGAGTTAATGGTAAAACAAATATATAAAAGATAATGGAATTATGAAAAGTCAATACTTAAACATAGTCTTCATGTCCAATTCACTACCAACACCTAAAACCACGAAATTAGAACATTATGATGATTTGTTCCATTACAAATGAAAAGTACGACTTGATAATGAGGATAGAGAAAACTTCAATGATCGAGGGAATGATGATCTCCCAGATTCTTCAAGTCTCTCTCTCTAGAATAGGTCTTCAAGTCTTCTTTCCTTTGATCCAACACCGATTCCTTAAACCCTAGCATCATAGATGTATTTCGAATTATAGTTAGAAATGATAAGAAGTTAATAGATGTCACCAAGAAATGGTTATCATCGAACTTTGAAATGAAAGACATGGGTGATGCTAGCTATGTCATAACAATTGTTAAGATCTTCGAATCGCTCAAAACGACTCTTGGGCTTATCTCAAGAGACTTACATTTAGAAAATGTTGAGGCGTTACCATATGCATGATTGCAAGCCTATGGATACCCTTGTTGAAAAGAATTTGAGCCTTGGTCTTGAAATGTGTCCCAAGACACCTAATGAGAATGAACAAATGTCCAAAGTACCTTACTCCAACGTTGTCGGTAGTTTGATGTATGCAATGATGTGCACATGTCTAGATATATGCTATGTCGTTGGGCTTGTAAGCAGATTTCAATCTAATTCAAGTCAAAAGAATTGGATGGCAGTGAAGAGAATATTGAGATATCTAAAAGGAACACAGATTATGTTCTGTGCTACCAAGGGAAGGATTTAAGCTTACTTGGATATACAAATGCTGATTGGGGAGGTGATCTTGATCAGCACAAATCGACTTCTGGATATGCATTCTTGCTTTGCGTAATTTCATGGAGTAGCAAGAAACAATCTTGTATAGCTTTATCTACCATGGAGGCTAAATATGTAGCATGTTCCTTAGCTATACAGGAAACAGTTTGGTTGAGAAGGTTTTTGTAGCACCTGGAAATCGTCAAAACAACATCTAAACCTGTGACAATTTATTGTAATAGTATGGCTGTGTTAGCTTATGGAAAGGATCCAAAGTATCATGGAAAGACCAAACATATCCATATCATATATCATTTTGTTAGAGACATGATCACACAAAATGGAGTGGTTCAGAGACACATTCCTGCAAGTAAAATGATAGCATATCCATTTACCAAACTAATAGCGAGGGATGCATTTGTTAGACATGCAAAATCCTTGGGCTTATGTAGGATATGATTAATTTGTACATGTTGACATACCACTTGTATTTTTGCTTGCAATTAATGAGAACATATCACATGGTTCACTTGTTTCTAGAGTTTTTATTATGTGAACATGTTGTAAATGCTATTCAACACAATTAAATGAAGTATGTCAATAGACTTGATTGACCCTCTCACATGAGTAATCGTCTCTAGCGCTATAGAGCGAGTAGAGACGAGACCAAGATTGAGATGACTAAGGAGTAGTGGGAGTGACTTTGGTCACATTATCACTTACAAGGTCACCTTGATGAGAATCAAGATGAGATTCTTTATATGAATCAATATGAATGCCTTTCCCTACCATTCATGTGTCTATATAGAGGAAAAGGAGGTGAAACTTGTCAGTTAACATTATAGAATGTGTAGATAAAGTTTCGTGTTTCGCGCTATCGTGTTTAAAAGATTAAGACTAATATGGTGTTATTTATTTTATAATAAATAGTAAGACATACACTTTTCTTTTTATTTTGACAATGAGAAGAGTTTCTCCGCCATAACATGCATTTCATACTGCATGTGCTAGACGACCAATTGGGAAGCGAGAGAATGGATCCCTGCTTCTTCACTATGTGAGTATCATACATATGGATTTCATTTTTCCCTACCCTTTGTGACTTTTGACTATATCTGTGACACCCCTATCCCGGGGGTCCCGTTGACAACCCATCAACCTGTGAAAACCTGTGGATATTGGGTGTCCCAATATCACATTCATTTGTCTCATATATTGAGACCCATTCCTGCATATTTAATTTCTAAATAAAAAAAATATATGATAGACTATTTAATCAACAGTCCATTTAACAATCCTTTTATACAACAAAAAGTTATACATGTTCTGCTCGAATAGAATACATGACAAAAACAAACAAAACAAAACCTCATCCGGTTCTCATCCCGCATGCGGTCCCATATGCGGGTTAGACGCCCAGACGGACCAGACATCAGCAGGGGGTCCTAATGACGCAGTGAGCAAAGCCCAGTAGAGAATGACTCCTACAAGGGCTACTCCCCATCTAAGTGAACATGCAATGGTTGCACAAAAAACACACATCCAAGTCAAATGTTGACATGAATGTCATATGTCATGCATGAAATTTCATCATGACTCCTACAAGAGCTACTCCCCATCTAAGTGCACATGCTATGGTCGCACAAAATGCACACATCGAAGTCAAATGTTGACATGAATGTCATATGTCATGCATGAAATTTCATCTTTCCCATATCCCGAGTTACTCATCGACTCCCTCACACATGCATATGCCAAGTGTGAAAATCGTCACTGGTATTACCAATGACCCATGTATCGAGCCCTCACCGGCTCCATTACCCAATGCAAGTGCCAATGGGCAACCAATCCCGAGTCAATCTCGACTCCGCCACACAACCTAAAGTCTATGTGACAATACGACCGTGTCTTTTCGGGCAACGTATTGATCACACCGCGTCTTTACACCCATGTTACAAAACTTTTCGGATCACACCGTGGGTCTCTTACACTCATGTTCTAGGCTTTTCACCTGAGGGGGTTAACGGTCCCCTTCTTGCTTCGCCCAATACACATTATTTATATTTATTTATTTTTTTAAACCGTGAGACATCTATTGGACGTCGTCTAAAGTACGAGCTCACTACCTATTCATCAACAATGATGATGGGTGACCGCAACCCATGCACACACACCCAACATAATGCGATGTCCCTGTGCATATCAATGCTAATGCCACTATAGGTTCTCATGTTACATGTATGATGCACACTACATGGAGCATTCTACTCAATCGTACTTTATGCCAAGTACCATGTAAACATATATAATTCACATCCAATATGTTAATACATTTAAATACACATATATTAACATATCTTACACATATTCAGCATATTATTAAATTGCCAACAATAACACAAAAAAAAAAAAAACACTTCACATAAAATAACCATTCCATGCCATAATAAAAAAAATCTAGACTTAGTCCAGAAATTTTAGTCTCGTTTTAATCTAGCTTAAAATTTAGCAACAATCCTACCAATACCGCCTTGAAAACAAGCCACTATAAATCCATATCAGTCCTGGCCGTCCCCGATCGATCACCCATGGCTACGGCAAATTTCTCAACACCGAAATATATATATATTTTTTCCAATTTGATCAATTTTGCAAGTTCCGGACAGCAGCCCTAGAATCAAAACCAATCTCAAAACCCGTCATGCACGGTTCGAAAACCCACCACAACAAAGTCCAACATGCATTTTCCAGTAGTCCTGCACCAAAACTGGCCTGGATACCGACCTTCAAAACCCGGTCCCGCACTGTCCGAAAAACAGTCTCATGGCCAAAAACTCAGTCCTGTGGTTGGTTCTAACCAACACGAGCATTTATGACCCTTAAACGAAAAGGAACTTGAGTAGGAGAAACTCTACTTGAGCGCAGTCAATCCTTCCGCTTTGGTACCTACTCATACTTCGTCGAGTAGACCAACTTTAATTCTCGGGCTACCGAACTCCGGCCGTCGGAACACTGTGAAAAAAATTGGACAACTTTGTTTTTTTCCTTTTTCTTCTTCTTTCCTCCACGCACTTTCGCTCCTCCTTTATTTTCCTTTTATAATGTTTTTTTTTTTTTTCGTTTTCTCCTTTCCTTTCCTACGAACTCTTTTCTTTCTTTTCTTTCCTTTTTGCTTTTCTTTCCTCTTACCCAACGAATTCTTCTTTTTTTTTTTGTTCCTCTCTCATTTCATTTTCTCATTCTTTTCTTCTCATTTCTCTTTTCTCTTAGCAATTTCTCTTCTCGTTTTTAGAGCACACTTGATCATTCTCAAGGGAGGAAATTTCCTCCCCTTTTCCTTCAATCCATTTGTGTGGTGCTTGATTTTCTCCCTTTTTCTTTTATTTCTTATTTCCCTTTTTATTGCATCATCCCATACATGGCTTAATGTGAGCCATAGGATCATGCCACACATGTGGCTCAATGTAAGTCATTCCTTTTTAGTAGACCACATGGCTCTTGCCAAGTGTCACTCTATTTGGGTGCCATGTGGCGTCCCCTTAACCATGCCATGTGTCATCCGACACTTTACGCCGAATGCGGCAATTCCGATTGTCTGACCGAATGCAATTCGACGGGTGAAGCACTCAAGAAGACGACCTTCCAACGGTGAAGTCCGTTTTGTCATCTGAGATCTAGAAAATTTCTAGTTTTTAGCCTGTACTATTTCGACAAAATTACCGTTTTGCCCTTTTTCAGAAAAATGAAATTTTCTCGCGTTTTAAATTCTCTCCCCCTTAAAAGAATTTCGTCCCGAAATTCCCACATGCACACATATACAACACATGCATACATTCATTCAATTATCACATGCCTAAATAACGTACCTTCATCCTCAAATAAGAAAGGATAGGTGGTACGTATTAAACTCACGTCCCATGTTGCCTCCCTCCACTTCTCTGTGCCACCATAATATCCCCTTCACTAAATTTCACGCCTTACATCAGAAACCCGGTATCGGCTATCCATGATACGTGACCGGTCCCTCCCCGAAGGTCCCATTCGTATCAACAAGCTCACCCAATCCATTACATGAGTGGATCTCGTATCGGCGGCGAGACATGGAATACGTCGTGAACACTCGATAAACTCGGTGGTAGTGCCAACTGGTAAGAAACTATACCCACCCTCTCGAGTACCTCGAAGGGCCCAATATATCTTGGCGGTAGCTTTCCCCGCTTGCCAAACCTGATCGCTCCTCTCTTAGGCATAACTTTCAAGAAGACATGATCTCCCACCTCAAACTCTGGGAGGTCAAGCCTTCCGTGTGTCAAGGACTCTTACCGGGCCCGGTGCCCGTGAGAAGACGCTGACGACGTCCACCTTCCGAGGTGTCAATAATCAACTTCGACCCGTGGTGGATCTCTCCTACCCTGGCCCAAACAAACCGAGACTGCATGGCCTCCCATATACGTCCCACAGTACGCCATCCGTATACCCGCCCCGATAACTAGTCATATATGTGAACTCGACCAAGGGCAAATTCTCCTCCCAACTACCCTCGAGATCTGTGATGCATGCCTCAAAGATAGTCCTCTAACACTTGTATAGTCCTCTCTCATCGACCACACCTATGGATGAAAAGCAAGACTCATCCTCAATCGTGTCCCCATGGCTCTCCTCG
This sequence comes from Tetrastigma voinierianum, assembly GCA_016808115.1. Taxonomy (NCBI): domain Eukaryota; kingdom Viridiplantae; phylum Streptophyta; class Magnoliopsida; order Vitales; family Vitaceae; genus Tetrastigma; species Tetrastigma voinierianum. Next base: position 17,322 of record JAEQBH010002769.1, on the reverse strand, counting down.
GAAACTCTTCCGTAATTGAGTCAGAACCCGGGATCCCGATCCGACTACTATGGAGGCCGCACACGCCATGCAATCGTACACCCGTATGTACAACTCTGGGTGCACTCCTCCGAAGGTGAAGGTTATTCGCATAACCAAAAAATATGTCGACTTAGTAAGCTGGTCCATTATCACCCACACCATATCATGCTTCCGCGATGTCCGTGGCAAGTGAGTCACAAAATCCATCGTGATATGTTCCCACTTCAATTCGCTACTCTAATGGTCGAGTACTTTCATTGCCTCTAATGTCGCCTTCAATCCGTCGACACGTGAGACATAGTCGAACAAAATCCCCAACATGTCTCTTCATCCCACTCCATTAATACTTGAGACGAAGATCATGATAAATCTTCATACCACCTGGATGCACCGTAAAACAAGAATAATGGAATTTCCGAAGGATCTCCTCTCTCAGCTTTGCCAACTGGGGAACCACAATCTGTCCCCTATATCGAAGACCACCATCCGTGTGAATGGCCCAGCCCTTGGTCACCAAAAAAAAAAAACATTTCATCAGATTGATCCTTGATAAACACTATCTCAACGCTCCGCCTCGGGACTCAATCACTTGATCCCGCAGGGGGAAGGCGAGAGTCACTAAACTCCCTAAACACCCTTCGAGTCTCGTCTCATTGCATCAGGCCGACCGTCTACGCCTCTCAAGCATCAAACCACTCTCGTGAAGCCACTCAGCCAAGACTCCCGTGACTTCACCAGAGTGTGCATTAGCCACCACATTTGCCTTACCAGGATGGTACTGCAAAGTGAAGTCATAATCCTCTAGATATTCCATCCATCTGCGCTGCCTCATATTGAGGTCCCGTTGAGTAAAGATCTACTGCACTTTCAGGGTCCGAAATACCTCGACCAAGCCACCATATAAATATGGGGCCATATCTTCGTGTGCCGGCTATAGCTGCCAACTCCATGTCATGCATAGGCAATTTCGCCAGGGTTCAACTGCCGCGGAACCATAAGCTACCTCACTCTCCCGCACGCATCGTAACACATCCTGGCCAATCCTTCGAGGCATCACAATATATACTATAAAAATCGTCCCTTTCGACTATCGAATAGGAGTTGATGTAAGCCCCCTTACCTTAACGCCCTCTCTCACACTAACATTCCACTCATACTTGACCTCCTTCCAAGTCAATCTAGTCATAGCCGTAGCTAATCGAGAGAAGTCCTCAATGAACCTCCTGTAATACCTTGCTAATCCCAAGAAACTATGTATCTCGAAGACTGACTTTCGCCTCTCCCAACTCATAACAGCCTCTACCTTCTCAAGGTCTACTGACACACCTGAAACTGACACTACGTGTCCCAAGAATTTCACCCCAGTAAGCCAAAACTCACACTTACTAAACTCACACAATTAATGATCCGAGTGCCCGGGAGAAACAACTTAAATGATCCTCATGTTCCTCCTCAGACTGGAAGTATATCAAGATGTCATTAACAAAGACCACAACAAACTGATCCAAATAAGGTTGGAATACCCTATGCATGAGATCCATGAATGCCGATGGCACATTCATCAATCCGAAAGACATCATTGTAAACTCAAAATGCCCATACAGTGTCCTAAACGCTATCTTAGGGATATCTGCCTCCCTAACTCTCAACTGATGATAACCGGTACGGAGATCTATCTTAGAATAGACCTCATCCCTCTCAACTGATCAAATAAATTATCAATCCTCAGTAATGGATACCGATTCTTGATCGTAACCCTATTCAACTGTCGATAGTCAATACACAGGTGAAGGGTCTTATCCTTCTATTTCACAAATGTAACCTGACCGCCTGGGTGAAGTACTTGCTTAATGAAACCCCATTCAATAAATCCTATATCATGACCTTGAGTTCGCAACTCAATCGAGCCATCCTATGGAGTCATAGAAATGGGCTAATACTGTGGTGTAACTCAATAACAAAGTCTACATCCTTGTGCGGAGGTAATCCCAGTAGCTCATCTGGAAAAACATCCTCGTACTCACAAACCACCAGAGGTAGACTCAAATTCTATCTCACCTCGTCCTCTAGGGTAAGGCTTGCTAGCCAAACCATAAACTGTCCATGCCACCTGAGTCAGATAATCGTCTGGTAAAGTATCATGCTTATCCCCTCGGAACATAATACAACGACCATCCCCGTAGTAGTAACTCCACGATCACGCCACGACGACCATGTGTCATTAACCAATCCATGCCAATAATGACATCAAACTCCGACATGTCCATAACTCGAAGGTCCACCGTGAGTAGAGTCTCTGAGATCTCTAGCTCACAATCCCGACATATCTGATCAACCCTCACCCTAGTCCCTAGGGGAGAATTCACATGCAACGGATTTTCCAAGGTCTCAACCTTCAAGCCCAATTTTTTCACACACATGCAGCAATGAATGAATGAGATGCACTAGAATCAAATAAAACTCTCACCTATAAATGAAAGAGTAAGAAAGTACTTCAGACGCGTGATTGGTCTGCTATCTCGCCCCAGGTAAAGGACACCCTGAAACTCGGGGGCCTTTCACCAAGGGGCCTCATTCTCGACTCACCCACAATCCTGGCCTCTCGGCCCCGCTCTCGTGAAACCGACGGCAAGCCAGGCAGCACCCGAGCCTCATACTCATTCCCTTGACCCATAGGAACAAACTGTGGTCCGTGGCCGATCCCACTCCATGACTCAGGACCTGGGGCATCCCAAAACCCGGGATCCTTGCCACGTGGGCAATCCCCCTTATATGTCCAGGCCGGGCCGCGTAAGAAACAAAGACCGCCCGTCTCAAGCTCGGTGACTCACTCGGCCTTGGCCTTGATAGCCCCGACCTTGACCTTGATCCGAGAAATTTCACCTTGTCCTTGTGATCCTTGGAGAACAAAAAGTCCCCACTCGCTTCCTCTGACCTCGAAGAAGGCTGACCCTCCTTCCTCTTACCAGTACCTGCATCTCGGATACTCTTAGCATCTACTATCTCACCCTTTATGGCCATGGCCATCCTAACCATAGCGTCCATATCCTATAAGAGAAGTCCCACAATCTTTCCCCCCGATGGATACCTCGCACTTCATCCTCAAATCTCCTCACCTTGGCCGACCGTGGCCAAATAGTCATCCGCAAACGCAAGAACAAGAAACCCAGCCATGCAATCTAACACCGTCATGTCTCTCTACCACAAGTTTAGGAACTCTCGGACCTTGACATGCTTGGCAGACGCTGGAAAGAACTTGCTCAAAAGAGCTCTTTTAAATTTACCCAAGTCACCGCCTCCACATTTCTGGAGGGCTTTACCCAATCCCACCATATCAGGGATTAACCCGCTAGCTGAAAAGCCGCTAACCTAATCCGTGTAGTAGCGGAGGTAATCTCCATGGCCTACAATACCCTCTCAATATGACGGAACCAATGGTCTGCACACGGTCCCTCCTCCCCGAATGTCGGGGGATGAGGCCCTAAACCCTAGAGGTTACTCATCCTCCTGACCCCCCCGGCTGGCAAAGAATCTCATACAATAGTGGCAACTGTAGCGCATAGTCTCCATAAAAGCCTGTGGGTCAAAAACAGGCGACGGTGGGCCATAGCCCCGTGGACGACCTCTACGTTCTCGTCCGCGACAAGCCAACTACACCGTACACAAAATCCGATTTCAGGCCACAAGTCATTAGTGATGCATGATGCCAACACTAATAAATAGCAGTTCCCAAACACTTATGATCATGCTCTCTAACTCTAGTGTTCTTTGTTTTCCATATATATTAAATCAAGCATAAATGCACACAACATGTTATAAACTAAAGCACACATATAAACACAATGCATGCAGTGTTCTAATCCTACCCCGTGACTGCCTAGGTATACCTAAACCCTAACATTGAGTTGTCCCATGGCCCTCAAGCCCTAGGTACTCGTGCACCTATGCTTTGATACCAAGCTGTGACACCCCTATCCCGGGGGTCCCGTTGACAACCCGTCAACCTGCGAAAACCTGTGGATATCAGGTGTCCCGATATCATACTCATTTGTCTCATATATTGAGACCCATTCCTGCATATTTAATTCCCAAATATAAAAAAATATATGATAGACTATTTAATCAACAATGCATTTAACAATCCTTTTATACGATAAAAAGGTATACATGTTCTGCTTGAATATAATACATGACAAAAACAAACAAAACAAAGCCTCATCCGGCTCTCATCCGGCATGCGGTCCCATATGTCAGACGCCTGCACCAGACCTGTACTTGAAAGGGGGTCCCACGACGGGATGAGTAAAACCCAGTAGAGAATGACTCCTACAAGGGCTACTCCCCATCTAAGTGCACATGCAATGGTCGCACAAAAAACACACATCCAAATCAAATGTCTACATGAATGTCATATGTCATGCATGAAATTTCATCGTGCCCACATCCTGAATCACTCACAAACTCCCTCACATATGCATGTCCCAAGTGAAACCGCCACCGTATTACCACGACCCACATTGAGCCCTCACCGCTCCATTACTTCCAATGCAAGTGCCAATGGCAACTAATCCGTAGTCAATCGACCCATCACACAACCCAAGTCTATGCGGATAAATATGACCGCAGGTTCTTTCGGGCAATAACTTTTCGGATCATACCGCGGGTCTCTTACACCCATGTTACAGAACTTTTCGGATCACACCGTGGGTCTCTTACACCCATGTTCTAAGCTTTTCACCTGAGGGGGTTAACGGTCCCCTTCTTGCTCCGCCCAACACACATTATTTATTTATTTTTTTAAACCTTGAGACATCTATTGGACGTCATCCAAAGTACGAGCTCCCTACCCATTCATCAACAATGATGATGGGTGACCACACCCATGCACACACACCCAACATAATGCGATGTCCCTGTGCATATGCAATGCTAATGCCACTGCAGTTCTCATGTGTTACATGTATGATCAACACACTACATGGAACATTCTACTCATTCGCACTTCATGCCGAGTACCATGTAAACATATATAATTCACATCCATTATGTTAATACATTTAAATACACATATTCAGCATGTTATTAAATTGCCAACAATAACAAAAAAAAAAAAAAAACACTTCACATAAAATAACAATTCTCGGCCATAATAAAAAAAATCTAGACTTAGTCCATAAATTTTAGTTCGTTGACGGCTAAAAATTTAGCCACAAACTCGGCCCGAAAACTATCTCGAAAAACAGTTCACTATAAAATCCATAACAGTCCGGATTCGGTCCTGGACTGATCACCCATGGCTATGGGCAACCCCCAACACTGAAATATATATATATTTTTTCCAATTTTATTAATTTTGCTAGTTCCAAACAGCAGCCTCGGAATCAAAACCAATCTCAAAACCCGTCATGCACGGTCCGAAAACTGGCCATTACAAAGTCCAACATGCATTTTCCAACAAATTCCGCATTCAAACCGCCGCCCGGATACCACCTTAAAAACCCGTCCACGCTATCCAAAAAAAAGTCTCATTGTCGAAAACTCAGTCTATGGTCGGTTCTAACCGACACGACCATTTACTACCCTTAAATGAAAAGGAACCCGAGTAGGAGAAACCCCTACTTCTTGGAACGTGAAGCACCAAATCCTTCCGTTCTTGGTACCTACTCGTAGCTCTCGTCGAGTAGACCAAATTTAATTCTTGGGCTACCAAAATCCAGCCATCGAAACACTGTAAAATTTTTTTGGACAATCCTGTTTTTTCCTTTTTTCATCTTCTTTCTCCACGCACTTTCTGCTCTCATTCTTTTCCTTTTATAATGTTTTTTTTCGTTTTCTCCTTTCCTTTCCTACGAACCCTTTTCTTTCTTTGTTTTTTTTTCTTTCTTTCCTTTCTTCCTTTCCTCTTACCCAACAAATCCTTTTTTTTTTTTTTGTTCCTCTTTCATTTCATTTTCATTCTTTTCTTCTCATTTCTCTTTCTCTCTCTCTTGGCAATTTTTCTTCTCTTTTTGGAGCACACTTGATCATTCGGTCAAGGGAGGAAATTTCCTCCCCTTTTCCTTCAATCCATTTGTGTGGTGCTTGATTTTCTCCCTTTTTCTTTTATTTCTTGTTTCCCTTTTTATTGCATCATCCCATACATGGCTTAATGTGAGCTAAGGGATCATGCCACACATGTGGCTCAATGTAAGCCATTCCTTTTTAGTAGACCACATGGCTCTTTCCAAGTGTCACTCTCTTAGGGTTCCATGTGGCGTCCCCTTAATCATGCCATGTGTCATCCGACACCCTACGCCTCGAAAAACGTGCAATTCCGATTGTCTCGGAATTCAACGAAATTCGACGTGGTAGCTAGATTTCGTGAGACAATTCCAACGGTAAAGTCCGTTTCATCATCCAAGATCTAGAAAATTTCCAGGTTTTAGCCTGTACTATTTCGGCAAAATTACCATTTTGCCATTTTTCAGAAAAATGAAATTTTCTCGGGTTTTACATTCTCATGATTTGATGAGTTAATGTTGGCTATCTTAGGATGTTTCCCATAGTCATGGAATGATTTTTCTTAACGGAGCATTCCTAGAAAAGTGAGTTAACTCAAATGTGATTGGTATGAGGGCGAAAGAAAGAGTATTCTATGCTTATACACTCGTTACTTGTATTCACCGACCGAAGCTTAGAATACTAAGTAAACGTAAGAATATCTGAGTATGGATTCGAGGGCTGAATACTTGATCAATGCAGTATTGAGAAAGATACTTGGGGTAAATAAGCACTTCTTTTCATTTTAAGGTTGATGTCTCCTATATGGCCTATATAAGGTTTGTATTGGAGCTCCCACCACCATTAGTGTGCTTCAGGTTGCAAGGTCCGTTCACCTGTATGAATTATTCTCTGTTTGAATTATTAGGATGATGTTTGTGATGAGTCAAGCCCAACATGGGCGAGTGGGAGATGTTGGATTATGGGCATGGGTCGCCTAAGTGGGCTTGACCCTACTCGTAACCTAAGAGAATGGGTGATCTCAGGTTCTTATAAATACAGAAACCTGAGACACCTTACGTGGTTGTTGAGAAACCTATCCTCTCCCTCATATAGAAAAACTCTCACATTTGTAAATCATTCTAAAAACCTACAAGAGAAAGGGTGTTCGTACTGTGAAAAATTTTGAACAAATTCCATCAAGGTGATCTGATTCTTGCCTGAAGCATTGAAGATATTTTTTTTTCTTGAGCTTCAACAAGTAAGTTATCTCTTCTATTTTCGCTGCAGATTAGTTTTAGGGGGCTGTATTGGATTACGACTTTTAATGACTTTCATGGAATTACAAAGTCTATAAAAATCATGGTGTATTGGATTACGACTTTTAAAGACTCTATATAAGTCATGATGTATTCGATTAAGACTTTTTAAGACTTTTAAAAAGTCTTTAAAAGTCATGGTGTATTCGATTAAGATTTTTTAAGACTTTAAAAAAGTTTATAAAAGTCATGGTGTATCCGATTAAGACTTTGCAAGACTTTAAAAAAGTCTATAAAAGACATGGTGTATTGGATTAAGACTTTTATAGACTCTCTAAACCTATACCGGTATTGAAAAAGTCATTGACTTCATAGACATTAGACTTTTAATTACTTTTAATTACTTTTATTGACTTTTATAGTAAGAGTATAAATACTCACCCTTTAAAATTCTCCTGCGCTTTTCCATCAGATTTGAAACGACTTTTTCATCGAGTGAGTGAAGTAAATAAGATTTTTTAGAGATAAGGGTTTAACCCTATGAGTTAGATAATTTTAAAAAACTCATACGATTCCTAAAATTAGATAATTTTTTAATTCTTCATATTTAAAGAACTAAAAAGTTAAAAAAAATATGATTGTTCATAAAATCACATATGAATTACTTTTTTTAATCGTTTTACATAAAAATCTGATATTTTAAGAACTAAAAATATCATAATCATTTTCACAAAAATATATCAAAATCATAATCATATACAAATATGATATTTTAAGAACTAAAAATATTTTTATATATATTTTAGAATCATAATTTTATTAAAATACACCTTCTTGTCTCATTCAAAATATAAATCAAAATTATAATGACACACTCATGCCCAAATGCATGTAAATACATGGTTCTCCACGATTTTCATTCAGCATCCATGAAGGAAGAACACTTGAGGGAGAAGACAAAGTTATATCCGCTTTCTAATCATCCCATCATATCCTACATGACAAAATTTCTTCTCAATTCATTATCATGTTTTTTTATTGTTTTCTTTTTCTCGATTCATTATCAGTAGAGATCTATTCTATAACCCGAGATTTATTCATTATCAGTCAAAGTTAATTGTATATAATAGAATTTTTTTGAGGTAAAGATTTAACCCGAGATCTATTCATATTGTAGTAATTTGATTAATTTGATTTTTAAAATTTGCTCTAATTTTTAAAATCATGTATGCATATTCAAGTTGGTGAAATAAAATATGATTTTTTTTATTCGAATTATAGTTCTTGATTTTTCCTAAAATCACATATGTATTGTTTTTTGTTTGAATCGTTTCATATAAGTATGTGAATAAAAATAATTTTTTTACACAGTTAATGTTAATGTTAAATCACATCAAATACATCTTTCTTGTAGTTCATAAATTGATCAATTTTGGAAATTAGGAATTTTGATTATTTAAATAAGGAAAAAAAAATGAGGAATTTGTAATTCTTGGAAATTTAAAAAAAAAAAAAAAACTCTTAGAAGTGATTAGTAGAATTAGAAAATTTGAGATGAAATAAAATATAAAAATAAATAAATAAAAAATTAATTTTAAATGTCTATATGAAAATTTGAAATAAAAAAAATTATGAAATTTATTTATTCAAACCCATTTTAAATAGCATTGGTACTTTTTTCGGACAAAATTATTTAATTATGATATTTTAATTTTATTTATTTATATTAGAAATATTAGTTATTGTAGTTATTTAAGTTTATAAAAGTCATCAATATTTATAAAAGTCTGTAAAAGTTCGTAAAAGTCTATCAATATCTACAAAATTCTGTCAAAATCTATAAAAGTATTTTAAAATAAAAGTCTATAAAACTCATTCATATATTTACAAACTTTATAAAAGTCTATCAATATCTACAAAATTTTGACAAAGTCTATAATAGCCTTTTAAAATAAAAGTGTACGAAAGTCATCCATACTTTTACAAACTCTACAAAAATCTATAGAAGTCTTTAAAAATCTATCAAACTCTATAAAAGTCATTATCTTAAAAAAGTCTATAAATGTTATTAAAAGTCTTAATCCAATACACCCCCTTACATTAGGATCAGAACCATAAAATGTGCTCTTTTATTAGTTATTTAATAAAAAAATATTAAAACAATCAGGTATAAATTACATTACTCACAAACTTATATATTTGAAAATGATTTAATATTTATATTTATGATTTAAATTAAATACAATGAATTTTAAGTAATAAATAAAATAATATGTTGAATTAACCCATAGCGGGAATTCCTTGAAGATTTTAAAAATTGATAAGAGGGGGAGAAATGGTTTCAACTAAGTTTGAAAGTTTTTGTGAAGAGCATGACATCTCAAGGCAATTGATGGCTTGATACACCTCAACAAAATGGTGTGGCATAACGAAAGAATAAAAGTATGGGGGAGATGGCACAAAGCATGACGAAGGCAATGGATCTTCCAAAGTGTTTATGGGTAGAAGCTATGCACACGAAAGCCTATCTTCTCTACCGCAGCCCTACATCAACCTTACATGCTCAAACCTCTTTTGAGACTTGGAATGGTTGGAGGTCAAAGGTGGTTCTTTAAAGTATTTGGATGCATTTCCTATGTTCATTTACCTATTTAAAAATTACATTGCTTAAAAATATAGTAGTAAGTGCATATTTTTAGGCTATAAAACTAAAAACAAAAGGGTATTGATTTTACTGGTCCCTGTTTTGATATTAACTCCCACCCCTACTCAGCTGCACAGTATGTGCTTCAGCCTACGTAACTCCTAGCCGATACTTCCAACGACTAGAGAATCCTGTGAAGCTAAGTCGTGTTGCTTGCTGAAAACCTGTATAAAAAATTTTCTTTTCTAAACTTGTGATTTTATAAAATTTCCTACAAAGATAACAAACAGATATGTGATATGTCCCAAAACTCAGAATAATTTACACTTTCTAAAATATGGCAACCACTGACATTTTCCTCGAAAGAGCCTCGTGCTCATCACATTTTCATAAAACAAAACTATGTACATACATATACACAACTATACAAGTGCAAAGTGTTTCTAATAAAAGAAGTTACAATTGGAGTAATGCCAAAGACATATAACTAGGAAGTCGAGACCTTGATAAGTTCCAAAGATCCTATTGCACTGCACTGGAAGATAAGTTTTAAAATTCAGAAAATAATGAGCCAAAAGAGCCTAGTTGGAGGTACTTTATAATCCTGCTTGCTTTTCTGAAAATGTCTCAAACCGTGAAATGATCTTTACAAAACACTTCGTAAAACCATGCTTAAGCTCTAATATGTGTGTTTCAAACTTTTTAAAATGCTTACTTGTTTATCAATGGTCGATTTTAAGCTGTATGTAAAATGCTTATAAATATAATGATTAACCCCTGGAGGACTTTCTTGCTTATTGTACCTTAGTAAACTCGATAAACTTGTGTCTCTATCAGGCCGATAAGGACTCGTTTAACATTACCTGGGTACTCTAGTAAACACTGAAACTCCGTATTCCTACCATGCCTAGAGAAGGACCTCGTGTCCACATCACCTAAATATGCTACTAAACAAAGGAAACCTGTGTCTCTACCGTGCCGATGGAAGGACCTCGTGTCCACATCACCCAAGTATGCTGGTAAACACGGGAAACATGTGTCCCTACCGTGCCAGTGGAAGGACCTCGTGTCCACATCACCCAAGTACCTTGGTAAACACGGGAAACCCGTGTCTCTACCGTGTCGGTTGAAGGACCTCGTGTCCACATCACCTAAGTACCCTGGTAAACACGAGAAACCTGTGTCTCTACCATATCGGTGGAAGGATCTCGTGTTCACATCACCCAAGTACTCTAGTAAACACGGGAAACCTGTGTCTCTATCATGCTGGTGGAAGGACCTCGTGTCCACATCACCTAAGTACTCTAGTAAACACGGGAAACCTGTGTCTCTACTGCAGGACGGTAGCTGACCTCGTGTCCATCACCCAAGTAATTTGGTAAACATCGGAAACCCGTGTCTCACCATGCCGGTGGAAGGACCTCGTGGTCCACATCACCCGGGCAATCTCTAGTAAACATGGGAAACTCATGGTCTCTACTCGTGCTCCAGGGAAGGACCTCGTGTCCACATCACTTAAGTACCCTAGTAAACATGGGAAACCTATGTCTCTACCTTGCTGGTGGAAGGACCTCGTGTCCACTATCACCCAAGTACCCTGGTAAACATGGGAAACTTGTGTCTCTATCGTGTCGGTGGAAGGACCTGGTGTCCACATCACCCAAGTACCCTGGTAAACACGGGAAACCTGTGTCTCTACCATGTCAGTGGAAGGACCTCGTGTTCTCATCAACTATCTCGGTAAATATGGTGGAATGCTCTACCACCACATAATAAGCTAGGTGGAAGGACCTCATGTCCACATCACCTATCCTGGTAAATATGGTGGAATGCTCCATCACCACATATAGGCTGTGGAAAGAATCTCGTGGTTCACATCATCACTCAATCCCGTGAAAATATGGTGGAATGCTTCACCACCACATAATAAGCTAGGTGGAAGGACCTCGTGTCCACATCACCTATCCCGGTAAATATGGTGGAATGCTCCATCACCACATAATAAGCTCTACCATGTCGGTGGAAGGACCTCGTGTCCACATCACCTAGTCCGGTAAATATGGTTTAAATCAAATCAAACCATGTTTTAAAATATGTTTGTTTGTTTGCTTAATAAAGCATATTGCTTGCTTTATAAAATATGGTTTAAAAAATCAAAACAATAAGGCTAACAATATAAGTTTGCTTGCTTTCTTGCTTAATAAAACATATTGCTTGCTTTATAAAATATGGTTTAACAATTAAAACCATAAGCTTTAAAATATAAGTTTGCTTGCTTGCTTGCTTAGTAAAGCATATCGCTTGCTTTATAAAATATGGTTTAACAAATCAAAACCATAAGCTTTATACTTGCTTGCTTAATAAAGCATATTGCTTGTTTTATAAAATATGGTTTAACAAATCAAAACCATAACATACAAATAATAAAACGATTTATAAACAATACACTGGTATTGAAAAATAAAGTTTAGAACACTCACTTTCAGTTTACAATAATCGTTAACGACTTCAATTTCTCCACCACGTTTACCTTACACATTCAAATGTATTAGACCACACGCTGGCCATCACAACTACAACTTACACTGTGCTACGATTAAATTTTTCAAAATATAAAGCCCCAAATGCCATTCATTAAAAGATATGGTCGATTCTAGACTCGCGTTTCTTCCGCTGAGTCCAAGAACACCAAAACTGATCTGAAAACCTGGTCCGAATCGGGTCCAACAATCTTGAAATTTCAACTAACCGTACGAAAACAATTCAAATTCAAATTTCTGATTGTCCGGGTAAATAGTCCAAAGAAATTAAAATTATTAAACTCAGTCCGAAAATTTTGGACTGAATTTTACAGCCTCTCACAGCGTCTAAGCAAATCCCAAGCCATTAAATGACCTTTAGGATAGAAATAACACAAGTAGGAAAATTCTCTACCTCTTGGAGTTTGACAAAAGCTAAGATTTTAGCCCACTGCAATTTCTCATCGCAGTAGACTCAACTTTAAGTTTTTGCTATAATTAAAACCTATGGTCCGATTTCCAGATCTCGAGAGAGAAGCTTAAGAGAAGAAAAAATCTCTCTCTCTATGCTCTCCCTCTCCTGCTCGCTTCCTTTTGAATTTTATGTTTTATTATTATTATTATTATTATTTGATATATGACTATATATCTCATATTTGGGTCCTCGTTTCTACCCCAAAACAAATTATTTCTTTTCAGCCTGAATTTATTTTAAATGTTTTATCCATTTCTAATTTATGAGATTTTCGTAAAATTGGTCTCAAGTCACAGGCGACTTATCACCTAGAAAATCGTAAAATATTTCGATCGTCTTCGTAACTGATCAGCTCGAGTCACTAGATTTCGCGAGACGAATTTAACGACGCAGTTCGTTTCGTCATCCGAGATCTAAAGAATTTTCTAGGCTTTCTTGAACCATTCTGGTAATGTATTATTATTATTATCCTTTAACTAATTAAAGTTTCCATGATTTGTACTTTCACCCCTCCACTTTAATTGCAAAAGTGCCACCATTATTTGAAAACTTTACAATTTCATCCTTAAACAAATTTAAAAAAAATACTATGACACTCAACTACTTATGGAAGCTTCACAGCAATATATAATCTCAATGACATATTATATCGTAAAGCACCCTCTGGGACAGTATACATAAATCCTCCCTCCTTTAGAACATTTCGTCCTTGAAATGAACAAACTAAACTCAAAGGAAAGGAAAATACCTCAATCCACTAGAGGCCCCTCCTTCCCTGTATCCACCACATAAGCCAGATAACCCTGACAACCCTTACGCAGCATCCTCTATGCTGCCATGGCAAAGATCATACTAGAAAATAACTCTCTGCGTATTCCCATGAACTTTACCTCCAATTTCCCTGGCCTATGAAACTTTACTTCCTTTTTATAACAATCTAATGTGGCCCTATGGCGAGACAAATTAATCCATGCCGAGAACCACATCAAAACCCTCATATCTGTGGCCACAAGATCCTTGGGAACTCCCGTCTCTAATTAGAACTCTACGGCCTCGACTACTTTGTCTGAGAATAACGGATCTCCCGCTGAAGTGGAAACTCTAAGTGCTTAATTCCTAATGGTTGGGTCTCTATTTGAAGCGATCTAAGAAAGGCCCGATGCAAAATGGAATGCATGGCCCTGGTCCACTAATGGCATGATCATGATCAAGGATAGAAATAATACCAATAACCACATCTGAGATGACCGCATCCCGTCGAGTCACAACATAAACTCCGGGCCCGAAAGACCTGGTCTTTGTCCCGCACTCTGGGCACCACTTACCTCTACCACGACCGCCTCTACCAAGGCCGCGACCGCCCTCCGCTTTAGAAACCTCCCCGAAGACCTTTGAGGCTCATCTCTAGTGCCGTGAAGCCAATAAGCATCGAATGTTCCGCACTAGTCAACTATATTATCCTTAATGAAAATGGCCTTCCACATAAGGGAAACACCTCGTGCATCAGATTCTTACAATCCCAAGAAGGTGTCTCTTTCTGCACATATCACGGACGGAGGAATACTCGGGTGTCACTACTACCAACCGGGGCCTCATCGATCCTCGACCAGAGGCACCTCCGACCTACACTCTCGCCTCTCGTAACTCCTACCCTTGCTTCTTTTTCTACCTGATCCCACTCGTAGTTTCACCGGGAAGTGCTTAGTGCACTTCTCTTACTTTCCTGCCTACTCTGATACATAGTTGTAGTACTCTTCTCAACCCTCAGAGCGTCAACCTGAATATATGGAACCAATCTGACTTGCTCTGAGAACCTCTTCTCATACTTTGATACTAACATGATCTTCTGCTCTAATATGAAGAACTCCTCAATCTTCGAATCCTTATGACTTTGAGGAAAGAATCTATCAGTCAACTCTTGCTGAAACTGGTCCCATGACATACCATTAGGATACCTCCTATCCACGACATCCCTCCAATCCTTAGCCCTGTCTTCCATAAGAAAAATTGAAAACAGGACCCTCTGATCATCTATGCAACCCATAACTCTGTAAATCTTGTTTACTCTATCCAACCATAACCAGGCTGCCTCTGGATCGCCATTATCGTCATATGGCTTGGTGCCCAACTTATGTGCTCTCTCTATAAACCTCCTAGGCTCTTTAGGAACCTTTCTAGGTGGCGGTGGAGGTGGCTGAGGTTGTTGATGAGTCGTTATAGCTACTATCTGAGAAATCTCTGCCACCAGCTATGCAGTAAACAACCCTGAAACTTGAGCTCCCTCTAGTGGCCCAGATGGTCCAGCCTGACCTGCCGTTGGAGGCTGATTCATAGAGGTGGTAGTATAACCAACTGCGTGCTCAACTCCCTCAGGTACTGCAGTACACTCGAAAGCCTCTGGAATGGCTCTCTTAGGACGACCTCGATGTCCTTGCCAGACATAGTGCTTTATTCGCAAAACTCAATTGTTTAATACGTTGAAACACTTAATATGTATGTACTTTGAATTTGAAAATGCATGGTTGCCAATAATGTAAAATAGTGTATAAGAAAACTACGATACTTAATAACATAGGTTTCCTAAGACCCTGCTCTGATACCAACTTAACACACCCCCACCCCTACTAGCAGGCGATGTGCCGACAACCCCACAGAACTCCCAGCCGATACTTCCAACGACTAGAGAATCCTGTGAAGCTAAGTCGTGTTGCTTGCTGAAAACATGTATAAAAATTTTTCTTTTCTAAACTTGTGATTTTATAAAATTTGGCAAAGATAATAGCCAGATATAGACATGTCCAAAAACCTCTAAATACAATTTACACTTCTAAAATATGGCAACCAACAACATTTCTTCAAAAGAGCCTCAGGCTCATCACATTTTCATAAAACAAAACTATGAACATACTATACACAACTATACAAGTGCAAAGTGTTTCTAATAAAAGTTAGTTATAGTTGAGTAAATACAAGACATATAATCAGAAAATCAGAAGACTCCCGGAGAGGCTCTAAATATCCGGCAGATCTTATACTGGAAGATAAGTTTTAAAACAGAAAATAATATTAAAAGAGTCAAGGAGGTATGTTTTATAACTTGCTTGCTTTTTTGAAAAATGTCTCAAACTATAAAACGATCTTACAAAACACTTTAAAACCCACGCTTTTCTATCAAAGTTTCTAAAACTTTCTTAAATGCTTGCTTGCTTATCGCTGGTCGATTTAAGCTATATGTAAAATGTTGTTATAAATATAATGATAAACCCTAGAGTCCTTTCTGCTTGTTGTACCCTAGTAAACACGGAACCCGTGTCTCTACTCAGGCCACTAAGGATCTCGTGTCCACATCACCCAAGTACCCCGATAAACACTGAAACCTCGTGGTCTCTACCATGTCTGGAAGGACCTCGTGTCCACATCACCTGGCACCGGCAAAACACCTGAAACCCAGTCTCTACCGCGGTCGGGTAGGAAGGACCTCGTGTCCACATCACCCAAGTTCTCTAGTAAACACGGGAAACCTATTTCTCTACCATGCCGGTGGAAGGAACTCATGTCCACATCACCCAAGTACTCTAGTAAAAACGGGAAACCTGTGTCTCCACCCAGGCTCTGAAAGACCTCAGGTCCACATCACCACCTACCTAAGTACTTTCGTAAACACGGAAACCCGCAGCCCCTACCGTGGTTGGATGGAAGAACTCGTGGTCCACATCACCTAAATACCTGTGCAAACATCGAAACCCGTGTTTCTACCGCAATGATGCAGGAAAGACCTCGTGTCCACATAACCCAAGTACCCTAGTAAACACGGGAAACCTGTGTCTCTACCGTGCCGGTGGAAGGACCTCGTGTCCACATCACCCAAGTACCTTGGTAAACACGGGAAACCTGTGTCTCTATCGTGTCAATGGAAGGACCTCGTGTCCACATCACCCAAGTACCCTGGCAAACACGGGAAACCTGTGTTTCTACCGTGTCGGTGGAAGAACCTCTTGTCCACATCACCTATCCTGGTAAATATGGTGGAATGCTCCATCACCACATAATAAGCTAGGTGGAAGGACCTCGTGTCCACATCATCTATCCCGGTAAATATGGTGGAATGCTCCATCACCACATAATAAGCTCTACCGTGCCGGTGGAAGGACCTCGTGTCCACATCACCTAGTCCGATAAATATTGTTTAACAAATCAAAACCATAAGTTTAAAATATAAGTTTGCTTGCTTGCTTAATAAAGCATATTGCTTGCTTTATAAAATATGGTTTAACAAATCAAAACCATAAGCTTTAAAATATAAGTTTGCTTGCTTGCTTAATGTTATTATTGTTTTGTTTGTTTAATAAAGCATATTGTTTGCTTTATAAAATATGGTTTAACAAATCAAAACTATAACATACAAATCAGAAACGATTTATAAAC